>JAPFBL010000023.1:70000-670000 GCA_026182355.1 Hermatobates lingyangjiaoensis
ATTCACTTAACGATTGAATAAATTGAGGGCCAGAGTGGGTGTTGAACCCAGGATCTACCTGTACAGAGGCGAGCAAGTTGTCAATGATGTAGCCTGGCTCTCCTAATTATTACATATTGATTTATACTTACTGTCAGTAGTACTAATAGTAAATGATATACCATGATGAATAAATATAACATTCATGACACTTAGATGAGAAACCAATACAACATAAATGTATTAATATTATTAGTGGGAACATATCAGTTAAAAATCGAAGAAGAGTAACACAGAGTAAGAAAACACACACTTAGTTTCTAAGTGTGTTTCCTTACTTTGTGTGCTATTCCTCTTCGATTTTGAACTCGTATTGTGTTCAGTTTAGATTGTCTTTTGTAGTAAATAGTGATAATAATATTAATATGAGCATAATAATGACAGCAGTAAAATAATTATGATAGAATATTATAATATTGTTCGTTTTACATTTAAAATTTTCCTTTATTATAAAGCTCTGAAAGTTATATTCTTCAGGATGTTCTGAACTTTCCTCAGAAAGTGTCACAGCGGCATACTAGATATCAACATCTTGAATCCATGGAGGTATACTCTGATCCTTCCATGATGAATTAAAAGAGCTTTAACTTACAAATGCCTTAGAAAAAAAATCTAGAAAGGCCTATACTCAACTTTACTATATGCCGGATAGCGTCTGAGTCATAAAATAATGTCATGCTTGTTATGGGTTTTTCTTCCAGCTTTTATGTTTGGATAAACCTCTTATATACTATTATTTATGTGGTGTGTGTTACTTGGTACAAGATAATTCTTGGAAAGCAATTTTGAAGTCAATGAAGAAATTGAAATTCCAACATGATTTTAAAAACGGAAAAAGGAAATTGGATACTTGAGATATGCTAGAGCTACGCACGAATTCTATGAGTCTCAGACTCTTAGTCAAATCTTGATAATAAGAACTTCTCTGGTTATTCTAAATCAGAAATTTTCAAATGTCTTATACACTTCTGTGACAAAATGTTTATAGCTGATATTTAACAAAATTTAATGAAATCATTAAATTGATATCTATAATATTTTACCAAAGTGTATATTGTAACTTCAACATGATAATAATATTAAAATAATATTATTATCATAGAGTTTCATATTATGTTAGCTTATAGTAAAGTTGAGTACACGCCACACCAGATTTTTTCCTTGTTAAAATGTGTTTGTCAGTGGTTTCTCTTGGAATCAAGGAGCGGTATATTGGGCTTGATTGTCGCAAGTACAAACAAAAAACTCATTGTAGTCGTTGATTATAATTACTCTGAAAAAAATTTCTACCATAAACAAATGACAAGGCACAAACCAGGGTCACCAAGAATCGGTTCCAGTTACACCTTTTGTATTAATCATCCTTAATTGGTGAAAAATACGAGTAATTACGACGTTTCAATGATTAGTTTTCCCGTTTAACAAATGATTCGATACAGAAATGATGTAAGGTGATGCCAGGTGATGTAGTAATAAATCAAAGCAAACTTACTCAACAGTTGAGCTAAATATCAAATTCAAGTGACAATAGGTTAGTTAATTTCTTATTAAAATTCTCTGTACACAAACTTAACTGTAGAGCTTTCTTTATTTAATACAAATTCTGGGCTTTCTTTGGTATTAGACGAATCAATACTCTGTTATAGTTAACTACATTAAATACAGCATATTCTGAGGTAAAATGGATAAACCAACAAAAGTCTCCACACAAATGAAGTTTTATTCAACGCGTTTCGAACACTTTGTGTTCATCATCAGGAAGACACTATAATACAAATTACATCTAATTAGTTACAAAAATTAGAGTGAAATAATAAAATTCAATTAAGAGAATTCAAGACATACCCAAGGATGTGGTACTGACGGGTTGGTCCAGTGAACACAACTAGTAGGAAACAAATCCGTTGCGAAAGAGTGGGGATAGGCATTTAGGAGATAAGGGACAAAGGCTTCGGGTATGCTTGAAAAACCTTTAACTGAAATACAGAAGGCCAGATCCACTAATTTAGAGGAAAAAACCTTTTTTTCTTTCTTTTTTTTATATTTATTTATTTTTTAATTTATTCTATGTGATTCTAGGAACAGTTTAAGAAATTTTGGACACCCTGGAATTTGATCATTAAGACATAGAGAGGCAGAAGGATTATTAATGACGGCCTTGTTTATTTGAAAAGCTTCCAAATTACAAATTTCTTTAAACTTTCTATTTGCATGTAGGATGGTAAGGTTCAAGTTTGGATCAAAGCTGTGATTTTGTGTGACAAGGTGTTTCGCAAAATGTGAAAAAAATTCTTTATTATTCTGTCTTTTATTAAAATTCTTAATTAGATATAATTTGTATTATAGTGTCTTCCTGATGATGAACACAAAGTGTTCGAAACGCGTTGAATAAAACTTCATTTGTGTGGAGACTTTTGTTGGTTTATCCATTTTACCTCAGAATGAGTAAATACCACACAATTACGGATTGCACAACTAATGAAATACAGCATACTGCTACATGGGTAATTATAACTTCTTTTAAAAGATGTCAGATCCAGTTTTACTTAACTATAAGTAATGTATAGTGAAAAAATTCGATGACGAGATTTTGATAGATTTAGATGTCTTGTTGCCCCGAAGTCGTTTGACGATGTTTTTTCGAAGATCCCCATGCTTGGCTGGGTGGGTGGTACACCCTACATAACATAATCTTTGATGGATCAAATTAATATTTTACACAAAAATGGGCCTCATAGGTAAATGTGCTCCATTGTTTGGAAACTTATGCATGAAGGGAAAGTCACTTTTTTTTTTACTAAAATGCATTTTTTGACAATATTCTTTGTTAATGAATAAATTCATCAGTAATAAATGATGTTTGAGATCAAGTAGGAAGCTGGTATTCATTTTGAGCAAGAAACGTTAAAAAAAATGGTTAACAGTTATAAAAGTTAAAATCCATTAAAATACCATGTTCTCAGGTGGCCGTCTCCACAATATAAAATAGAACAGTTTATTGTGTAGTTATTAAGTTAATATAAGTTATATTCATTATTAGATATTGTGGTGGCAACTAATTGAAATGATCAATTAGATGCCACTTTTTTTTACTTATAGCCGGAGTTTATAAAATTTAACTTTTTCGAACCTAAAACAATATACGTGATACTAGATCAAATGGAACACAAATCAATGCACCTTGTATTGGAACAATTAGAACAGAGAGTTCAATTTTGAACTAATTCCACAGAAATGGTTGGAGCTAATGAATGTTCCTAAATCATAACGATAGTTAAATAAAAATAAAACAAAACATCAATTGAATGCCATCAAGCTTGTTGTTATGTTTACTTGCGGTAAACTTGAGTGCAGGTCACTCCAAATTTCTTTTATCAAGTTTGTGAATTATAAAGATATTAGCACTGGGAACATTTCTTAAAACTATGTTTATTGCCTTAAACAAATGAAAGAGAGAATTCCGTGCGTCATTGCCGTCTATTCTTAGTCACAATGAGTTGAACTCTTTTTGCTATGAGACTCCTAGACGTTAAGATTGATTGATGGTCCAATTCAAGGGTTCAGTAAGATCGCCTTGTTCGATAAGCAGCGCAGAGTCAAATTATTAACCGGTTAATCGGTCTTTACGTGACCGGCACAGCCTTCGTATTATAATGAAGCCCCTTCATCTTCCAATTCAAAACACTATAGTTTTGAATAATAAAAATAAAAAAAAATATAAATCAGTATATTTCTACGTATATATGAAGATATACATATCAAAATTATGTAAAACTAATGATTTTTTTACCAGTACTGGAATGATTCAAATTTAAAATTACTTTCTATAATTCATATTATACTATAAGGAAAGTTAGTACGTAGTATTGAATTTCTCAGTCTAAAAATCCTGAATTCCAAGACTGCGGTTCACTTTAATTATACATGTTTAAAGAAGATCTCCTAACTATTTAAATGTACGAGTATATTGCAACTGACTATTTAGCATCCAACTACAATCACCATGAAAGCCCACAAACAAGAACTTCATCCAAATAGTACAGAATAAATGTGCCGCCTTATAGCTAGGGCTCCATGGTACGCCCGAAATGTTGATATTCAATATGATTTGAGTTTGGAATCTATTTATTCCTACATTACTCGACTTGCCAGTAATGAAGACAAAAGCATGCCCACCCATCCGAATTTCCTTGTTCGGGAACTAAATCCAACTCCCAACCTTTCCTAATCCCACGAGCCTCAAAGCTTCCTACTTAAACTAAAAATATAGTTAATGGGTTAGTTCCACTGAGGTTAGTAATATTAGAATTAGTAATAATACATTCCGTCATACCTCGTAAAGTTTACGAGGTATGACGGAATGTATTATTACTAATTCTAATAAACTAAAAATGACGACCACGTGACTCCAAAAGTATACAGTACCTCAGAGAATGCAAAGCCTGAAGACCAAACGACCACGAGGACGACACCATTCCTTGTCAGACTGACTCCCCCATTCTAGACAATGACAATGTTTACTGACCCAACCAAAACAGCAGGCTGAGAATCTAGCAGTAGTGGGCCTCTGATCCGGAACTGCTATTTACGACATGCACTAATATTCGTAATATTCGTAGGTTAATTTTCGTTGGATCATGAAAATGTTACTTTGTGTGTTGCTCTTTGTTAATCTCGAACTCGTATATATATATATATATATATATATATAAGAAAGAGGACTTATGTTTGTTGAGAAACATCCAGCTTTTTTTTACAATTCTAGTCTAATAGTTCATATTTATTATTTTCAAAAATTAGAAGCTCCCAACTATAAAAGATTTAAATTATATTGAATAGCTGGCTTTTACTTCGATTTGAGTATGTAAACTGGCTAATAACTAATATATTTTTTCTCAATATACATTCATAGCAAACTAATAACAGAGTACAGGAGGCAGGAAAAGGATAACACTCACTCAGAAAAAATTCGTATATATGATATTTGACAAAGGGGAAGGAAAATGACCTTATTAAATACTAAGAAGCCTTAAAATTCCCAATAAAATAATTCTATAAAAGACAAAAAATGTAGAAGATAATTCAAAATTGAAATCTTTTGTTTGGAGATTAATAAATGTAATTATCGTACATCTTTAATTATAAATCATCTTAAAACAACATTTTTTCTTCGCTGTTTATGATGTTTTTCAGAGAAAAAAAGGGTATTTTCTTGTTTTAAATTTGAAAATTTTACTTTAATATTCAATGTAGAAGGATGTCAAGTAAACGATGTAAGAAATCCACTAGCTATTTGAACAAAAGCCATGTTTTCTTGTAGGAGAATAATAATTTATATGATGACAATGTTAGATTTATAGTTTAGAATTATAACTTGGAACACTGCTATGGAGTTCAGTAATAAATCATTTGAAGAATTGATGTACTTATTACCAGAAGGGTTGAAAACCATGTTTAGAAAACATGAAAAATTAAGCAGAAAAAGAACAAAAATGAAAATCGGCTTACTTTTTAATAAAACATGTTTAAATGAAGGTCTGCTCTAAAAACTATAAAGCTTATCACCAATATTGCTAGTCGACATGTTTCGAATGTACCACGTTCATCATCAGGACAATAATGAGATAATAGTAGGATTGTTAGTATATATATATAGAGGTGGATTACTATTGGAATGTTCACAGGACATCGCCCTGAATCACGGGGCATTATGGGGGATTAAGATATGGTGGTTGGGACTCACCTACTACCTGGCTAATCTGGTTTGGCCTGTTGGAAAATAGTTTTCAAATTCGACAAGAATTATTAAGTTAGATATTTATGGCTGGCTGCTTTTCTTGAATTATTAATGCTTCTAATATTTGTAATTTAATATATATATATATATATTGGAGAGACACTCTTCGGTTTTCATAAGTACGTAGCAGGCTGCTTTATCAGCTCTTCTTATAGAAATGGATGTGTCTTCTTTCAGGGCTTTTGCAGAAATTCTATGTCTCTTTTTTACCAGGTTACTTCTAAATAAGCCTCTGGAGGTCTTGGCTTCTTTTTGTAGTTCTTTTTAATTGTTTCATCTATTTTTAATTTTCTTTCTTTGCCTAATTTCATTATAGATTCCACACATCCATTTCTATAAGAAGAGCTGATAACACATCCATTTCTATAAGAAGAGCTGATAAAGCAGCCTGCTATGTACTTATGAAAACCGAAGAGTATCTCTCCAAAATCAATAATATTCTCAGTGATGAGAGTAAGTTTCGTGCTATTAAGAAGAACCATATATATATATATATATTCGTAAATTTTTGTAGCAGTCCTTCTTTAACACACACATTATTGAAAATGACACCAAATTTAGCTGATACCTGTTTCTTAACAAGTTTCTCAATTTTTCTAAATAACACTATCGTTATTTCGTCTACACAATAAAGTACATCTCCTATGGTCGACATGTTTCGAATGATCAACATTCATTATCAGGACATGAATAAGATCTAAGGAGAAATATCTGGTTTATATATACATGGAGAAGGTAGAAGGGGTTGTTTTCCATAAAGTTTAAGATTTATATACAAACCAGATATTTCACCTTAGATCTTATTCACGTCCTGATGATGAATGTTGATCATTCGAAACAAGTCGACCATAGGAGATGTATTTTATTGTGTAGACAAAATAACGAGAGTGTTATTTGGAAAAATTGAGAAACTTGTTAAGAAACAGGTATCAGCTAAATTTGGTGTCATTTTCAATGATATATATATATATATATATATATATATATAATATATATATATATATATATCAAAATATTATAACGGTCCAAACCGGACAGATATATAAATGAAAAAAGACAACAAATAGAACCCCCAGTCGCTCTCTGACGGTACAAGTGAACGCACGTACCTCTTCTTCTTCCCTTCTACTCTCTCCCTGATGACAAACTTCAGTTCAAAATATGAATCCAGTAAGTTTTCTCGCTTCTTCTATTTGTTGTCTTTTTTCATTTATATATATATATATATATATATAATATATATATATAAAAAATTTAAAGATTTCACATAAACACGTGAAACAACAATCAATGATCAAACCACAATAAGAAATGGGAAAACAAGACTAAGATCTTTCAACCGTAACAAGCGGTCTTCGTCAGTTGGGTTTTTGACTCTGACGAAGACCGCTTGTTACGGTTGAATGATCTTAGTCTTGTTTTCCCATTTCTTATTGTGGTTTGATCATTGATATATATATATATATATATATATATATATATATATATATATATATATAAATGATCAAACCACAATATGAAATGGGAAGAAAAGACTAAGATCTTTCAACCACAACAAGCTGCCTTCGTCAGAGTCAAAAAAACAACTACTTATGTGAAATCAAAGTTATCAGTTGGGTTTTTGGCACTGATGAAGACTACTTGTTTCGGTTGAAAGATCTTAAACTTTTTTTCTCATTTCTTATTGTGTTTTGATCAATGATTGTTATTTCATGTGTTTATTATGAAATCTTGTTTATTATATGATATGATCAATCATAGTCATTCAATAGAAACGATTGAATGATTATGATTGATATTGAAAAATCAAGATTGATATTCTTGATTTTTGAACGAATATCAAGAATATAATTGGCCAAATATAGTAGTAAGATTAAAAAAGAAATTACTAAACTGATTTCTGAGTAAATTAGTGGAGAAGGAGAGAGAACTGCACCGATAGAGTGCCTACCATTCCCGCCTCTTCGCCGGACATTGCCCCATCCCGACTACCGTCTGTACGATCGATGAAGCAAGGACCTATCCAAGTAGCTGCTTAATACTGATTTTTTCACCATGTCTTTGTTGTAAAAATGATTGGAATATTTGTAGCTACTTTAAAGGTAGAAATATTTGTTTATTAATATTTCCTTCATAATGTCAAACTATGTTCCCTAGGAGGGTTCATCTGAGCCTTAAGGAAATAGGAAAATGATAACGTAATATTTTAGAAATCTATTATAATTTTCATAAACTTTACACACACACAGATCATGTGGTTTCCATGTCTCAGTTAAATCTTCCATTTGGAAGATCCCAGGTTCTATCCCCACACCTGGCCTTTGATTTGGATATGAGTAAATCTAAGTATGTCGTCCCTCGACATGTCGTTAAGCCATCGGTCCCGAACCTGTACGATATCACCTACTCGTTAAAGATCCCTACTCAAAATGCACTTGAGTTAGGCAAAATTTAAGACTCCCAATATAGAATCTGTAGAATCACAGATCAAACAAAAAGCCGGTAAACAGCTGACATTATCAACCGCTAGTTTCGGTTTAAACAATATAAAAAAAAACCAAATCCTATATATTAGACATTTCAGTGAAAGGTTAAGTCCCTTAATTTTTTCTAATAGAAAAGGAACGAATAAAAAAGTGCTGTTTCTATTCGTATATGAACTTCTATGCTGATAATTTTTATAACAGTTGCTGAAACAAAAATCACAACTCTAATTTTCTGTTATTCTTCAACCTGTTCGACACCATATCCTTTCGCGAAAACTGTTCCCACAAGTACATGCATATGTTTTTATGCTTCATAAAAAAAATCCACTCAGGAATAAATTGCCATAACAGTACTTTTGAATTCTCATCTTCCATAAATCACTTCAAATTTCATCAGAATTTTTTTCATAAATACGAAGAGAAATATTGATTTGTCTCCAACACTACAGTAATCTTGAAACATAAGCAAAAAATAAAAAAAAAACAGAAAAAAAATAAATTATTCAAGCATTTATAATTAAATAGAACAAATTAATCAAATAAATTAATAATAATCAATAAATCAAATTAATTTGTTTATATCTTCAAATAAGAATTATACCACTTCGATCGGTTCTTTAAATTTTTCACTAAAATGAATATAAAATATGTTTACCTACTGTTATACCTCACCAACAACATCTGTTAAATAAAATTGTTTAAATTTATTTGTACAGTTTGTGTATTTGCACTGTTGTTATGATTTTTGAACGACTGAACAAAATGGCTTGACTGAGCAAAATAACTGACCTGTATAAAAAATACTTGGTCAATAAATAACGACTAAAATCTAAATAAATGCGATCAAAATAATAAAACTGATAATTTTTCATTCGAACAGGTACAATAGAACTATAAAAAGTATATAATAAGTATTAAAAAAAAATACTCGACCGTGACAGGACTCGAACCTGCAATCTTCGGATCCGAAGTCCGACGCCTTATCCATTAGGCCACACGGTCTCGCTGTTAGCACCGGCTTCTATTATGCATCTTGAATCAAATTTTACTAAAAAAAATTTGTTTTAATGCAAGTAGATTTAGTTTTATTTATATTATTTTCCTAGTAAATCTTTTCTGAAACTAACATTATTAAAGTCAAATTGTGATTTGTATCACTCGTGGTTCCTACTGCAATATATTTACATATATTTAAATACAATTATTTAATCATTTTTAATATCTCAGAATATCAGCTTTCTTGTTTCAGACAAAGTTTAATCAATTGAACGACTAACTGATATTGACAATATTGATTAAGATAAATGAAACGACGTTATTAACACGAATATACTATCATATAACATGAAATGAACTATTTATTTAATTTACAATCATTAAATATGACAGTACGCTTTAACTATCCCACTATCAATGTTAACAGTTAAAAATCCAAATCTAACTTATTTAAAAAATGAATTATTTGTTTTATGTTCTCATTGACAAATACCTGACACTTTTGGTCCCGATTTTCTTCTCTACAAGTGATTAAACATTGTATAATCAATACTGGTCAAAGTTTGATCGTTGCAAAAAAGTTTCCTTTCTTTCACTGATAATTGGACTTATCAGTGAAACTTTCCTTATAGTAGTAGTAGACTACATTTCGTTACTTGGACCCCCCCTCCGAAGCAACTTGAAAACAAAAATCCCTGAAACATCCTCTTTCCTTTTAAATTATTTGTCTCATTACATTTGTCCTCAATTCACTTTTTATTCTTCATTAAAATGAAGGAAACAAAAGTCAACTCTCCACACAAAGGATTTTACACAACTCGTGTCGAACCTTTGTGACGATTCTCAGGTTACATTTACCTTAGTAAGGAGATGCAGTCTAAGTGTTCGAAAGGTATCGTTGTATAAAATCTTTTGTGTGTCACTTGGTTTTTCTTTTCTCATTCTAACCATGAGTAAATACCACATAATAAATGATTGCGTAGCTTTTAAGTTAAAACAGGTCACTTTTGTTGTTCAATATTTGACACAAATTTGTATTAATAATTATTAAGTTTATAATTAAAAGTAATACAAAAATTTCTCTCCTTTATTATTCTTTTTCTTACCTTAATTAGTAAGAGCCCACTTAATTCTTTAGTAAAGAGGTTCACAACAAATCGGTTAGCGCATCATATATATTTCTTTAAAACTTCCCTGTTTTGATTCGCTTGTCCGATAATGTTTATAGCAGTGTTGACCAAGTAAGAGTGTTTATCAGGAAAATAAACGCATCATGTTTATTTTATTTTGAAGGGTAAGTAAGAATAGTCGGTGCTATTACAGTAAGCTACCTCCTTCGATTTTCTACTATAGTATCCTATATACCAAGGGTCATCAACCGGTGGGTCGAGACCCCCTTGGGAGTTGCGAAATGTTTGAAATTGTTTATTTTTAAATAGAAAATAAAGGTCTAAATTAAATAAATTATTTATTTATTATTAATGCGGCACAGCAATCTCATTGAAGTTACTATTGATCAAATTTATTTTAATGTTCCCTTTTTTATTTGTTATTAATTTTATTTTTGTTCTCACTAAAGGGTCACGAATAAATTTTGGAGATGTAAAAAAGGTTGAAGATCCCTGCTATATACCACCCGTTATGGTATCTACCGTAAATAATAAACAGTTTGTAGGTATAGATTTATTCGAAATTCTTCACAATTCATTATACACAAATTTTATATACAACTTATTCAAAACATAATCAAAGTTTACCAAATTAAAAGTAGCAACATATGCAATATATCCCGCCTAAATGTATTCTATTACCGTTTGTAAACATATCTTACATCACTCAAGAAAGTTGGAAATATATCAATGTATTTTCTCAGAATTTTCCAACAGTAATGGACTAAATGAGATTTCAAATGCTGTTGAGAACTCCTCATCCCTTTTATAGTACATCAATCTTTGCGATATATGATTAAAGTAAAAATTGAATTTTCGAAATCAATAAGTACATTTAAAGGATATTTTTTTCTTCTTAGCATACTTGTGATTTATTTTGCGTTGTTTACTAAGAAATGATATCGTAAATGGTAGATAACAAAATTGACGGTACGTAGCATACCATAATAGGGGTAGTAATGGAGTGATTAAGCGCCTCTAACACTCAACTCCGACTTTCGGCCTTCACGAGGCTACCCTGTTTACCTGCTATATGCAGGGCCAAACGAAAGAGGAGAAGGTGACCAGGGGATGGGCCTGACCACCTTCGTTTCACATCCTTACTAATCCCCTGATCCCCTCCTTTTCTCCCAGCCCTATGCGATCCGTGCCGAAGGATGGATGACACAGGGGTTTCTGTATTATGAACGGAGCCTCAAGGGCACCAGGCGACCCCTTGAGTAAATGGCCTTACTCCAGTATGCAGTGGACTGCCGGAGCGGACAAATTACCACCGATAGAGCTTCAGGGATTTTTCCCTGTAAGGAGAAGGAAGTCTGGAGACCATCCTCCCGAAGCGCAGAGGGTCCAAAAGCGCTAACTAGTGGGAACCTCCCACAAGTGCACCTGAGGACCCGAAGAAGACCATCCCGAAGTAGGAGAAAGGTAGTTACTTTCTACCGAAACACAGGGAGCCTGAATGGACATTATCAATGATGATTTGTGCAGATTCTGGAAAGAGGAAAAAACACCGTTGCACCTGCTGAAAACTTGTAAGGCAACTTTGCTGCAGAGATGCAGGTGCTTCGGGACACTCAACAAACCATACAAAAACTTTTACCGCTGGAACCAGCAAAAGTGCTGAGCTTCTTGGAGGCGTTGAAGCTAACTGCTGGGGTACTTTAGTACAGAAGAGGGGAAGTATAATAGTTTTTTTAGTCACCCTCAAATAATAATAATAAAAAAATAACAAATAATACCATAATAGCACGAAAAACACCCAATATTTTTGGCGACGACCAACTTTATTGTAGGTAAACCCATTACCAGAAATAATGAAGCTTCAATGTCATTAATTTATTTTAATGTAGCTGTCATGACCGTGAAAGGGAGAGGAAAGAGATTTACGGGTGGTAAATCAGGCCTCCCAAATCGCTATTACAACAGAAAGGTAAATAATTAATTCATTACTAACAATTGCTTTTAGCTTAAAGTTTGTAATTGCATAAATGGAATCAAATTAATACGAATAAAACAATCAGATCGTAATCTGTGAAGGGGAGGGGAAAGATGAAGAATTTACAACTTCTTCCGTAAGATGACCCCTATAACGAACAAGGGAATGCTAATCAGTATACGAATATCAAATATCATTTAAACGTAGAATGTAATTGACTAGTCACTAATTTAGAATATTATCTTCAAAAAAGTAACATTACAAATTTTAGTTATAAGAGGTTGAAGCTTTATAAGTTTGTTTTTTTCTTTTAGTTATAAATGCTTGAGATTTTAGTGACCTTGATTTGACTGTTGTCAGTTCTGGCAGAGAAGAATGTACGTGTAAAAGATAAAACTTTAGATTCAACTATTGTCAACTTCGGTTTATCTTAAAATGGTGAAAAACAACAATATTGATGAATCTTTAAGTAATCAAATGGTTTATTTTTCCTCGGTGAAACCTTCCTTACTTCTTTTCGAAAATTTAAATACAGAACTATCTTAATCATAACCTCCGCAGGGTTTATTATGAAGCGTCATAAATGGCCTGAATTAGTAGTTGTACTGATCTTTTCAACATCAACTCTGATTTCAATAGTTTTCTGTTAAGAGACTTACCTCTTGAAGATCCTTTCTTTTAAAATGTTATTTTTTTCTATTGCATAGTTCCACTCTCTAGGACAATTTCTTGATTTTTGTCCATAATGTGCTGTATTCTCAGCAGCTTATAGTTACCTATACTCCCTTCTCTTTATTATTAAGCGTGTCGTTTACTGAGTACATAACTCTCTGTTGGGAGACGCGTTTTGTAAAGTCTATAGTTTAAGGAAGTATATAGAAATAACACTCAAATTTACCTTAAGGTCAACATCCTTAACAATATGAAATGGGAAAAAAAACCAGAGCAAGACTTTTCAACCCTAGCAACTCTCAGACTCAGTTGAGATTTGTTTCTGACGAAGACCGCTTGTTACGGTTGAACGATCTTGGTTTACTTTCTCATTTCTTATTAATTTATATTTCACTTGTTCATTGTGAAATCTTATTATACTTTAAGGTGTATATTCACATATCTTTCTGTTTTCTACAAGGCCAGAAATTTAAATTAAATAATAATTTCTAGCAACGCAAACAAATAAAATTATACATTTATCAATCATAATAATAAAAAGTATTGAACCTTTTAGTTTAGAGATTTAGTTGAGAGCAAGTGAGATTGTGACTTGTAACATAATTTATGTTATACTTTTGTAGTATTCAAATTATACTCACAACACCTAATAACAAATTTTTTGAATTGTGCGACATTAATTAGCGTTAATTATGTTATTACTTCGGCCACTTTGTGTACTCTTTTTTTACTTTACTATAAGTAAAGTATAGTGATCGAGAAAAAATTCGATCTCGAGATTTTGACGTAATTACATGTTTTGAAGTTTCAGAAGTCGTTTTATGATGTTTTTGCGATGATGTATGTGTGTGTGTGTGAGTGTGTTAGCATTGCTTGTTACCACGCCACAGTCCAGAATCTTTGATGGATCAAGTTGATATTTTACAAAAAAATGGGCCTCATAGTTTAGATGATCCCTATTGTTTAGAATGAATTTTGCATAACGGGAAAGTCA
Source organism: Hermatobates lingyangjiaoensis (assembly GCA_026182355.1). Classification (NCBI taxonomy): domain Eukaryota; kingdom Metazoa; phylum Arthropoda; class Insecta; order Hemiptera; family Hermatobatidae; genus Hermatobates; species Hermatobates lingyangjiaoensis. Next base: position 84,090 of record JAPFBL010000023.1, read on the forward strand.
CTTTTTTTTGACAAAAACCGGTTTTTAGAAAACTTTTTTTTTAAAAATTTTGCCATTATCTTTGACCTTACAAATGGAATAAATGAAAAATATATCCAGACTTTTAAAACAACAGGAAATACTTTTTTTTTAATAAAATGAAAAAATTTTGACTTATAATTCAATCTCAAAGCTTGTGAGAGCGATACAAGCCATACCGTTTGAGGGATTAAAATGAAACTATGTCTAGAGATAGAACATTATATGGAGAATGATTTGAGGATAATTATTTTCAAAATTACATTCACCAAAGAGGCGTTAAAGTACGATTTCTGTTTTCAGAAAATGTTTTTTGGACGCTGAACGGCTCATTAAAAAATCATGAAAATTTGACCAAAAATGGAATAAAATTTAGCAATTCATAAAAAAAATGTATGAAATTTTAATCAGGGCAAAGTGCAATAAAGCTATAAGAACTGTTTGTTTATCCTAGACTAAGGGATCGATCACCTACTATACTTGTCGAATTTTTGATAATTTTTTACATTGTTTACATTGAGTTAGAATTTTTTTCAGTGAATCCACTGAGATAAAATAGATGTTTATAATGAAAAAATTTAAATAATTTATTGACTTATATGAGATATAAGTGGAATAATATTTTTACATGTAAAAAAATCACTGCCAATAAACATAAATAAATTTCCCTCATCTTCATGCTATGATGTATTCGTCTTATAAAATGCTTTAATAAATTTACACTCTTGAGCAAAACTTAATATCAGTTATAATTACTTTATCTTTGTGAATTGCAATTCCTTTCTATGATATTGGAATGTGACGAATGGATTCTTTCCTCAAGAAAGAGGAGTTATGTTTTTTAAGAAATGTCCAGTTTTATCACTATTCTAGTTTTTAAAAATGTCAAACTGCCAGCTGTAAAAGTTTTAAATTATACTGCATAGCCGGCTTTGACTTTGATTTGAGTGCGTAAAACTGGGTATTTACTAATATATTTTTTTTACAGAGTAACCTTATAACAGAGTACAGCACCAGGAAAAAGATAACACTCACTCAGAGTGAATTGGTATATATAACTTTTGACAAGTGGACAAAAAAGTGATTTTAATGAAATTCTAGGAAGCCGTAAAATTCCCAGTATAATAATTATATAAAGGAACACAAAATTTAAAACATAGTTCAAAATTGAATATACTCTTTCAATAAGATATAATTATTCTACATCTTCAATTAACTTAAAACGATATTCTTTGATGTTTCTGGCATTTTTCAGATAAAATAAGGATATTTTTAAGTTTTAAATGGAAAACTTCGTCTTAAATTTTCAATGTAGAAGGAGGTCAGGTAAACTATGTAAGATATTCAATGGCTATTGGAACAAAAGCCATGTTCTCCTGTAAGAAATTATTTCGCAATACGAAATCTACAATTTCGATTTTCGAAAGTGTTATTACTGTTGTAGTTATACTAATGATATTATATGCATCAGTGGTGTGATTTACAAAAATAAGCATATATATTGTTATGTGGACCAATCACCACTATCTCTACTGCCTCCAGGAATGAAGACAAATAAACATCACCCATTTAAACATTTATATTATAGCTAAATGAAAAATTATATATTGTATACCCAAGAATTATATTATGTTCACTTGTAGTAAACTTGAATGCAGGTCACTCTAGATTTGATTTAATCTGTATAAGCGAACAGGTGAATAATTCATTTTCTGCTTAAGAGAAAATCAGGAAAACAAAGGATAAAAACTAATACAATTGGTATATTGTTACATGGATCAGGGGTCAAGTGTAAGAGGACAGCGAGATAAAGGGGTTGTGAGACGGAGCAGAAGGAGAAAGAAAGAGAGCGACATAGTGTAGAGAGAGATGTTTTGGGATGTGTATGACAAGTGTATGCAGGGATGAAGAGAGAGTGAGAAGAAGAGAGGAGATGGGAATCAAAGATGGTGGCTAGTTTACGAGTTTAGCATTCAAAGCTTAAAGGTCGTAAGCTTAACACAAGCTTTCAACTAGAAAATTATAGCTATGATTTTTTAAAAAAATTATTTTATTTTATTAATTAGATAATTATCTTACATTTTTTATATCTATTTCAAAAATTTGTTGATCATCTTATCGTCATTCAACGGTAACAGTAACGCGTTGAAGACAACCTAATTTATTCGAAATAAATAAATTTCAGACGCCATTTGCAGAATGTAACAAATAATTGATAAAAGTAAATCTTCATGTAGTAAGTAATTGAAAAGTAGCATAAAATACGGAGAAGAGACAAACCGGCTCATTGCAATTGCTTGGTATAATCATATAAAACAACTGGACTGAGAAATTTAATTACGCATGCTTAATTTCATTGTAATCAATTTGATTTAAGTTTTGCAAAGAAATGACACTAAAAATTTACATAAACTATGACTTTTTTTGATATTGGTGGATCAAAAGGAAGTAAAATAACTTTCATTTAACTTATATACAGGTATTGTGGATGAAATATATATACAATGCATGTGAAAGAACACATAAAGAAAATGATGAAAAATTATATCATCGAATATGATCTGTAAACTATAAAATAAAAGGTATACCTTAGCATGATAGAGAGGTAATCTTGTTGTGTTGTCTGGCGAAGCCCGAATTTGACTGAAGTGTTAAGACATGCATCCAAATATAGGGTTCAAAAGTTCGCTTACATTTATTCTACTGGAAAAACTACCCCCACTATACCTTTACAATGGCGCCTTAATTTATTATGAGCAAATATATGTCTCATAGCATTTCAAGCAGAAATTGTATAAAACAATCTGCTGCTGTTTTATTCTAAAATAAATGACATTTCTGAGGTTTTCTTTCTTGCACTAATTCAAGCTCAGTTCACTAAAGTAAAAAGGTCAATGCAAGAAAGAACTTTGAATATACTTCTCTATATTCAAAATTTATATAAATTGAAAGCAACATTCACTTAAAATAAATTTCATATTTTTACAGCCATAAGAAATCAAAAATAATGGTTATAATTGAATTAAAAGATATAAAACCTTTTTTTGTATTCCTTTCAGGAATTATTTGTTCTATAGATAATTTGTTTAGAATACACTACATTCAAATGTATACAATGTAACTTTACAATAAGTTTAATTGTATTAAAATGTAGTAGTCAAGATCAAATTGATTGGAAAAATTATAAGTATTTACACTTTGTAGTCCCCTGTTTCATATTTTTTTTTGTCTGAGTGTATGCGGGCAGGAATGAATTTAAAAAGTTTGTGACCACGCTATGTGTCAAGTACCACATAAAATTGTGAATTTGGCAAACAAATAGTCATGGTTACGATAACACTATAAAGCATTTGGGCAAAACCAATAATGATAGTGGTACTCTTTTATACAATATGTTAAAACAGTTTTTCACTCCTCTCACAATTATAAAACGAAAAATTTTGGAATAATTTTTCGTTAACATGATAGAAGACTCTTTATTTATTAAATGAGTCACTCTAGATTGCTACATTGATGGATATGAAGAGGCTTTTTGTAATATGCTCTCGACTCTACCAAATTTCCACTAATATATTGATGTATTTATACAGGAACTATATAGCGGATTACATCAGTCGAATACAAGAATAGTTAATGTAAATTTTGGACTAACCACTGCTAAAACTTTGATTACTGAGGCTTATGAAGTAGGATGATCGACTGGGTACTCTAAATAACTAGTGATACATTAATGAGCAGACAAAATAAATTATTTCAAGTTTTATAACCTCTACCATAGTTTTTAATATTACATATATACTATAGTGCCATTAAGATAACAAACTCACTTGTTAATGAGTTTATTACATTTACTTATAGTAAAGTTGAGTGTAGGCCACTCCAGATTTTTTTTTAAATAACATCACTGTTTTGTATTATAGGATAGAAAATACTTATTATTTTTTGTAAACAAGTAGAATTTATAACTTTTTAATCCAGATTTATTTATTATGTTTACAGCGAACTTTACTTAATTAACAATTATCTATAAATGTAAAAATAAATTGTCTATCTGTGTGTCAGTTTGCACAATAGAATGGCCTACTGATTACATTAAGTTTGAATCCAATTTCAATAAAGGGATGTCATGTACTATCTGATTTCTCACGTCAAGTTTTCCTGTTAAAAATACTCGAACATTTAATTCATATATAAAATTAAGTTAATCCGTCGACCCCGAGCCTGTACTATGTCATATAATCATTACAGAGCCCCCATATACCCTATACACTTGAGTTAGGCAAAATTTAAGACTCCCAATGTAGAATCAATCTTCACTATGTGGTATCATAGTGTCGTCCGGTATCACCAATGTCGTCCTGTGTGTTCCTTGTGGGACTACCACAATCTAACTTAATAAGTTAAGTAACATAAAGAAAAAACAATCATTTTTTCATCAACAAACAGGTTAGACGGCCACATTTTCACTGAACCCACCTATTAATTTATTAAGATTCAGAACTTTAACAATTGAAAAATATGTCAACCGTCTGATAGATTAGGAGTACATAAAATAATGAATCTGGTTTCAGGCAGATTTCTATAACCAAATCACTCTTAGTCCTAATATATATATATATATATATATATATATATATATATATATATATATATATATATATAAACTCAAAAATTGTTATTGACCTCTTCTATTCTATTCACTGTTTTGTTATTGAGGGCTAGGTCAAATAAAAGAAAATAAACTCCTTTCTAGGCCGACGTTTCGCTGTATTTGTACATCATCTTCAGGGCTAAAATTAGAGTAAGACTATAATACATTTATCAAAACAATCTGTGTGTTATTTCTCTATGTGAGTTGTAGATTGTTTTGATAAATGAATTATAGTCTTACTCTAATTTTAGCCCTGAAGGTGATGTACAAATACATCGAAACGTTGGCCTAGAAAGGAGTTTATTTTCTTTTATTTGACCTAGCCCTCAATAACAAAACAGTGAATATATATATATATATATATATATATATATATATATATATATATATATATTTCACTTGATAAACGGAAAGACGATCCAAACTGGACACACCAGTTCAAAATTGAAGATAGGTAGCACACGAAGTAAAGAAACACACTTACAAACTCACATTTTCGGGCAATCCGTCTTCAGGAGAAAAGAGAAAGGGAAACCAAGTACATTGTATACGCAACGGCTAGTGTGTTTCTTTACTTTGTGTGCTACCCATCTTCAATTTTGAACTGTTATATATACATATATGGGTTTCTCGCCGTTGTGTTCCCGGCGTGTTCGGTCGCCTATTCTCTTTTCCCCTGAAGACGTATCATTCGAAAATTTGTAATTTGTAAGTGTGTCTCTTTCTCTGTGTATATATTCCTCATAAAACTAAGAAACATATAAATTCGATTTCAGGATGTAAACAGTAATTTTAGGGAACAGGAGTTCTCGCTCTATGATAGGTTTTGTCCAAGTTTTAAAGAGAATAGATTTTCAGTCATTTTCTATTGTGGTGACTGAGCAAATCTCCTCTTCAGGAGATTTTTACATATTTAGATTAATATAACTTACTGCAGATTACCTTAATAATGAAAACGTGTTGTTGAATGATTTTCATTGCTTAAGGTGCTGAAAACCCAATTTTTATTAGAATGTCTGCGTCTGTGGGTGGGTGTGTTATTTTGTAGGTTGTCGTGGCAGTCCAGCATAGACTGAACATTGGTCTTTTGTGAACCACTCAATAACATTTATTTTCAGAGGGAATCCTAAATTTGGCCCAACTCAAGACTATTTAGGGGATCTTTAACGAGTACCTGACATCGTCCAGGCTCGGGACCGACGGCTTAAAGTGCTCAGATTTATTCACCTACCACCTGAATAAATCGAGGGCCAAAGTGGGTATCGAACCCTGGACCCACCAGTTTCTGAGGTGAGTACGTTAACCACTGAGCTAACCTGGCCTCTTGGGTGTGTATCTATTAATTTCATGAACACACTACAGTTTTCAAAAAAGTACCATCGATGTTGATGACGTCACGAAAGGTAAGGCTTTTACTAAACTTAATTCAGTTCCAATGTCGTCAATAACCGAACAAGTCATTAATTATTGTCTCACACCTGAGACTCCCAACATTTAAGCACACTCTGCAGTTTCTTAGGTCTGAAAACAAAGCACGAACTCCTGGTCTACATTCAACAGAATCCTGCAGCCAAAGTACAATTGAAGCCTTGAAATGGAGTGGGGCTCCGTTTCAGAAATTGCTTCAAAATCCAAAAATATTCAGTATATTTACAAAACGGTGATAGTTTCATATAATGAATTTTTAAATTAACACTATTACGCATAAGTTAGATAATACATTTATTAATAATAAACTTGTATTTAAGCTGGTTTTAAGTGTTGATTTTTTGCCCTTTTATTCTAAAATGCTAATTTATGAGAAAGACTTAACAAAAACTAATAAGTAGCGACATATGAAATGGAAACACAAGTTTAGTTAAAGTATATGTACCATGTACAGTACACTATAAGTTTGTGTATAATAACATACCAAGGATCAAACAACACTAAGAAATGGGGAAAAAAAAGACTAAGATCTTTCAACCGTTATAAACGGTCTTTCTCAGAGTCAAAAACTCTTTCTTTTGACTGTCTTTTTGACTCTGACGAAGCCCACCTGTTACGGTTGAAAGATCTTAGTCTTTTTTTTCCCCATTTCTTATTTTGGTTTGATCATTAAATGTTATTGTTTCACGTGTTTATTGTGAAATCTTGTTATACAATAACATATATAGACATATCGATAAAGTAAATATATGTTCAGGTCTATAATTTAATACTAGTACAGATCAAATTAGAACACCATAGTCATCAAATCTTCATAAAACTCGATCATAATCAATTGAGATTCAGTTTTGAATAGGTCATTAACATTGTAATTCTTACTTTGAAAATCTATATGAAGTCAAAAAACACTCCAAATGAAAACTTTCAATATTCATCACTTGCGCAATCTGTTACTGTGATGAGGAAATACACATATTTCAAAAATTATGTCTCCACACAAAAGAGGTTTATGTCAAAACTAACATGAACGATCTGTTTCCTCTTGCAAACAGCAGTGTGTTCCCTGTACAGTTAGGTAAATATATCAGCTACATTCCTCTAAACCCCCTACCAACACTCCTAGACACTCTTAGTCCTTCCTAAATCCTTGATGCCTTCAACACCTTCAACAGGGCAGACAAAAAAAAAAATGGTTCATGTTTCATTAAGGTTCAGGTATAATCAAGTCAAATTTCATACTAATTCCCTTGTTAAAAACTTCACTAGTGTAATTCAACATTCATATAATCAATTATTTGAAAATAATTTCAAATAATTCATTCATATGTTCTCAAAGCTCATAGACATGTATGCTTTTTTTGACATAAAGGATAAATAAGTTTTGACATAAAGCTCCTTTCTGTGGAGACGTAATTGATTACAAGGATTCCCAACATTTCAGCAAACTCTGCAGTTTTTCAGGTATGAATACAAAACACGAACTCCTGGTCTACATTCAATGAGGAGTTCGTTGAAATTTTGTGAATTTCAAAAATTTCAAATTTTTGAAATTCACCATTTAATATGGTTCCCTTTGTTCATAAAAACAAGACCATAGTTACAAATGTTTTTATCTAAAGTGACTTAAAGAATTATGACTCACTAGTCCTATAACGGTGATGAGTAATTCTACTGTGATGATTTTCTCGAAGTAATCATCATTCCTAATTAAATACTATTCCTAGCACTATTTCCCAGTAATTATTCTTAATTAACTGTCCTTCAAAGAAAAGTTTCCACATTCCTACATGTGGAAATTACCCTTGGGCAGTGGCGTAGTAACTATTTTTGCCGCGCGGGGCGGTCATAAGATTTAGACCCTCCCCCACTGGCCGTTGATAATCCGTTAACATTAAAAAACGTTCTGAAAATATTTATTTTCATGGAATTACAATCAAGGATCTAATTATAAACTGCTGTCATTGGTCCCAGCCTTTCATCTTACAACAGTACTAATATATATATACAGTCGTTATCAAAGAAAACCAAAGAAAATTCAAAGCAAAAACGTATAATTCAAATCATAAAAATAATATTAAATTAGATTAATTAGCTACGCCAACAAACATAATAAACTTTCAACCCCATCCAAAAACTAGTTTTAAAAAATTTAAAAAAATTTATTTCTAATTTGAAAAATAAATTAAACACAAATAAAACATGAAATAATTACGACCTCAAAAACTCATGTTTGCACAAAAATTTCATATTATTTGTTAAATTTGTATTATCTTAGGTTAGGTTAGGTTGGAGTGGCAATCCCACAAGGGAACACACGTAGGCCAAGCATTGGCCCTTTGTGATACCACACAATGAAGATTGATTCTACAGTGGGAGTCCTAAATTTTGCCTAACTCAAGTGTATTTAGAGCAGGGATCTTTAACGACTACCTGACAACGTACAGGCTCGGGACCGACAGTTTAACGGTCCTTCTCCGAGGGACGACGTGCTCAGATTTATTCACCTCCCGCGTGAATAAATCGAGGACCAGGTGAGGATTGAACCCCGGTCCTATCAGTTCAGAGGCGAGCACGTAACCACTGAGCTAGCCTGCCCCCCTTGTATTATCTTAATTTTTTTCTATTTTATATGTTTGCCCCCTCATAATGCCACCCCCTCCCCCCTTGCTACGCCACTCCTCTGGGGTATATTAATTACAGAGCATCAAGGTTGTTCCGTTTTACTTTGGAAAGGTTATTAATGCTACGAGTAGATAAGCGAAAATATTTATTTACATTTAACTTCAATTCGACTATTAAAGAATTTGTCATTCTTTGATAACAGTTTATAATTTCTTCATGAATTTCTTGTTTTTTTTCCGTCAATATTATAACTTCAGAAACAAGTTGTTCAAACAGATAAAAGAATTTCACAATAATGAAAGATTACGATTTAAGTAAATGATGATATTCATTAAAATAACAAAAACAGAATACATCTTTCTTCTTAGTCATTTTTTTTGTTTATAAAATAATATCCAAACAAAAATTTTTAATAAAATATCCGAAAATGTAGTCACGGTACTTAGTGTACTTATTCAAATATCACATAAGTAATTTTACCATTAAATTATAGCAATTATTCAGAACTTAGAGGTGTGTTACGAAGGTAGGGATAATCGTTAATGTCATGAATAATTATATACCCAATAGATATTGTACAAAAAATGACAAGACTATTAAAATTAAAGCTGCATTCACCAAAAATAAATTATCAAGACAAATATATGTTTTATATAAGTGTAGGAACACAAGAGGTTAATAAATTATTAAATAAAATACTATAATAAATAATTTTATTAGTCATTTGAATAAAAATCTACTTATTCAACTATCAAACAACCTTATAAAAGTAAAAACCATTTCATTTGAAGTTCTTTATGCTATATATCTGTCAGTAATTTTTTCTAATCAATTCATTAAAGCTTTTTAGGAAAAATATATTTTTTTTAATTTTAAAAAGTATTTTTACTAATTTAATAATAAAACAGAACTACTTACTAACTAAATCTATAAGGAGACATGTATGAGCTTTCTTACTATCATAAATGTTTAAGCTTAGATAAAAATTGCTGTAATAGTTTTTGGTTGATGGCTTTAATAATAGTTATGTTATGTTCTCTAGAATTAAGATGATCTATGACTATTTGGCCTCTTGTGTGAATCCCTGAAAGTTCTATAAGAGCATGGGCGTCAAATTTACTTTCAACTATTTCAGGTTTTAGAACAATTGCAGCAAGCAGTTGATCGCAGCAAATCCAATACTTAAAACCAAGTTTTAAAGCTCTTTCTATGACAGGTTTCTCAATTTTATTAATCAAAGAGATTGCTGGACCAATGTTTTCACGAAACTCTTCAAACCTCCACAACTGTAAATAAGTACACGTTATTTAAAAGAAAAACAAAAATATTATCCTATCATAGTAAAGGAACATCCAAATAGAAATATAATATTCATTTACAAACTTAGTTAACAACTATATTGCTATGTTTTACTATATAAGAATGAATACTATATGTATATGGTTCCCTTCCAAACCCAACGACCAACGAAGAGTTCCATGCACGACAGTGCACTCGTAATTAGCAGTTCCGGACCAGAGGCCCACTGCTGCTAAATTATCATCCTGCTTTTTTTGTTTTGGTCAGTAGGCATTGTCAATACTGCGGACGTTAGTCTGTCAGGGAAAGGAGTCGTATGGTCGTACAATTTTGCATTATCTGAGGTACTATATTATTTATAAGTCATTCGGTCATCATATTTAGTTCAGGAAGGGAGCTATTAGGAGTCATGGGATCGGGAAGGCTTGTTTAATGGATTCAGGTCCCGAACAAGGAGATTTGGATGGGTGGAGAGTTTTTTATCTTCATTGTTAGCAAGTCGACTAATGTAGCAATCAATTGATTCCCAACTCAAATCATGCTGAATATCGACATTTCTAGCATACCATGGCGCCCTAGCTATAAGGCGGGCACATTTCTTCTGTACAACTTGGATGCAGTTCTTGTACGTGGGCAACATTTACGTATGAAGCAACATAAATATTGCAGAAACATCGAATATTTTGAATGATTCAATTATTCCTTACATTTAGAGAAAACGAAAGAAATTGTCCATGAATCATATGGTTTTTGTTTTATTCCAACGTCCACACTTACAGGCTTTTCACCTTTAGTGCTGTCCTTAAGGGCTGAAAGTATTCTTCATTGTAAGTACCACCCATTTTAGTTAAGGTTTAGCTGTATTACCAAGTTGATACTGCATCTGTTCTAACTTTACCTTACTTATGATTATTGGAGTAAAACCATACAGTGAAACTATTTTACTGATTTACAACATATTTTAAATAAATTTTCGGAATAATTTATATCTGATTATTGATAAAATAACTTCATTTCACAAAACTCTCTAAACATAAAAATCAAAATTTAAGTATAAGGCCTAAGGAATATAAAAATACAAATGATGTAAATTACCTATAATGTGAAGTTCTGAAAAACTAAATGGTATCAGTGGAATAGAATGGTATGTGTTAAAAACAGAGTGTACAGTGCAGAGTGTGGGATCAAATTCAAAGGCAAAAATTCCTTAATTTACATAAAAGAGTTAATGAATTAATTAAAGGCGGGATACTTAAAAAAGTACTCAATAAACTATCAAAAATATATTTAATAATAGTGAGGTTAGGAAGGTCTGACGAGTTGAGTGCTATTCTTGTGTCTAAAGATTAAAGTTTTGAATCATGGCCAAATTTTAATATTTTCGTGTTGAATGATTGAAGATTTGGTTCAAACAGTCACTATGAGAGGGCATAAAGCTGTCTTACAATGGCATGTACTCGTTAAACACCCTTACTTCAATAATCTTAAGGTAAAGTTATAGCAGATGCAGTAGCAACTTGGTAATACAGCTGAATCTTAACTAAAATTGGTGGTACTTACAATGAAGAATACTCTCAGTCCTTAAGGACAGCACTAAAGGTGAAAAGCCTTAAGTGTGGACGTTGGAAAAAAAACCATATGATTCATGGACCATTTCTTTCGTTTTCTCTAAATTTAAGGAATAATTGAATCATTCAAAATATTTGATGTTTCTACAATATTACTCCTATATTTATGTTGCTTGATACGGGTTTGGAATCGCTTTCTCGTTTACCCAATATATCTTTGAACTGCAGTCCTTACAGTTACAGGGAATCATATACATATAGTATTCATTCTTATTCATCAAATAATTTAACAATCCTTTATGTTCAAAAAAGCAATGACAGTAAATATAGATATGATTGGTATCAGCACAATTTTAATTTTAATACGGTTTGACTATCATGTGGTATTCTACTAAACAGAGTTCCTAACAAAGACTGCAGTACACAGGATGGCCTCAACTAACTCAGTTTTCATCACTGTTAGCCTTTGACCTTCTCGCTAACGTCATAAATTACTACCCACAGATTTGTTAAGGGAACGTCCTAAAATGCCCACTTATACCAATATTTCTCTTCAAGACTGAAGAGTTTCAGGAGAGTTAATTGCCCGATTTAACCATCAAAAACTATAATAATGTACGGTTGAAGGATGGCACCGTAGATTTGAAACTGAAATAGGTGCACGCGCATCAACCCAACATATGGAGGTTTATAAAATGTCTACAAAAGGAACAAGCTTACAATGAAATCCAGATTGAACAGTATATTGCTGTGGTACAACCAGAACTACCAAGGAAACGTTACCTAGATGCCGCAAAAACGAATAAAGAAACTCTTTTAAACATCTGATCCAGACAATATAGTTGAACACATTCGGGAATTGCCCACAATTTATCCTTTAGATAAATAGTATGTCTTTTAAATTTTATTATGATAATAAATTTAGAATTTTTAAATTTGGTTTTGTTGCTGCATTAATTTTAAGACATTTTAATAAAACTTTTCATTTTTATTGAATTTTGACTAAAAAAGAATTGTACTTTAATGATAAATTATAAAATAAAATATTATATACAAATTTCTATCCCTTTTTCTTATTCACTACTAATCTGTAAGTTTTTAGACAAATTTTTTATAGATAAATCATCCTTTATACAAATTATATTTTAGATAAATCATTCTAGACCCTTTCTACATATACTGTTTTCACATATTTTTAAATTAGCAGATTCATTTTTTGAATAAATAGAATAAGTAAATTTCAAGTTTTTTGTTTCTACGCGATAGTCAAGTCAAGAGAAAGTAATGCATGTGTAAGTCATAATATGGTTGAAAATACATTTGTTCTCTTGTTAATTGTTATTCATTATTGAAAATATTATTCAGTTTACGAAAACACCCTCAGTACATTCATCGATACTACTACTGTATCATACAGTGGCCCAATTTTCTAAAGTTTCACCAAAACCTGTACTAGTAATTTATAAAATACAAAACTCAATACTTATAGTACAGTACCATTTACTAAACATTCACATTATTACTTATCATTACATTTAAACAATATAGTCAACAACTATTTTCCTTACTATGAAAACTTCAATGTTTACTTGCTTGTGCTGCTTAATTGAGTAAGTTTGTAAATGAATATTATATTTCTGTTTGAAATAATATACACATTGCTTATTATAATCCCCTACAATCAAACTGAATACGAATATACTATCAGTACATTACCAATACAGTATATTGTATTGCTTCCAATACCAGTATACTGGTATATGTACTGCATCACTACAATACCATTTGGTACTATAGTACAGAAGGGAAGAATCACAACAGTTCTAAGGACGCAGTACTATAATCACCCTCAATAAAAAAAAATAGTACAATATATACCAATATACTGTATATAGTAAACCATCAAATATAAATAATTTATACTGTCAGTTTTACAATATTTCATGGTATACTGCTTAATATTAAAAATATACAATATACTGTATTGACAATATGCTGATGGTATATCGGTATATAGTTTGATTGTAATAAACGTGTTATCAATTACGGGTGCTATTAATAATAAAAATAGATTTTTAAGTGTTTTGTTCGTCCCCGATATATACTAATACTTACATGAGGAATAGTGGAGGTCAAGCAAGTTTCCCAAGGCAATAAGGTCAGTTTTCGTTCAAAATTTGTAAGAACAATATGTGCAGCTTCCGGATCTTCATGGAAATTAAATTCAGCACATTTAGTTGTATTTCCTAATGCTAAAATGAAGATGATAGCATAATGTGAATATTTATATTAGTATCAAATGATTTATATTATTATTAACATATTATATTAATATATCAAAATATCACTAGTACAATTAAAATTATAGGATACTTTCTTTATACGAAAACACAAAACAAAACTTTTCAAAATCATAAAGAAAATTTAGTCTTGAAAATGAGAAAAATTATTATTATGAAGTATCTTACTCCTTTATATTAGAAATAGGTAAAACCTTCATACCTCATAAGATGATCCTGGAGTTGGAGCGCTTTCGATATCAACAAACCTAGGTTTGTTCGAAGATGGACAACGTCCGAAAGCGCTCCAACTCAAGGATCATCTTACGAGGTATGACGGTTTTACATATTTCTAATATAAATCTTACTAACCTCAGTGGTATTAACAATATGCTTATCTTACTCCTATTGTAGGTTTCTTATTATTATAATACGTTTCAAAGCTTGTCCATCTTCAAGCATCAACAGATTTTATGATCCGAAATGAATCATAGGAGATACTTAACATGAATAGCAATAAAATTAACCACTTCTCCTTATTCTTCAGCAACATAAATAAGGCTACAAATAAATCACTCCATTTAGACTATTCGATGAAAAAAATTTACATCTGATATTAACTTTTGTTCAAGGGTGCAATATATAGATTGATTAGAGCATTTTGTGAGACAAATCCATCAAAAACATGGAAAGTCATAGAAATTTATGTCCATTAGTGGTGATTTTTTTCATGTAAAAATATTGTCCCTCTAGTATCTCATAAAAGTCAATAAGTTATTTAAATTTTCCATTATAAATATCAATTTTACCTTCAGTGAATACACTCAAAAATTACACACATGAATACACATGCAGTATAAAAAATGGAGTATGTGAAAATATTGCAATAAACTCCCTCCAAGTAGGGGTACTACTTTGGAGGAAAAAAAACAGTCAACAAAAATTCTAAGCAATGTAAACAATGAAAATATATACCAATAAATTCGACAAGTATAGCAGGTGATCTGTTAGTCCAGGATAAACTATAAGTTTTTATGGCTTTATTGCTCCTTGCCGTGATTGAAATTTCATGAATTTTCTTTTATAAATTACTAATATTTTTGTCCCATTTTCGCGAAAATTTTCATAGTTTTTTAATGAGCCGTTTAGCGTCAAGAAATATTTTCTGAAAATAGAAACTATACTGTAACACTCCTTTGTGAATGTAATTTTGAAAATAATTATCTCATCCTTCACTCTATTTTTAGGTATAGTGTCATTTTGATCCGTTAAACGGTCTGGCTTGTATTGTTCTTACAAGCTTTTAGATTGAATGATAAGTGATAAGTAAAAATTTTTACATTTTATTGAAAAAAAAAATATTTCCCATTGTTTTAAAAATCCGTATATATTTTTTTATTTATTGAATTTGTAACTTCAAAGGTAATGCCAAAATTTCAAAATTCTAGAATTATTAGTTTAAGAGAGAAAAAAAAGTTGTCGAAAAACAGGTTTTTGGCAAATAAAGTGACTTTCCCATCATGTACAATGGCTCTTAAATAATAGGGCTCATCTAAACTACGAGTATGAGGCCCATTTTTGTTTAAAATATCAATTTGATCCATCAAAGATTCTGGACTGTAGAGTGACCACAAACTTTGGATACATATACTCACCCACCCAAACACCACACACACACACACAGACATCATCGAAAAACTTCATAAATATACTTTTAGGGCCTCAAAACATGTTATTCCGTTAAAATCTCGAGATAGATTTTTTCGCGATCACTATACTTTACTTATAGTAATGTAAAAATTGGTATATTGGTTATTTTGTGCCGAAAATAAACAGTTTTGGCAGCTGTAAATGTGACCTCCACCGGCATGACAGACTGACCAGTGAACAGGTCATTGTCCTAGCTAGGTCACTACCGTGGTAAGTGACCCGGTTCACTCTAGCTAAGGGACGGGTCTGTTAATAGATTTATAAACACTCCCTCACTGAATATAAGAAAGGTTTAAGGAGGGCAAAGATGAAATCCAGGAAAACTTTTGTGAAGATAAAAAAAGTTTTAAAAACGTTTCGCCATTAATTAACAAAAATGAATTACAAAAGGAGAATCCTACTCTATACATACACTCGACAAAGGAGGTGAAAACTTCACCAACAATGGAGAGGAGATAATCAAATTGATGGAAACACACTTTCCTCAGTTTTCTATGCTCTTCGTATAAATTTTAAATAATAAAGTATAGATCCTTTGGAAATGTATTCACAATGAAATAAAATGGACTATTGATAGCTTTAAACTTTTCAAATGTTCAGGAGAAGATGAAATATTGAAGATGCTTAACTAAAAATAATTTAAATTCATTAAAGATCACAAAATATACAGTTGTTTAAAGGGTAGCACAATAGGATAATTTGGTCAGAGGGCGCAGTAGTCTATATTGACTCTGGCTCTCAGATCAATAATTATAATAATAATAATCACGGCACAGAGCATTATGTATGTACAACAATCTATGGTGTTATACTAGTAAGAAATGGGCACGCAATGACTTTAGGCAACTCACTGATATTTGATAGCAATTCTGTAAGTTGTTATAGGTAGAAAACTAAATTTTCCTGTGCTAAATAACAGATAGGACAATGAACGTTAATTTATACAAAGTTCATAATCAATCTTTTAGACCATTACACCAGCTTACTACTATAATCAAATATTTTACTCGGATACATGGGAAAGTGAAGCTCCTGTAAGAATACTATATGATGGGGCTTAATGCAAATCTTAAGTTGCATGTAATATGAATTTAATTCCATAAATCTCATATATACAACCATAATCTTATAATTTATATTAGAAATAGGGAAAACCGTCATACTTCTTAAAATGTTCTTGGAGTCGTTGGAGCACTTTCGGACGTTGTCTATCTTCAATCGCAACTCATTGAAATCGCTCCAAGAACATCTTACGAGGTATGAACGTTTTCCTTATTTCTAACATAAATCACACTAACCTCAGTGGCAGTAAAATATGCATGCACATAATCTTATAAAAAACGTTTTTAATATTACTGACAGTAATAGGTTAAACGATACAATTAGCCTATGTAGCTTACCTTCGAAAACCAACTCATGAACAATATTTCCTTACTAACTGTAAATGTACAAAAGTGGAAGTGCGTCCACTATGAAACCCACATCCTCTTCAGGCATGCGAGCAACCTGCTCCATTTCCTGCCCTAACAAACAAGTGAGCCACTTTACTCGACACACATGTTGTGTAAAGGTAAAACACACTCCCACATGTTCTCTACAATGACGTGACATCATTCCGTAATGGCTAAGTAGGAATATAATACAAACACACAATAGATAATATACATGATATTTTTATCTAATATTGCAAAAGTATCACAACAAACATGTGATGCAATCAATGAACTATAAAACCACAAGAAAAAATCTGGAGTGGCCTACACTCTACTTTACTATAAGTAACTCAATGTCAAATTTCTTGAGTATATAAAACATAACGTCTCATTTAAGCATAACGTAAACATCTAAATGTGATATAATTATTAGATTATCATTCCTGAGGTAGTACAGATAGTGATTGAAGGACATATCATTTTATAAGATAATTTTTGTACTTCACAAATAATTTATTATTAAAAAATAATTGCATTAGTATAACTACAGCAGTAATAACATTTTTGAAAAACCAAAGTGAACATTTCTTGAAACGATTTATTCTCCTACAAGAGAATTGCTTTCGTTCAAACAGCCACTAGATTTCTTACATCGTTTACTTGACATCCTTCTACATTGAATATTAAAGTAAAATTTTTAAATTTAAAACAGGAAAATACCCTTTTTTTCTCTGAAAAACATCTTTAACTGCGAAGAAAATGTGGTTTTAAGGTGATTTGTTAATTAAAGATGTACGATAATTACATTTATTAATCTCTAAACGAAAGATTCAGATTATGAATTATCATTTACATTTTTGGTCTTTTATAGAATTATCATACTGGGAATTTTAATCTTTAAAATAATAATAATAATAAGCTTCTTAGTATTTAATAAGATCATTTTCCTTCCCCTTTGTCAAATAACATATATACGAATTTTTTCTAATACTCAAAAAATTTCTAAGTCAATGTAAACAATGTAAAAAAATATAAAAAATTCGACAAGTATAGCAGGTGATCTGTTACTCTAAGATAAACAAACAGTTTTTATAGCGTTATTGCTCTTTCCCATAATTGAAACTTCATGATTTTTTTTTTTATGAATTGCTAATTTTTTGTTCCATTTTTGGTCAAATTTTTATTATTTTTGAATGAGCCGTTTCGCGTCAAAAAATCATTTTCTGAAAACAGAAATCGTAATGTAACGCCCCTTTAGCGAATGTAATTTTGAAAAAAAATATCTCAATTCATTCTACACATAATGTTCTATTTATAGGCATAGTTTCATTCTTGTCCGTCAAACAGTATGGCTTGTATTGCTCTCACAAGGTTTGAGATTGAATTATAAGTCAAAATTTGTACATTTTATTGAAAAAAAAATATTTCCTGTTGATTTAAAATTCTGAATATATTTTTCTTTTGTTCCATTTGTAACCTCAAAGATAATGTCAAAATTTCAAAACTCTAGGCTTATCAGTTTAGGAGAAATAAATGTTTAAAAAAAAACGGTTTTTGGCCAAAAAAGTGACTTTCCCATCATGCATAATTCTTCCCAAACAATAGGGATCTTCTTCCCTATGAGGCCCATTTTTGTGTAAAATATCAACTTGATCCATCAAAGATTCTGGACCGTAGCGTGGTAACAAGCAATGCTAACACACTCACCCACCCACCCACCCACCCACCCACCCACACACACACAGACATCATCGTAAAAACCTCATAAAACGACTTCTGGGACCTCAAAACATGTAATTCCGTCAAAATCTCGAGATCGAATTTTTTCACGATCACTATACTTTACTTATAGTAAAGTAAAAATGAAAGCAAAAGAAATGACTCCTCTGAGGCTTTTCACGATACTTTGGTTTTTGATGAATAAAGTGGTCTCAGATCGCTTTTTTCTATTCTTTTCCTTTTTCTTCTGATTTTATATGTTATACTAAATATGTAATTATAATTATGATTTCTTTACAACGGTCTTATTCTGACTGGCATACCTTCGCATAAACTCAAAATCAATATTGTTTTAGTCATTCTCAGGTAAAATGGATAAACCAACAAAAGTCTCCACACAAATTAAGTTTTATTCAACGCGTTTCGAACACTTTGTGTTCATCATCTGGAAGACACTATAATACAAATTAAATCTAATTAGTTACAAAAATTAGATTTAATTTGTATTATAGTGTCTTCCTGATGATGAACACAAAGTGTTCGAAACGCGTTGAATAAAACTTCATTTGTGTGGAGACTTTTGTTGGTTTATCCATTTTACCTCAGAATGAGTAAATACCACACAATTACGGATTGCACAACTAATGATTGTTTTAGTCGTCATTCTGACAAGAAACCTCTATCAGGAGTTCTTTAGGTCTCTGTAATCACAGACTAAGGGTGACTAGCATTCTTATAATAGACTGGAGTGTGAAATATCACAGCTGCCACCTCATAAATTGCGTTATTCTCCGAAATTCTTTGACATACAAAAGATAAAAATCTGATTTTCACTTCTACTCGCAAGCAATTCCCTGTTAGATAGCATTTACAATAACAATTACTAAGCTTGTTAATTAATGTGCTAATAACAGGCGTATTTAGCGGACGAAATAAAATAAATAGCTTACCTGTGTAATTGCCACCCATGATGAAAGCATGTTTTACGTTAGAAGGAAAATTAGAAAATGTTCTTGTTGCCAAAGCAATATTGGTTAAGGGACCCAAGCAAACGAGAACCACTTCACCTATATAAAGGTACAAAATAGATTATATTTTAATGATTTACTTGTATTTTCATAATACATGCTTCGTAGACATTTAATCTTTAGTCTAAACTATATATAAAAAAATCACCACAAATTCAACAGAAAAATGTAAAAAAAAATCAACAGATTTTCTAAGTGGTTCGTTGTCAAAGAACTGAAAAAAAAAGGAGTCGTTTGAAGACGGAAATGAAAATAAGAGAACTGGGTAAAGATAGAAATGGAGGAAAAAGAACCTTCAATCAAGTGGGAAAATACTGGAGCGTTAGATGTTACACCATCTTATCAACAATCAGCTGATGTAATCTGAACATACTGGATATGTTTAATTAATAAAATATCTTTGTATTAATTAAACAATCAAATTAAGTTTAACTACTCCAATAATATTGCAGTGGCATGGCACAAGGCAATAATAGAAATTATTAGCTATTAGCTATTCGCTAATAGAAAAAAATTAAAAAAGCTAAGAAAAAATTTGAATTTTATACCAAAATGATTTTTTTAGGTCGTAATTGTTTTTATAGTTTATATGTATAATATTATACATTATTTAAACGGATTTTTCAACTGTAATATTTGCATAAATAAATTTATTTTAAATTTTTTGAAACTAGTTCTTTAAAGGAGCTGAAAGTTTATCATATTTGTTTGCGTAGCCAGTTACTTATTTAACTTAACACAATTTTTTTTATGATTTGAATTATACGGTTTTTGTTTTTGAATAATCTTTAGTTTCTTTGATGACAACTATATTTGTAACACTTTGAATTGAAAACAAACGGACATGTAATTAAAGTTACAACTAAAAAAAACAAAGAAGAAACTGACACTCACGATTCTCGATCGAGGAGAAAAAGAAAAAGGAATACAGGTAATGGAAACGTGAATGCGTCCAACGACCGATACAAAGTGTATCGGTATCAATATGTATGTATCAAAACTGACCAAGTCCTGATCAACTTTTATTTTGTTTCTACTTCTCGGTCGATACTTTTATCAATATGTATGTGATCTGTATAACATATAACAAATAAGTACAACTGTAACCACCGTTACTAGCCGTTACGTATACAACATGCTTGGTCTCTTTCTCTCTCTTTTCTCCTGATGACGGATTGCCCGAAAATTTTATTTTTGTAAGTGTGTTTCTTTAGTCTGTGTGTTACTCTTCTTCGATTTTGAACTCGTATTGCGTCCAGTTTGCATCGTCTTTCCGATTTTTAAGTATATATAGATACAAGTACTACTATAAAATGAAAGTCTGTGACTAATCATATCAGTCTAAAATTAGAACCTTCGATTGTAATTTCATGAAATTAAATATTTTGAGGACTTTCTGGAATTTTGGAGTTTAACGAATTATCAGAGGCTAGCGGAGAAGGAGGGGGGGGGGGGGTGACAAATTTTACGAGCGCCCCAGGTAACAAAATTGTTGCTAAGCCACTGCAGTATTGTATTTATTGACTTTTAGTAATCTGCTACCTTGATATGTTCTTAATCCATAGACTGATTAAACTGATTAGTACATAGAAATAAAGCACTAGATAACTTTTGTTTTCTAACGCTCTACCGGTGCTGTTTAACGTGTGTTTGGAAGACCCTTACCAGTTTGGTAAGACATACAATATAATTTTGATTTCTTGATTAATAGCGGACCTAGTATGTTCAGATTAGGTTAAATAGTTGTTGATAAGATAATGAAACAGATGTCTTAACCGTTACCCTTGTCTCAAAGTATTTGTGAAACTTCTTTTAACAGTTCGGGAATTTTTGATTAAAGTTATTCCCCTACTCCTTCCGTCTTTACCCTTCCCTATTTCGACAACGAACTACCCAAAAAGGAACCAAGAACTTCATCATATTTCTAACTAATTTTGTTAAGTCATACAGTGATGGGATTCAGTCAGATTCAGCCGGTTCATGCGAACCGGTGCTAAAAATATTATGAGTCCGACGAACCGGTTGTTAAAATTACGTAAAGCCCTATTCACACCTGTGTTAATTAGCCCACTATCAAACTCCACAGGTATAGGTTGACTCACGTAATCTGTGCATGTATGACAACGTAATTTGCGCATGTATCTAGTTTATATATAACTAAACAATTTAGTTTCGTTTGCGAAACTGTTACAGTGCTCAAACTGCTCATGACAATGCAGATATTGAGTTGGTCTAGCCTACATTAGGCCTAGTTTTAACTTTTATTTCTGAATCAAATATTTAATGTTTTTAGATCTAATTTCCTGAAATCGTCAGAATAAAGTAAGTGTTTGTTTGGATAAATAATTCAGAGATGGCTGACCGTCTTTGGAACAAAAATTTCCTGAAAGACCTAGCTTTAATGATTGATATTTTGAATGAAATGCCATTGCTCAGTAATGCCCTCCAAGCAAGAGGCACAACTTTGTTCAGAGGAGAAAACCTCATAAAGAGGTCTATTAAAGCATTTGAATTGCTTAAGGACAATACAGGGACATTTGAAAAAGAAACTGATGAGAGGGTTGCTTCGGACGCATTCAAAGAGATCCAGTTTACTGAAAACCACAGATTTGTTAGCCTATCTCGTCAAAAGCTACTGGAAGCAATAATAGAAAATATGAAAAAAAAAAGACTGATCGCTGGTGATCATGTTAAAGTAACAAGCAATGAGCAGGAAAACTTTTTTGAGCTATTTAACTCGCCGTACTCATAATATTTTGACCACCGGTTCGCACGAACCGGTTCTTAAAAAATTTGAATCCCACCACTGAAGTGATACATCCTCTACTGTTATTTCAGTTAGAAAGAAAAAAAATCCAATCAAAAGTATTTTAGTCTTAAAATAATAATAATAAAATAATTATAATAAATACAATAAACACTAGTTGGCGTTAACAAAACAATTTAATTGCTAAGATCTAAAATATGCCAGTCCTCTTTCTGTTATTTGTCTATTTTTTTAAAGGGCTGTGAATGGAATCACCATTTAGTGATTTTAGTGGAGTTTAAATAACAGCTTTAGTGGAGGCTGTTTTTCGAAAAGTACAATGCTTATTGCAAAATTAATAAAGTAGCATAACTGGAAAAATCTAATACGTTTAAGTTATATTATTACTTATTATACAGTTTCCACCCAATTGATTACCATATTGTCACATATATCATTAATATAGAATTTATTATTTTCTAGATTTCTCTTAGTTTAATGCTAATACACAATAGATGAGTAGAGTGACTCAGGTTAAGGGAAATTTTTATTAATTTGGTAATCGATGAAAAGTCTGGACATTCCTAATACAATTCTTCAGTTAGTCTGAATTTACAGATAGGTTTTAAAAATAGTTCCCTCCAAAATATGGTGCTATTAAATTACCCTTGTGTGTTTCAGTAATCCTATTTAGAGCAACAACAGCATTTTCTTTCTGCAATGGACTAAGGTCAGAATCTGGAAGAGGAACATCTCCAAAACCATTTATCCCAAAAAAACATTGATAATCATCAGGAATATAGAATTCAAGTTCCAGGAGAGAATGTTCTGCACCCTTGAAAACGGGAACCTACAAGATAATAGTACTAAATTATTATACTAATGACCAATGTGTTAATTGAAAATACAAAATTCGTCCATATACTTAAATTTTTCGAAAAAATAAAGCGGAACAAAAAAAATATCAAAATCATATGAAAAATATGACTTATAAAAGAAATCTAAGTAATTTTCTCGAATTTTAAACAATTAAAGTGGATATATTAGATAACTAAAATCTATTGCACAGTAAGCCATGATAAATTGGTATAAAATGTAATTGATACTTAATGAAGTCATACATAAAGAAATGATGTTCTTATAAATCTTGTTACTAAATATTTCTTCATTTTTGTTCAAGTAAAAACCACTTACAATGACTCAAGAACTTGGGCAAATTTAATCAGTAACAACTCAAATGGTGAAATAATTAAAAGTTTGATCAAAAATGGACGAAAATTGGAGAAAAATAGTTATACTCAAAAGATAAGAACATAGGAATTTGGTTTTTTATGTAAAGATAAGGAACCAAAAAAAAAAAATGAAGTCAAGAGAAATACGGTAGAAGGTTTAAACTTGAAATTTAAAGTGGTAAAGATTAACTTTGTAGTAAATATGATCGTATCACTCATGTGATACATTTTAAAAGAAGAAACACTATTTTAAGTTTAATGTTCAAGCTATTTTTTGATAGGTTGACATTAATCATTTCACACATGGTGACATGAATAAATAATTTTTCTAAAAAATTATTGAAATATATAAAGAAGAAATTGTATGCCTGTTTAACATAGTAAGCTTTTATTATCATGCTATAGTATCAGCTGTTTTTAAATACTTAAGAATATAGCATCACATTAAGATATAGACGTTCATAGCGAAGTAATTAAATGAAATTCACAAATGGAAACTATAAAACTTGTTTTACGAACCTCTGTTCTTCCCGTCGCTGAAAGTATACGGCATGTATTTTGACAAACATTGTTTACTGTAGTATTTCCTTTAACTGTTGTTATTCCCAGAATATTAACATTTTCTTTGTCAGCTAAAAATGATAGTAATGCCCAAGCATCGTCCACACCAGTATCAACATCAATTATTACCTTGAGCATGATGTTTTCATAATAGAGTTCAGTTCTTCCTCAAATAAATCGGTTCAGTTTTCCTGAGTTTCCAGCTGTTCAGGTAACTTATACAGACTCAATAGATCACATAATCTGATTGCTACAAATCATAAGGACACTAACAGACAAATGCAATGAACAACAGCTCAGATTTCAGTGATTACAAAAAGAACCTTCGCATGTTTTGAAGAAGGGCCGGCAACCTAATCACCCCCCCACTCACTGAAAAGGTCACTGAAAACGATTGGCTGCTGAGATCTCGTACAGCACAATCTCGTGGTAGATTGGAGAAGTAAATTGCAGCTGCACTAATTAATACTACACTACCCGTGATATTTTGTGTCACTCAGAAATTATAAAAATAGATATTGAAATTTATTCACTGAAAATGATTGACAGGGATAATTTTAATGGTTATTTCTTGTTATTAGCGCAAGGAAACAGATTTTTATATGACTCAAGCTTTTGATATAGTTTTCTTCACATGATTCAAGAGATATATACAGTAAGTATATTTAGCAAAATAAAAATCATTTATTTTATCATATAAATAAATAAAACACAATTCAAGTTATGTACACAATGAAATATATTAAAAACCAACAAAACTTGTAAATTGAAATATTCAATTTATTTACCTACCATAAAATAACATTAACGAAAGGAATGTGTCTTAAAATATTACCTTAGAACATTTGTCTTTTACTAGACAGTTGTGTTCAAGTTTGTTTGTAAAATTATTCATTTTTAACCTCTAATGTAGTAGTTTATTATATATTTGTTACATTTATTTATAATACATTTGCGGTACTGTCATCAGCGAGCACGCAAGCCTCTGGGCTACTTTTGCTGCATACCTTTACTTTATTACCAGTGTTTATATTTTGCAAATTTAAAATTTTTTTTTTGGTTACAGTTATATATAATACATTTCCACTACTACCATCGGCCAGCAAGCGACTGGCTACCCTAGATCCATGCCTTTACTTCATTACCATTGTTTATATTATTCAAATTTTAAAATCAACAATTTTTTTCTTACATTTATTTTTAATATATTTGTGCTACTGCCATCGGCGAGCACGCAAGACAGTAGGTGTCCCTGGTTCCATGCCTTTTGTTTATTTGGCTCCAATTTTGGGAATATAGGGATAATTTTCTTTTATTTAACATTATTTACGTAATAAATAATATATATTTAATTTCAGGTCTCTATCTCCACAGGAAATGCATGAACAAACAAACAAGCTCACGAATTTTATACATAGACATTATATTTAATTGTTCATTTATCACTAGTTTTCATTGCCATATTTTATATTGATTTTTATAGAAAAAAATTACTTTTCACTAAAGTTTTTGACCAGATAACCCTCAAAAAGATCAACAGCATTGGTTGTTTGGTGTTTTAAAATTACTTTTAATAAAAACTTTGTATTACAATTTACGAATTTGTTTATTCGGCAAAGTTCCATTATATATTTTGAAGGAAGTTCTCATTATAACAAATTTTAGAACAATAAATATTGTTGAGAAGTGGATGTCATCTAATAATTCCATAATTTTTTATTCAATTGAGTAATATTTAAGAGCTATTTGCAGTCCGCTCCAGCTAAATAATTGGACGGACCCTTTATGTAAAAATATATTCGAAATCTCTTTCACTAAGAGAAGTATGAAATTTAATTATTCATTTCTTACTTGAACCTTTAATCATTTCTTTAAAGGTTTAAAATTAGTAAACTCATGAATGAAAATGCCAAAGTAGTGTCTTCAAATTAGCCCATCGTGTAAAAAATTTTCATCCTGAACATATTCAATTTCGCACTTCTGCCTATAAAAAAGGTTGTAAAAAAAATTTTTGACTCTATGTTTATACATTCCTAAATCTTACAATCATTTAAGTGTAATTTAAAAAAAGTTTAGTCGAAATATTTAATATAAAAAATACATTATTTTAATTAAAGATCTTTACAAATAGCAAATATCATGATATTCAAATATTTTATTTTATTTGATCCCAATTGTAACAAAATAATATCAAACAAAGAGATAATATTATATCAAAATAAGAGATAAGAAATAAATATGTTGCTTACAAATCACAATAGGTTTCTTGAAGGTTAGTCCTAAACCTCAAAAAACTTATTTTGAATTTTAAGAATCAGTGGTCGAGAATCTATATCTATATAAGTTGCCTTCTTTGTAATTCAAAACAATGCTCTCAATTAGCATAGATATTATAGCCAGATGTTAAATAACTGTAATGGCATTTAAAGATCGAAAACAAATTTCGCAATGCATATCACCATGTTTTGATGTAGGTACTTATGTGTCGATAGTATTTTCTTTCTTTTTTTTCAACACCTTTTCACAATGGATTTTCAAGTTCGTGATCTTATAGTTTTGAAATGTTCTGAATATTGTCATTGTGTGTAAAATGTTTCTATCCTGGAATGACTAAGCTAAGAGGTATAACTAAGCAAAAGGTTATAATATAGCCGAAGGTTATAATATAGCACTCCTTAACCTTTTAAAAGGTTTCATACTCCAAAAAATCATAGTTCTTTTTATTTACTTCTCAGTTTAGGAAGACGTGAAGTTTGATCCAAATTTTAAGAGAGAAGAGTAATCTCTCAGAAACAATATACCCCAAAATAGCTGTTATACTGTTGATGATCCCTACAATTTTCGGAGCATATTGTCTAATGGGAAATCCACTTTAATACTACTCCTCCCATTGTATGAATTTTTCACCAGACCTAATGATTTTAGACACCTCAAAATTTTGCAGTTACAGGACTAATATCACCATTAACTGAAAAAAAAATCAAACATTTTACGATAAAAGAAAAGGTTAGTTTTACGGAAAATATGTAATAATTTTGACATATGGCTGAATCTGAAAGCTTATAACTTATTACTGGTCAGGCCGTTTGATTAATAATAATGTATTAAACCTAAAAATTACTCTTTAGAGTTAGAGTTTTTCAAACTTTTATTTCAGGGTGGACCTACCAAAAACTAAAGCTTTGGGCAGAGGCTTAGCAATTAGTTTTTTCTACTCCTCCATCTCCCCTCCCCCCTCCCCCTTATGGCCGTTGTAATCTTAAAAATTCAAGAAAGTCTTCAAAATATTTATTTTCATGGAATTACAATCAGCCTAATTTTAGATTGCTGTTATTAGTCCCAGACTTACATCTTATTACTGTACTCGTATACAATACAGTAGAGATGGGCATATTAAATACGTACTCGATTCTTCGAATATGACTACTTTCGAATACAATGCACTCATTCGGCTATCAACTATCTTGCGTATCAAATCCTTTTCTCTGATTACTTGACACTCTCATTATTTATTCCATTATAAAAAGATTTCACATAAACACGTGAAATAACAATCAATGATCAAACCACAATAAGAAATGGGAAAACAAGAGCCCATTTCCACTCTTCCACCATACCACTCTTCCCTCCCACTCTTCTCAACTCCTCACCAGATGTTTTCTGCAACTAGTGCAGTTGGGTTTTTGACTCTGACGAAGACCGCTTGTTACGGTTGAAAGATCTTAGTCTTGTTTTCCCATTGCTTAATGTGGTTTGATCATTTATTCCATTATATATATATATTAACTTACAGCTTTCTACAATGTAAAATTATTGTAAGATAGAAATTTATTTTTAACATCGTTGATAAAGAAATAATATATTACTATTTTGGTACTAGCCTAGTTATATTACACAACTTAATGTTAATATTCATTTTTAACAAGTAAAAATGCATTATTTAAATATTGTAGTTGACAAGACTCTTTGGAAAGAACAAAAAGGAGCAGTAAAAAAAAAGACACTCCGTAGGGTAAATAAATTTACAGTCATGCCTCGGTTTAACGGACTAACAGGGGGGAACATCGGTCCGATATTCCTGATCATCCGAACTTTCCGATACTACTGTATTTTAACTTTCTAATCAACTCAACCTTCTGTGATACTGTTACGTATCACTCTTTTCCGGTTAAAAAAAATGTTGAATGTTTCAGAAACAACTCACAAAGCAGGAGCAAAAAGGTAGAAAAACACTAACCAAACAGATGCACGGTTTCCTGTAAAATTCAGATTTTGTCCGTTGCTTCAAAAAACCGTTAAAAGTGAGGTCCGTTAAATCAAGGTATGAGTGTATTTATTAAATAGCACCCTTTTTTTTTTTTGACTGGAGGTTCCAAGTCACTTGGAGTAGTTTCATTATTTGAAGAGTTCTTCATTGGTACGTTTCTTGCTTAGAAATATGTCAATTATATGAGATATTCCTTTCATTTAATATAGAAGAAACAAAAAAAAACACAAATTACAACTCACTGAGTATCTAGAACTAGAGCTGCAAAAATTCACAGCTACTGAATAAATGACAGACTGACCAGAAACCTTCCACTTTCTATTGAATGAAGAGGTCAATGCCATGGATCTGACCAGTCTTTCTTGATATTACGAGTATAACACAATAACCTGGATTATAGGTCACGAATATTTCAACTTAGTCCTTCGTAAGTGTATTGCTAACTGACCCAAGGTAAAAATCGCTATGAACTTTGGTTTTCTCCTTGCAGTCTACAAAACATTGATAGGCACCAAACATTAATGTGAAGTCGGCGGAACAAATCAGTGCATCTAAGTATGGTTAAATTGTACTTAGCTATGGAAGGGTATTCGTATATACTACCTTAAGCTTTCCTTCCAGTGCTAATGCAATCTTAGGATTTAAAAGGAAAAAAAGGAACTGTTAACCCGAATATGACGGGGACGTATATATTTCAGTCATTGAAGGAGATCGTATGACTTAAACAATAACAATAAATATAACACCACTTGTTACATTTTCCAAACCAATACATTTAATAAATAAAATGAGAATTGAATGAGGTAACATTTAGGGCGAGACATGTATAAATAGGTGATATGGCACGCCAATAACTCAAATATGATCAAAATAACAAACGAGTCACTTGTTATACCTCTACAAGTAAATATGGGCGTTAGAAACAAGATATAAAAAGAATTTCAGTTATAAAAAAATATTATTTGGCCATGTAAAAACTATCACATTTATGATAAAAAATAATATTATAAAAATATTCTGTCAATACTTTATATCCAGTTTACAATCAGGACACTTCTTAAGTTTTTCAGCACACTTTTCACATATTATGTGTCCACAGCTGAGGAAAAGCATTGGAGGATCTTCAGAAAAACATATACCACATTCAGCTGAAAAAGAAATTGAAATCAACAACTGAAAAAAAGAATTATTTTTAATGCATGATTATGTTTCCTCACTATTATCTTAAATCGAAAAAAAACGAGACTTGTAATAACCAATAATATAATCAGAATGGAACCTTGATATGGCTTAGTTGAAACGGTAACTCGCTTGTACGGAACACAGGTTTCCCTTAACTTTGGTTGCTTGTATTTTATCTTTTTTTTTTATCACTATTTGGCGTTCATGACTGTAGACATTTAAACGTGTTTAAAAAAATTCAATCAGAATTAATAGAAAATATGTATAACCATGGTTGCGCAGTCGGAGCTCTTGTAGCCGACTCCGACTCGAGTTCTTTTTATTATTACAAAACAGATGACAGGCAACACAAGATAAAAGGCACACAGATGTATGAGGTCATCCTTTACCCACCTAAAACACTGAATAGCCCCATGCTACCTGACACCCATTTTTTGCAGTCAGAGAATATTTTCAAAAAGAGACAACTCCCCCCACCCACCATTTTCTCATACTGTTTGTCACTCACAGCTGCAGTGTTTCTACTCTATACTCTCTGCTTACTTGCACAACACTTCCTATCTACTCATAACTTGTAAGTTGCATCACTTTTCACTACCCATAATGCTTATACACAGCCCTCCTCCCACATCACTGCTATATACAGCATCTCACTCAAAACTAGTCTTGACAAATTTAAAATAAATTTATTTGCAATTATTTCAGTTAAAAAATCCGTTTAAAAACAGTATTATTACACATATACCATAAAACAATTACGATCTTAAAACTGGTTTTTGTGTGACGTTTTAGATTTTTTGTTTGCTTTTTATAATTTTAATTTTTTTTTCTATTTTCTGTTTTTACCTCCTCAAATGCCACCCGGCGTAGACACCCCCCCCCCCCCCTTGATACGCCACTGTTCCTATTATCCTCATATGTTTCTCTCTTAAAAGATTTTCTTTCTACAATAAAAACGGACACAGAACGCAACACTGTCCACGAGCAGTCCAAACCATCGCAACCAGATAGCTTGAAGAGTATGTATATCCACTGCAGAACTTTGAAAGTCGTATCAATTACGGGGTTACAAACAAAGAATTCAGAAAAAACTGGTAAGTACAATACTTACAGACTTGTTTAAACAGTTTAGATGCTTTCCTAACCAAGCAAGTAATCTAATAAAACAAATTATAAGCAGATATTTCATCTATTTTAATACATACCGATTCCTGTGCTTGAATTGCTGAAACAAAAAAAAAACAATTCATTATATAAAGTTGTAAATTGTTTACTGTTAATTGCAATGGCAGGTCTCTGGAGTTGTAATGAAGAGGAAGGATATTGAAAAAAGGAAGGACTAAGGGAAATTAAATTAGAAAATAGTAACAAATATATTCAACATTCGTAAATAAATGTCTCCGAAAACCAAACTTTGAACTTCGGGGTAATGTACAACACCAAGGAGTATCAGAGTGAAGATTATAAAGATAATCATCAAAGATAATGTTCGAACAAAAAAACTGTTTGGCATTTTCAAGGATAAAAACAATTTATTGAAAACATAAGTAGTGAAAGCAAATACATCCACAAAACGGGCACGGTGAGCAGCCCTGGCGGTTTCGTAATTCTAGACAAAGTGGACTACAAACAGAAACTAGATGTATTCCTTAGTGACCGTTCCAAGTATTACACGTATTAACCGGTATCCAACACCTCTACTAAAAACAGAAGTTAACCAACTAATCAAAGAAGCAAACAAGGGAAACAAAGTTAAGATTCTGCAACCTATAGTAGGTGAATATTCACCGGGATACTTATACGGAAATGTTAACACACACAAAACTGGGTACCCACTACGACCTATCATATCACAGATAAACACTCCAACTCACAAATTAGCGAAGAGTTTAAACCAAATAATATCACAGTACTTACAAGCCAAGTATATACTACATTCAACGGACAACTTCTTAGAAATCATAAGCACCTGCAGGCCTAGTCGAATGTTAGCATCACTGGATGTAGAATCATTATTTACGAATGTTCTGGTAAGAGAAACTATAATAATTATATGTGACCAGGCCTACAACCATACCTCTCTTGCACCTCCACCATTTAAAAGGACAATTTTGGAACAGTTACTATTAGCGAGCACAACCAAAAACCGTTTTTACCACATAGACGGAACCTTGTATTGCCAGACCGATGGAGTAGCTATGAGTTTACCTCTAGGAGTCACGTTTGCTAATTTTTACATGTGCAAACTAGAAAATAACATCATGAGCAAAAATATGATGCATAACAAACCAGCCGTATACTGTCGATACATCGACGACTGTTTTCTAGTAATTGACAACCTCGAAGTGTTAGAGGAATTACAAGAAAAATTTGAAAGAAATTCACTGGTTTGCAGCCACCCCTCCAGCAAACCAACCTAACATATGAGTTTACTTGCCCTATTGAAAAGTGCGAGTTTCAAAATCCCTCATATATTGGGTCCACAGTAACAACCTTTCTAGACGCCTAACAATGCACCTTTCTACTGGGGCACCTAAGGATCATACGAAACAATATCACAATAGAAGAATAGACAGGGAAACACTGGTAAAAAACACAAAAAATATTGCCCACCTAAATGCTGAGAAACGTCTCAGAATCTTGGAATCCCTAGATATTTTAGAAAAATTGCCACAGATCAATAACCAAAATTCAAATTATAATAGAGTGCTAAAACTTTTTGCAAATGTTCAACCACCACAACCGAAGAAATAAATGAATACAATTTAGGTAGAACACACTCCCAGCCAGAAGAAGAAGAGTGCAGTGACGAAGTACCTGGACATTGCACTATGTATGTCGCCAGCAACCCTCCAAAAACCTTCAGTGAAATGTAAACCTTAAACGAGGTATCGTGTTTCATCCCTAGTAATAATTATCTCTGTGTGTTAAGTTTTAGTTTATAGTGTCCAAAATAAACCTGATGATGGTCTTTTGAAGGACCGAAACATGTCGTTGTATATAGTTAAGTGTAATCGTAAATTAATAGTAAGCATTAGTGTAAAATAAGTTAATAAAATGAATTATGGACATCTCTTACATACGCTATATCCTACCACAAGGAAATCTATCAGAAAAGCGGAAAATCTTTCGAAAAAATTAATCAGAGTGGAAATAGGTGAGAAATTCGTAATTGTATATACAAACACTTTTCCAATATACATATTGGAAAAAAATGTCCCTTGGAGAGAATTGGAGGATCCACATTTAACTTACGAGTATAAAACCCGTTTTTAACTTTTATACAGGAATTACTATAATTACTGATATTACTATCGATGATAAAATATTTTGCTAAATCATCAGCTCTTCTGAGACCCTCTTCACTCTCCTCCCATTAGTCAGCCGTGATGTGCATTACACGATAACAACTCCAAAGATCATTAATTGCATATGAACTAAAAAGTTCACAAACAATCTTACTTACTTTTCTCTAGGACTATCTCCATCATCTGAATCATAACCTCTGAAATCATGACAAACTGATTACACAAAGAGTTTAAAACAATAAAATCCTTACTAACACTATATGATATAAGCAATAAATACTATTTTCTAAGAGTACAAATGTTACGAAATGAAAAAAATGTGTTGATTCAATTCCAAGTTTCATAAGTTTTTATATTGCGAACAATCAAACTGTTTCCGAGAAATCTAGACACGATACGCTTTTTGTTCACCTATCATTAAGTTTGTCAAAACTCAAAACAAAAATAATTCAAATAACAAAAAAATTGTTAAATGAAATTAACTAACAACGTACATAAATATAATAACTTTTGAACCCCATTAAGAAATTAGTTTTGAAAAATTTTATATAAATTTATTTTAAATTTGCAAATATTATAATTGAAAATCGGTTTTAGAAACAGTATGAAACAAATAAAACACAAAAGCAATTACGATTTAAAAACTCATTTTGATATAAATTTACAGATTTTTGCTTTTTTATTATAATTTTAATTTCTTTATTTGACAATAGATCATTATTACTAGGAGCAATAAAAACAGATTGTAGGTGGGGAGAAATAAACTAACTATTAATTAAAAAGTTCAGAAACAATCTTACTTACTTTTCTCCAGGACTATCTCCATCATCTAAATCAGGACCTCTGAAATCATGACAAACGGATTACACAAACAGTTTAAAACAATAACATCCTTACTAACACTGTATAAG
Organism: Hermatobates lingyangjiaoensis; assembly: GCA_026182355.1. Lineage (NCBI taxonomy): Eukaryota > Metazoa > Arthropoda > Insecta > Hemiptera > Hermatobatidae > Hermatobates > Hermatobates lingyangjiaoensis. The sequence goes on from JAPFBL010000023.1 coordinate 118,052, forward strand.
TAATAAGTATTCTTTTCTAATATACATTGTTATGAAATGAGAAAGTGTGTTAATTCAATTTTCAGTTATTTGATAAAATAAAAATGAATGATTATTCCATAAATCACTCAATAGTCACAAATTATTTAAAAATCGATGGAACATAAAAAAAAAATTAGGTTACGAAAATCATCTGTATATATACATAACTTTAATACATGCAACCATCTCATTGATAATAAATAAAATCATTAAATATTAGGTGATCCAGAATTTGGTAAAAAAGTTAAGAGTTCTGAGAGCTAAATGTGCTTTTGACCGTTTTCGTCATGACGATTTAACATAACAAATCATTTACAATTTTGTCTTTACCATTGATGGTGACTTTTAAAAACTTCAATTTAGTAAGTTTGGCTCACTGGGAATCTTCGCGTAGGTAGTTGAAGCGAACAACATACTTAGCATCCAAGAAAAATTTTTGCATCACCTTCGAGCAACTTTTCTGGATTGTCACCCACCCACTGGGATGATTGGAACTTCCATCAACTCATGATCTATCACCTGTTGTCTAAATTTTGACAAGAAGTTTTCATATGGTAAACAATCAAACTGTTTCCGAGAAATCTAGGCACGATAGGCTTTTTGTTCATCTATCATTAAGTTTGTCAAATCAAAAATATAATTCAAATCACAAAAAAATTGTTAAATCAAATTAACTGAGAACGTAAATAAATATAATAAGTTTTTAACGCCATTAAAAATCTAGTTTTAAAAAAATTAAATAAAATTTTTTTTAATTTTTGCAAATATTATAATTGAAAATCTGTTTTAGAAATATTATGAAACAAATAAAACAGAAATCAACTCCAATCTTAAAAACTCATTTTGGTATAAATTTACAGACTTTTGCTTGTTTTTTTTATTATTATTATTTTAATTTTTTTTTCATTTTTACCCCCTGAAAATCTGAACACTACACCCCCCCCCCCCCCCCACATTTCAAACCCACTGCTAACAGTACATAATTTAAAAGATGAAATTTGACAGTGGATCATTATTACTAGGAGCAATAAAAACAGATTGTAGGTGGGAGAAATAAACTAACTATGAATTAAAAAGTTCACAAACAATCTTACTTACCTTTTTCTAGGACTATCTCCATCATCTAAATCAGGACCTCTGAAATCATGTCAAACGGATTACACAAACAGTTTAAAACAATAACATCTTTACTAACACTATATGATATAAGCAATAAGTACTATTTTCTAAGAGTACATCGTTAAGTAATGAAAAAGTTTGTTACTTTAATTTCAAGTTTCTTGATAAAATAAAACTGAATGATTATTCAATAAATCACTCAATAGTCATAAATTTTTTAAATATCGACGGAACATAAAATATTGAAGAAAAAAATTAGGTGTACAAAAATCATGGTGTATATGTACATAACTTTAATACATGCAACCATCTCATTGATAATAAATAAAATAATTAAATATGAGGTGATCCAGATATTGGTAAAAAAATTAAGAGTTCTGAGTGCTTTTGCCCTTTTTAAATGGGCTTTTGACCGTTGTCGTCATGACGATTTAACATAACGAATCATTTACAATTTTGTCTTTACCATTGATGGTGACTTTTAAGAACTTCAATTTAGTAAGTTTGCTTCACTGGGAATCTTCGCGTAGGTAGTTGAAACGAACAACATACTTAGCATCCAAGAAAACTTTTTGCATCACCTTCGGGCAACTTTTCTGGATTGTCACCCACCCACTGGGATGGTTGGAACTTCCATCAACTCATGATCTATCGCCATGACGAAGTTTTCATATTGTGAACAATCAAACTGTTCCGAGAAATCTATACACGATAGGCTTTTTGTTCATCTATCATTTAGTTTGTCAAAACAAAAATATAATTCACATCACAAAAAAATTGTTAAATGAAATTAACAACTAACAACGTACATAAATATAATAAATTTTCAACCCCATTAACAATCTAGTTACCAGGATCATTATTACTAGGAGCAATAAAAACAGATTGTAGGTGGAGCGAAATAAACTAACTATTAATTAAAAAGTTCAGAAACAATCTTACTTACTTTTCTCCAGGACTATCTCCATCGTCTAAATCATGACCTCTGAAATCATGACAAACGGATTACACAAACAGTTTAAAACAATAAAATCTTTACTAACAATGTATAAGTAATAAGTAATAAGTATTCTTTTCTAATATACATTGTTATGAAATAAGAAAGTGTGTTAATTCAATTTTCAGTTACTTCATAAAATAAAAATGAATGATTATTCCATAAATCACTCAATAATTATATATTTTTTAAAAATCGATGGAACATAAAACATTTAGCAACAAAATTAGGTGTACGTAAAACTTTAATACATGTAACCATCTCATTGATAATAAATAAAATAATTAAATATGAGGTGATCCAGATATTGGTAAAAAAAATTAAGAGTTCTGAGTGCTTTTGCCCTTTTTAAATGGGCTTTTGACCGTTGTCGTCATGACGATTTAACATAACGAATCATTTACAATTTTGTCTTTACCATTGATGGTGACTTTTAAGAACTTCAATTTAGTAAGCTTGGTTCACTGGGAATCTTCGCGTGGGTACTTGAAACGAAAAACATACTTAGCATCCAAGAAAACTTTTTGCATCACCTTCGGGCAACTTTTCTGGATTGTCACCCACCCACTGGGATGATTGGAACTTCCATCAACTCACGATCTATCACCATGACGAAGTTTTCATATTGTGAACAATCAAACTGTTCCGAGAAATCTAGACACGATAGGCTTTTTGTTCATCTATCATTAAGTTTGTCAAAACAAAAATATAATTCAAATCACAAAAAATTGTTAAATCAAATTAACTGAGAACTTAAATAAATATAATAAATTTTCAACCCATTAAAAATCTAGTTTTGAAAAATGTAATATAAATTTTTTTTAATTTGCATATATTATAATTGAAAATCAGTTTTAGAAACCCTATTAAACAAATAAAACACAAAAGCAATTACAATCTTGAAAACTCATTTTGGTACAAATTTACCTATTTTTTCCTAGTTTTTAATTATCTTAATTTTTTTTCTATTTTTACCCCATCAAAATCCCCCCCCCCCTCCCGACATGTGCCACCCCCTCTAGCCCCCACCCAAATTTAAAATACTGCTAACAGTACTTTATTTAAAAGATGAAATTTGACAAGGGATCATTACTACTAGGAGCAATAAAAACATATCGTAGTAGAGAGAAATAGACTAACCTAGATTGTCTGGAAGTGGTGGCTCCGTTTCGTCTGTCACGTCTACCATATTGCTCTCCTGGATATCGGCCACGATTTCTAGAAATTACATCATCATTCACTATTACATTTGTTCATCTTGGCAATTCTACACTGTATCCTACAACTTGTCATGCATAGGTCTTTAACATTTAATTTTTGTAAAAAAAACTTTTTACACTCTTTTACCTTTCTTTTACACTTCATTATATATCACAATAGCAAAGACCCAAAAATATAGGACCATTTATAGTTTTTGTAAGTTAAATATTTGTTTAATACTATTTAAAATATAAAAACCAAAATTATGAAACCAATGACTTACATTTAGAGACTTATTTTACATATTTTATTGAAACTTACAAATAAAATCAAGATATATATATATTTGTAAAAGTTGGAAGGAGTCGTTCACTTAAACATATATTGTTAAATAATACCCCATATTTGGCTTGTATCTGTTTCCTATATAATTTCTCCAGTTTCCTAAATTCCTTCCTCCTCTCTTCGTTAAAACTAAAGCTTATCACCTATATTAGTATATACTTACTTAGCCACTATTATTCTCATTATTGTCCTGATGATGAATGTGGTACACTCGAAACATGTCGACTAGTAGTAATATATGTGATAAGCTTTACAGTTTCAACGTAGAAACGAGGAAGGAATTTAGGAATTTGGAGAAATTATGTAGAAAACAGATATAAGCCAAGTAATGAGTTACTTGCCGTTGCATCTACAACGTGCTTGGTCTGCCTTTCTCTTTTCTCCTGAAGACGGTTTACCCGAAAATTTGAATCTGTAAGTGTGTTTCCTTACTCTGTGTGTTACTTTTCTTGCATTTTGAACTCGTATTGTGTCCATTTTGGATCGTGTTTCGTTTAATTAAGTGATATATATATATATATATATATATATACACGAGTTCGAGATTAACAAAGAGCAACACACAAAGTAGGGAAACACACTTACAGACTCAAATTTTCGGGTAATCCGTCTTCAGGAGAAAAGAGAATGGGAGACCAAGCACGTTGTAGGCGCAACGGCAAGTAACCAACCCGGCAACCGCCAGTGCTGTCAACCGTACCCGGTCTTAAAGTATAAAATTAGGAGAAGATATAAACAGAAACTCAGATAAGCAGTACTGGTTGGGTAAAACTATAAATAGGTGAAAAATTATAAACAATATAAGATAAAAACAAACTATAAGAAACAAAAATAATGATAGAGAAAAGAAGAAAAAATAAATAAATTAATAAAAATAAATACAATACAAAAAACTTGCATTGGTTGTTTTAGTAAATAAAAGATAAAGACTGAATAAAAGTGAATAAAAGGGTAAGTATAGGAAACTAGTTAAGAATAAGAATTTAGAAAAATAAAATAGGATAAAACAAACTAGTAGTAAGTGAAGAAGACAAAATAGATATACACAAAATATAAAACGACTCCACGAACTAAATAAACTATACTGATAAAAAAAAATACACACACACAGAAATGGAACAGAAACTCACTAGTTTATTTCGATGCCCTCATCATCAGGAAGATCGAAACGAGTCGATCCACAGGCAAACAACAAAAGTACAGAACAGTGTAGCCAACTTACAGAGGGAGAGGAAGCAAGAATAGATAAAGAAATAAAAGCAAAGTTATATATACCAAATGAAAACAAAACCTATTAGCACAGGTGAAAAACTCATACAATAATAAAATTAATTAAGTAAATAAAAGGAACATTAAGAGACTAAAATAAATAAAAGAAATAATCAACGACTGAGGTTAATCCCAGGAGCAGATCTACCCCCCAGAAGACTAATAGGAGCTTCTGGTGACCTTAGAATTGTTATCATTTATCTGTCTCAGAACTGGCATAAGTAGCAATGGAACAGTGACTGCGTTTACCAACGGACGACGCGTGTTTATTCATAGGCAGGCTTAGCTTGGTGGAAGCCAAACCCACATAGAAAGCATCACACTGGGTGCAATCCAAACGGTAAACGCAGTTACCAGAGTTACAAGAGGTCTTTTAGGAGATACGGTAGGTGCGTTTGCGGAGGAAAGAAGTAAATGAAGGAACGGGAGCACCAGGGAAATAAGTGGTGATGAAGAAAGTAGTCACTGCGATTCCTCCTAGGACCTGAATTATGATGTACCTCAGGAGGGAGTACACGGTTACTAATGACATAGGAGGATCATTGGACACTTGGTGACTAAAGGAAATGGATGAAGAGAAAGTTTGGAATGATGTGAGGAACAGGTCTATCTCATATCTACCATAGGGCCAGATGAAAAAGAATGTATCTATGTAGAGTAAGCAATTTTCTAAAACATTAAAGCTATACATTTCGTATAGCTAAAAACATTTTCAGGGTTTTTAAAACGAAGGGAATGGTTGACTGTAAGATGCCTGAAGTCCTCATCTTCTAAACAATCGTAAGACTTCCAACAGTCCGAATAGATCGTGGTTCCAGGCAGTATAGAAGTCCTAATAACGTTTAACAGACTTTTCTTATCCCTTCTTTCAACAACTTTGAAAAAACACTTTTTTGATCCCCTTTCCACCCCACCAAAAACCCATTTATTTTCTACTGGTCTCCCATGGTTAGATTTGCGTATTCCAAACTTACTCCCATTTATTTCAACTGTCACGCCAACTCCACTTATAGGTTCATTCATTCTCAAACATTCTTCCACACTTACTTCCATAATAAAATTATGCCAATCACACACCGTATGGAGGGAAACACCCAATTCCCGCATAATGAACTAGTGCTTGATGCGGTGAACCAAAAAATAAGTTAGTAGCAAGATGTTAATAATTGACATCTTGCTACGCTCAAAGTAGGACCCGACCGAACACTCCTTTTCACAAGATGGGCAGGGGCAACCTTAGTCCTACACAGTCATTGAAACTTATCACATTTTTTCGAACATGGTTTGAGAGGCATATTATTTCCACATTCAGGACACACATACTGTCTTGCAATCAATCCCAGATCAATGCATACATTAAGCACAAGTTCTGCACTAGCATTCCTCAAATCAGTAAAAAAAAAAACAAACTTTAACGTTCCATACCCAAAAAAAGAAATATGCTGGCTAATTTAGAAGCAACGGAAAAAAAGAAGGCAGAAAGCAAAGCACATGGAAGGTCTAAGCAGGTTATGAAGGGGGTATTTAGTTACTGTTTATGCCGGTAGTTTGAATAATTGACCAATTAAAATGAATGTTTGCAGGTGAATATTGACATGTACAAATGACATGGACTAACTCCAATATAAATAGTATATATCGATACCCCCGTCTGTCTCCCGCCTGTCACAACTGTTAGTCAGCCAGGTTATAATTTAGTAACCATACTAATTGGTTTACTTAAATGTTTACAAAAATGCGTATACTATTGAGTACCATGTCACTCATGAATGACATCGTACGGAAAGTTAATATATTGTGATGGGGAATTTAAAAAATTACGTCTCACACAAAAGATTTTAACATCAAAACTAACAACCCGTTTCGAACACTTACTATAGTGTACCCACTTATGGTAGTTTTGATATTACTCTTTTTTTTGTGGAAAAGTAATTTATTAAATTCGCATCATGAGTAAATACCACACTATAATAGATTACGCAAAACTTTTTCATTATTTCAGAAAGTTCATCAGACTTATTATCAATATAGTGATAACATTGGCTCGTTACTTCACCCAATGAATTGGGTGATTCATGTTAATCCAAACCCAAACCCAAAATAATATAGAGAAGATAATGTACCTATTTTATTTTAAGTAGTATTGAAATAACAACGGAGTTAAATACTAACCTTTCAGATTCTTTGTACGAGCCTTGATATATATATACTACAACAGCTAATGCAGCTCCTACTATTGCAGAGAAAGCATATAACTGCCATGACATTGTAAAAAACCTAAAATTATAACGAACACCATTAACCGAAATAAAAAAACATTATCTTATCAGACCACGATAAGGTGACATTTGCAGGGTTCCCAAACACTAAATAATTTTTATAGGTAATTTGCGTTAAAAAAGAATCAAAAACATATTTTGCACAATCTTATCAGACCACGATAAGGTGACATTTGCAGGGTTCCCAAACACTAAATAATATTTATAGGTAATTTGCGTTAAAAAAAGAATCAAAAACATATTTTGCACAATTTGTATTTATAAAAATGAAAAAAATTACTTAAATCTAATTACAAAAACATTTTACTTGATATTACTAATTTCTCAAAAAAAAAAAAAAAAAATGATATATTCATCTTCTACGTTGACTCTTATGAATAAAGTTCAAAAACATATCAAAATATTTATCATATATCAAAATAGATGACAGTTCGACATTTCTGATGCACTATTTCTTATATTATATTGATGATAAAAAATTATTACGCGTTAAGATTTTCTTTATATATTAAGTTGTCGACTAGAATTGATATTATTCTAATTTTTGAATGAAAAGATCAACTCTACAGGAAGTGACATTTCCCGTGATTTTCTTATACATCCATCATTTCTTTTATCTTATTTCGTAGGTTTCCTTTTCACACTAACGGTTGGTTATAACCATTTTAACCTTACAAAGAATAAATTTACGTGTGTGACATTTTGACTGATTGGTAAAAGAGTAGCACATCATTCATCATTAGGTATTAAACTCTTAATTTAGTAAAACCCAACTGTTGGGTTTTCGACTCTGACGAAGACCGCTTGTTATGATTGAAAGATCTTACTTAGCCTTGTTTTCCCATTTCATATTGTGGTTTGATCACTGATATATATATATATTATATATATATAACAAGATGTCACATAAACACGTGAAATAACAATCAATGATCAAACCACAATAAGAAATGGGAAAACAAGACTAAGATCTTTCAACCGTAACAAGCGGTCTTCGTCAGAGTCAAAAACCCAAATAAAAAAAAAACTTTTTTTTATTTGGGTTTTTGACTCTGACGAAGACCGCTTGTTACGGTTGAAAGATCTTAGTCTTGTTTTCCCATTTCTTATTGTGGTTTGATCATTGGTTTATATATATATATATATATATATATAATACGAGTTCGAGAATAACAAAGAGCAACACACAAAGTAGGGAAACACACTTACAGACTCAAATTTTCGGGTAATCCGTCTTCAGGAGAAAAGAGAATGGGAGACCAAGAAGTCGTTGCGTCTACAACGTGCTTGGTCTCCCATTCTCTTTTCTCCTGAAGACGGATTACCCGAAAATTTGAGTCTGTAAGTGTGTTTCCCTACTTTGTGTGTTGCTCTTTGTTATTCTCGAACTCCTATATATATATTTGATGTATTTTTTTGATATATATGTATATATTTGGGTCAAGAAATTTGATTATATCTTGGGTCAAGAAAACAAATCATGATATATATACATTTATAAAGTTTAAACCACCATGGAAAAAGGAAACCATAATCGAAATAAATGCTATAGGCCTTTTACTTTATGTCATGAGAGAGCAAACAAAGTAAAAACTGAGAAGCTAACATAAGTAACGGAGGACAAAAACAAAACACTTTGTTGTCTCCCTTCTCCATTACTTTTATGTGAGCTTCTCAGTTTTTACTTTGTTTGCTCTCTGATGATATAAAGTGAAATGCCTCAGAGCATTTATTCTATTGTTTTCATTTTTCCATTGTGGTTTAAACTTCATGATTGCATCACGTGTTCATTTATTATCATTTTCTTGTGTTTTCTATGAGTTGTCCGGGGAAAGGATATATGATTCATTCCGATGGTTACCAATAGGAAAGTAGTTTGTAGGTCCATTAGTGCAGTTCTTAGACTGTACAGAGGCTTCGCTGGGCAGCGGGTAACTGGGTCTTTCTAAGAACCGCACTCATGGACCTACAAACTCTATATATATATTCTATATATATAGGTGTGTTATCTAATTGGGATTCGGTCAATTTTCTAAGATAAAAAATCAAACTCTCGTTGCCGACGTTTCGGTTATATTTAAAACCTTTTTCGCGGGCAGAAGTAAAAATTTGTTAACTAAGAAAATGAAATTTACATTATTTAAAGGAACAACAATGTTAACCAGACAAAACCTTCGGCTAGACTAAAGTCCGGTTCGACTTTTGACCGGTAATGTAAATTTCATTTTCTTAGTTAAAGAATTCTTCCTTCTACCTATGAAAAAGGTTTTAAATAAAACCCAAACGTCGGCAACGAGAGTTTGATTTTTTATTCTAGAAAATTGACCCAATCCCGATTAGAGAACACACCTATTCTATCAAACGGTCGATATATTATTGAATCTATTATATACATACATACGTTTCAAAGTAACCTATAGATACAGCGTAAAGGGACGAACATACTTACAGTCTCCAATTTGCGGTTGAACCGTCATCAGGAGAGTAGAGATAAGAACACCAAGCGCACTTACGAAGCGACGGTTGGAGACCGTCTAACGAAGCTAGAAAGAAGTGTCACCAGTATGAAAAAAATCTTGCAGAAAGATGTTGCAGTTAGTTATGGAGTTCTTTTTAATGAGGTATGTATTAAAGAGGAACTGTTCCCAAAATTCACAAATATATATTTATCTATACCACTATTTTCGTTATTTTATCGAGGTTTGGTCTAGCATTCAATGGTTTTTTTATCTCGACCACATATTATCACCTAGACTAAACCTCTAAAATAATAGGATAATTGTGGTGAGTAATGTGGTCGAGATAAGAAAACATAGGAAAATATATATGTATATCAATGATCAAACAACAATAAGAAATGGGAAAACAAGACTAACATCTTTCAACCGTAACAAGCGGTCTTCGTCAGAGTCAAAAACCCAACTGAAACACTAGATGCAGAAAACATATGGTGAGGGGTTGAAAAGAGTGATATTTTAAAAGGGTGAAAGCGCAGGAAATGACTAATGTCCAGAAAGGGATGTTTGGGTAAACAAAAGAGTACAGTAAGAAAGAGTAAAAAACTATCCGCTAGTCAACCCTCTTAGAAGAGGATATTGCCCTCATAACGAAATTATCAAGTTTGAAGAGACCGTTACTAATGTTTATAATATTTGATCTATTAAATCTTAATTAGAGACGATTCAATAATATTTCTTAACAACAGTGATTTTTCATAGGTAATAAATTTAGCTCCTGTCCAATTAATATGATGATTTTTATTTTTTATATGCAAGAATAAGGCACTACTTTTTCCTGTCTACTTACCTTGTATTGGTGTTGTTTACCTTGGTGGCGAAGAGAAAAGCAGTAACTAAAATTAAGCATACAATAGCATTTAAGTTATGTCTAAGTTTTTTTTACATATTTTTTTAACAGTTAAAAACTAAGTTTTTCTAACCATTATCTACATTCTCTTTCATTATGTTTTTATACAATATTTGTCATTTATAAATACATTTTTCTTATTCAAAATCACGTAACAAAAACAATTAGGGGTAAGTATATTTGGAGCTGGAACAAATTAATGGCATTTCAATTGATTTCAATGGGGAAAATTGCTTTGAGATCCAAGTAAATTGACATTCGAGCAAGGTTACGGGACGAATCATACTCTTATCCCGAGGTACCACTGTATAAGGTGTTCCAACATTAAACTACAACTGTTATGATTAAAATCTTAATTTTTTTTAATTTTCCCAAACCATTTAGAATGCTTTTAAACCTTTCCTTTCTCGACCACATAAGTACAATATAAAAATATTCATTCAAAAATATTTATTGAAACTAGAGGTTTGACAATTGTCTTTTATTAGTATTTTAAATATCTTTAATTGTTTATTAGAACCTCATAAACGGTTTGGATCGTAGAAATGGTTCCAATCGGAAACATATCATAATTTAACATAAGGCAATGTTTTCAGAAATTCAAGTCCAGTTATAATTGGGTTCCCAGAGATCAATGATTTCTTTAATTGATATAATTTTAGAAGACATTCTGTAAATGTCATTCCCATCTGATAAACGGTTGTTATTAAAGGAAACAACCTCAAGCCGGCTCAATAAGGGAAATTCGGCCAAACATGAAATAACATTATCTCTTAGAATTAATACCTGAAACAAATGCAGGAAGTAAATATATAACAACAAATTTTAAACACAGAAAAAAAACGTCATTTTTATTTTATAAGTTTTCAGTATGATAATGAAAACCGGTATATAGGATTCAGCAATCATTAGTCAAAAAAAGTAACACAGGAACGAAAAAAAATCTATGACACAATCTGTTTTAACAGTCCAGCTTATTGCTTCATTGACAGTGGCATTGGTAATATTGAATGAATTCTGACTGTCAAGTAAAAGCGAAACTATAGTTGAACAGAACAGAATTCACTATTCACTGTATGCTATATCAGATTAATTTAGATTTCAAATGGAGAAAACACATTGTAACGATGTAACACGAGAACCAAGTAATTCTGAAAAATTATAAAGCCATTAGTTTGACATTTAAACAAAATTGATTGGCAGGCAATATGGTATTGTCATAAACATCATGACACGAAAATGACATCCGGTATATTTTGGCTGTTTTCGATTACTAAATAGTCTGGATATTGATATGAAATTTGGCCAGTCCTTCAATCATGTTTCTGCTTAGTTTTTTTTTTTTTTTATTAAACCATTGAGTTAGGTTTTCACCAACTTCTTTCTTGCAGCCCAGTGAAGTTAGTAGTATGTATTTTGAGAAGTTAGAAGGAGGGTACTCCGAACCTCCGCAGACCAGAACATATTAGTAGATGTCAACCGTTTATTTATTTACCAGAGATGCATAAAGGGTTTGAAATATGAGATCCACCAAAGCGGACCAGATCCTTTTGGAGGTAGTCATGCCTCTGAGAAGACGGAAATCACCGACCTGTTATAACTTTATATGTGTTCCTAAGCCTTTCGGCCATATAACCACCAAAAATCAAATCAGGCCGACTAGGGAAATCACCGACCGTCGCAGGCTTTGAAAGACCTTCTGGTCTTCGACCGCTGCTACTGTGTTTAGACATTTTCAGGACCTGCTTTCGGTTCACAGTTACTGAATAAATGACAGACTGACCAGAAACCTTCCATTTTATATTGAATGAAGAGGTCAATGCCATGGATCTGACCAGTCATTCTTCATATTACGAGTATAACACAATAACCTGGATTATAGGTCACGAATATTTCAACTTAGTCCTTCTTAAGTTTATTGCTAACTGACCCAAGGTAAAAATCGCTATGAACTATGGTTTCCTCCTTGCAGTCTACAAAAGGTTGATAGGCACCAAACATTTCTGTGAAGTCGGGTGTACAAATCAGTGCATCTAAGTATGGTTAAATTGTATTTAGCTATGGAAGAGCATTCGTATATACTACCTTAAGCTTTCCTTCCAGTACTAATGCCATGTTGGCTTTTAAAAAGAAAAACATTAGAAATATTTATTTTAACATCTCCTTTGTCTCTGACAAAGTTCCAGTGGTTAGTGATGTCAAATTAAACGTCGATGGAAATAACAAATGACATAATAGCGAAAATAGAAAAAAAAAATGAAGGAACATCATATATAATAATAATAATAACTGTAGTTGTGATATTTTGTTATGACATACGGTTTTTAATTCACTAAGCCTGGTATTTAGTCAGACATTGCCGTTTGTGAATGACTAATGTTATCTGGTTTTCCAATAAAAATAGAGATTAATAGCATCACTTTGTTTCTTCTAATGAATATTAATTATTTTTACACGTACAGTCATACCCCGCTTAACGCGACCCCGTTATGCGCGGTTTCACTATAACGCGAAATTAGGAATTCCCCGTCTTTCGACTGTGTTCTATGGGGGATTCCCTCGTTTGTGTTAATTTGTTCCGTGATGCAGTGCCGGATTTAGGTTTTAACTTCAGGGGGAATACAAAATGCACTTTCAAAAATTTATTCAGGTTTGGACATATTGCAGAGTACAGACAATAATGATGACCGTGTGTCAAACAATTAAAAACAGTGTTGGGTGTTATGAACGTATTTTACAAGAACGTAAAGAAATCGCTACCCAAAAGACAATAGATGTATTTTTCCGTAAAGAATAAGAGTATGTATTGCATAAAGTGTTCTTAGAATTAAACCGATTAATTAAAATGATTTGTATTTTTTTGCTTTAAATTTTGGCTATGTTTAATTCATAAACCTTGATATACGCGAATTTCAGTTAACGCGATTTTTTTCGGAACGTATCCCCCGCGTAAAGCGGGGTATGACTGTATATGATAACATGACGTTAGTAATATTATTCCTGGTTTATTTTATGTTTACACACAGATATTATAGCTTCAAGCACATACCAAGGTATCACACTCTGAGGGTTTTGAAGGAAATAATGAGGTTGTGGGTATCGTTAATAAAAAGCAGGATTGAAAATATAAAAACTTTTGTATCATATTATTGTGGAAATATACATCTTTGTACATACAAAATATTCTACATGATGAAAAATAAAAATATACAAAATACACTAACAGGGTTCAAAGTTTGTTATTAAATTTTCAATTAAGATTAAAAGAAGTAAATGGCCGATTTAAATCCCCGGGGAAAGAATTGATTATCAATTGCTTTTTAAAAATTAAGGAACTTACCAAACAGCGAGTTCAACTAACCGGACACCATATTCTTGGAATCAAAAATATATGAAAATCATATGAATTTTTAAAAACATTATAATCACATATAAATTAAATTTTCAAATTTCCTTTTATCTTGGGCGCCGCATGACCGCTGTCGAGGGAGAATCATTTGAGAACCACTGCCTTAGAGGATGATAAACAGTATAGTTTTAGGGTAAAACTGCTACAAAACAAAACTACCAAAGCGATTTCAGTAATATTGCAAAATCTAATTTATTATTTATTCCCTTCAACCTGACGCTGAACTTTTGGATATATCATCTACAAAGAATTAGAAAGTTGTAAGAAATATTTCAATAATTTTAGGTTTAGTTTTCGAAAAGTCAATAGGGCAGAAAAAAAAACTCAATTTCTGATAATCCTACTAGTTGTATTTATTTATATTAACCAAGAAAATTTTCCATCAAAATTGAGCGAAATAGATGTATTAAATTTTAAAATATTAGCAAAAAAATGTTCTATTTTTTATGAGTTTGGATTTAAAATATAAAAAACACACATAAGTAACTGTTAACCCGAATATAACGGGGACTTATATATTTCGGCCATTGAAGGTGATCGTATGACTTATTTACACAATAACAATAAATATAACACCACTTGTTACATTTTTCAAACCAATTTAATAAATAAAATATATATAAATAAAAAATAAATAAAATTTCCCTCCTTAAATAGACAAGTTTATTTCTTTAGTTAGTTAGTATAAAGGTTGCACTTAGTCCCGAACCTGCTCGACGACGGATACGCGTTAAAGATCCCTACTCCCATAAGGTTAGGTTTGCCGTGGCAGTCTCTCACAAGAAAACACCCATAGGCCGAAATTGACCCTTTGTGATACCACATAATGAACTATATTATACATTAATAATCCTAAATTATTCTTAACTCAAGTGTATTTAGAATAGAGATCTTTAACGATTACCTGACGTACAGACTAGGGACAGACAGCTTAACCTCCTCTTCAAGGGACGACATGCTGAAATTTATTCACCACCCTCGTGTTTAAACAGAGGGACAGAGTATGCCAGTCCAGAAGCGAGTATTTTACCATTGGTCAAACCTAATACTAATTCACTACTCTCATAAACTTGAATGAGGTAACATTTAGGGCGAGACATGTATAAATAGGTGATATGGCACGCCAATAACTCAAATATGATCAAAATAACAAACGAGTCACTTATTATACCTCTACAAGTAAATATGGGCGTTAGAAACAAGATATAAAAAGAATTTCAGTTATAAAAAAATATTATTTGGCCATGTAAAAACTATCACATTTATTAATAACAATATTATTCATATTATTATTAATAACAATATTAAAAATATATTCTATGTGAAGATATTATATCCAGTTTACAAAAAGGACACTTCCTAACTCTTTCAGCACACGTTTCACATAATAAGTGTCCACAGCTGAGGGAAAGCATTGGAGAATCTTCAGAACAACATATACGACATTCAACTGAAAAAGAAATTGAAATTAACACTTGAAAAAAAAAAGAATTATTTTTAATGCATGATTATGTTTCCTCACTATTATCTTAAATCGAAAAAAAAACGAGACTTGTAATAACCAATAATACAATTAGAATAGAACCTTGATATGAATTAGTTGAAACGGTAACTCGCTTGTACGGACCACAGGTTTCCCTTAACTTTGGTTGCTTGTATTTTATCTTTTTTTTTTATCACTATTTGGCGTTCATGACTGTAGACATTTAAACGTGTTTAAAAAAATGCAAGCAGAATTAATAGAAAATATGTATAACCATGGTTGCGCAGTCGGAGCTCTTGTAACCGACTCCGACTCCTCTGGTTTTCTACAGCAGACTCCGACTGGAGTTCTTTTTATTATTACAAACCAGATGACAGGCAACACAAGATAAAAGGCACAAGATGTATGAGGTCATCCTTTACCCACCTAAAACACTGAATAGCCCCATGCTACCTGACACCCATTTTTTGCAGTAAGAGAATATTTTCAAAAAGAGACATCTCCCCCCCACCCGCCATAGTCTCATACGTTTGTCACTCACAGCTGTCAGTGTTTTTACTCTATACTCTCTGCTTACTTGCACAACACTTCCTATCTACTCATAACTTGTAAGTTGCAACACTTTTCACTACCCATAATGCTTATACTCAGCCCTCCTCCCACATCACTGCTAAACAGTATCTCACCCTACCCTCCTGCTTTCCCCATCATTCCTTTTACCAGCTTAATACTAGATTTCTTTACAGGATTAAAACAATCTCTATTATTGATTTCTTATTAATCTTCTGAAAAACTGAAACAGGCAAATTTTGTTTTAAACTAAATACACTAATTAATCATGATTTATAAATTTATGTCTTTTTCATGTACACAAGTAATTTAAATATGTGAGGAGTCAGAGTCGACTGATTTCTCCAGACTCCTACTCAACAGCCCTGATTAAAACAGGTCAGATGTGACACGTTGTAAAGCGATAAATTGAATTTTTGAGTTTGAATCATAAGTTATCAACATAAAATCTGCTATGAAATAAAAAATCGTCGTCATCAAAGAAAGCCAAAGAATTTTCAAAACAGAAACATAGCATTTAAAGGATAAAAAAAAATGTAAAAATTAAATTAATTGGCTACGGAAACAAGCATAATAAACTTTCAACCCCGTTAAAAAACTAGTCTTGAAAAATTTAAAATAAATTTATTTTTAATTTGTAAATATTTCAGTTGAAAAATCCGTTTAAAAACAGTATTATTACACACATAAAACATAAAAACAATTACGATCTAAAACTGTTTTTTGTGTGAAGTTTTAGATTTTTTGTTTGCTTTTTATAATTTTAATTTTTTGCCTATTTTCTGTTTTTACCTCCTCAAAATGCCTCCCAGCGCAGACCGCCCCCCCACCTCCCCTTTGATATGCCACTCTTCCTATTATCCTCATATGTTTCTCTCTTAAAAGGTTTTCTTTCTACAATAAAAACAGACACAGAACGCAACACTGTCCACGAGCAGTCCAAACCATGGCAACCAGATAGCTTGAAGAGTATGTATATCCACTGCAGAACTTTGAAAGTCGTATCAATTCCGGGGTTACAAACAAAGAATTCAGAAAAAACTGGTAAGTACAATACTTACAGACTTGTTTAAACAGTTTAGATGCTTTCCGAACCAAGCAAGTAATCTAATAAAACAAATTATAAGCAGATATTTCTTCTATTTTAATACATACCGATTCGTCTGCTTGAATTGCTGAAACAAAAAAAAAACAATTAATTATATGAAGTTGTAAATTGTTTACTGTTAATTGCAATGGCAGGTCTCTGGAGTTGTAATGAAGAGGAAGGATATTGAAAAAAGGAAGGACTAAGAGAAATTAAATTAGAAAATAGTAACAAATATATTCAACATTCGTAAATAAATGTCTCAATTGAATCCTGCAGCATCACTTTTTTTCACTTTCCTAAACTCAAGGATGACATTGGATAATTAATAATGATAATGAGTAATAATTACGATTTAAAAAAAATGATCGTTTCATTGTCATAATTATATGACAGAAAACTTATAATTTCTTTAAACCAAACTTTGGACTTCAGGGTAATGTACAACCAAGGAGTATCAGAGTGAAGAGTGGTGGAAATCGCAGTTGTAGCTTACTTACGTTTAGAACTATTAATATTGAAATATGTATTTATTATTAATTAAAACTAGTGTTGAGACGATTCCGATACCAAGTACAATTCCGATACCAAGTACGATTCCCATACTAAGTACGATTCCCATACTAAGTACGATTCCTATACCAAGTACGATTCCGATACCAAGTACGATTCCGATACCAAGTACGATTCCTATACCAAGTACGATTCCGATACCAAGTACGATTCCGATACCAAGTACGATTCCGATACCAAGTACGATTCCGATACCAAGTACAATTCCGATACCAAGTACGATTCCGATACCAAGTACGATTCCGATACCAAGTACGATTCCGATACCAAGTACAATTCCGATACCAAGTACGATTCCGATACCAAGTACAATTCCGATACCAAGTACGATTCCGATACCAACTACGATTCCGATACCAAGTACGATTCCGATACCAAGTACGATTCCGATTCCTGCTTAGGTTCTACCTGTATGTGCTCAGCAACTAAAAATATCTTAATTAATTCTTACTTCGAATAAATGAAAGGTCGCTGTGGACAATAAACACTTTAACACAGAAAGACACTACAGAACTCACTTCGATATTTCGACATCCGTCGTCATCGGGAAGAAGTGCGAAGTACTCGCGTTGAGAAGCAAACTGCTACTCAGTTTGAGTAGCAGTTTGCTTCTCAACGCGAGTACTTCGCACTTCTTCCCGATGACGACGGATGTCGAAATATCGAAGTGAGTTCTGTAGTGTCTTTCTGTGTTCTTTTCTCTGTGTTAAAGTGTTAATTAATTCTTATGTTTACATAATTTGTTCAATGTATAACAAATGGTTGGAGAATTATAAATGAGAATAGATACAGTTAAACAAAAGTATGAATATGAGAAACCACAATATTTTAGGAAATCAAAATCAATCGAATACATTTTCTTCATAATTAACCATTAATGAGTAAAAATAACCATCATAAAAATAATAATATCTATTCTACTTAATTTTAATTTCTTAACTGGGTTAATACTCACACCTTCGGCTAAATAAATGAAGAAATTTGATGATCAATAAGATAAAAGAGTAAATGAAACGTACCATTATTTTCAATAGCTTTACTGACGTTTGTTGTGTGATTTTATTAAATGATGAATATCAATGTAACATTAGCATACAGAAGCCTGGTACGCACTAGGTGTCGTTAAACACATACATCTGGGTGGTAAGAGATCACTAAGGGCGCGCACTAAGTCTTTCATTTATCTTTATGCTTTTTTTTTTATTTATGCTTTTTCATAAATTTCTCGAGTTTTTGGAATAACGATCTTGTTACTGTATCCACAGAATATAGTAAGTTACCAATCGACATGCTAAATGAACACATGTTTCTGCTGTCTTCAGCCATTATCATGAAATGAATGCATTTTGAAGTTTAAAGCTTATACAAGAAAGGTGGAATGTGTTGATGGGGTTTGATGTTTGGGGGAGGATTAAAGTTGTTTTTCTAATCGGTGGGGTTGAGTGACCTAGGGCCTCACTGCAGCTACCTGGGAGAGGTCCTAATTGGCTCGAGGTTGATTTCAGAACTTTAGAACTAATTTCTAATTGTTTATTAATATATGCCTTTTTATTAATAAGTATCGCTTTTGTTATTCTAAGTCTATGCTGCTGATCTCTTTCTTTTTTTATTATTTTGTCCTTCAACAAGTGCTATATATATATTCACTGATAAAACGAAACACGATCCAAACCGGACACAACACGAGTTCGAGATCAACAAAGAGCAACACACAAAGTAGGGAAACACACCCACAGACCCAAACCCTCGGGCAACCCGTCCCCAGGAGAAAAGAGAATGTGGGTTACTTGCCGTTGCGCCTACAACGTGCTTGGTCTCCCATTCTCTTTTCTCCTAGGGACGGGTTGCCCGAGGGTTTGGGTCTGTGGGTGTGTTTCCCTACTTTGTGTTGCTCTTTGTTGATCTCGAACTCGTATATATATATATAACTTTAAATTACACAAAGCACGACACAGAAAAGAGACTAAAAAGAACACGTACAGAATTCAATATTTCGTACTGTTGTTCGTCATCAGGAGAGTAGACTAGAAGAGAGGACGAAGTGAGATATATATATATATATATATATATGATCAAACCACAATAAGAAATGGGAAAACAAGACTAAGATCTTTCAACCGTAACAAGCGGTCTTCGTCAGAGTCAAAAACCCAACTGACTTTCACGTGTTTATGTGAAATCTTTTTATTATATATATACAAAACTAAAGTTTATCGGGACTCTGTCAGTTCTTCAGGTTCAAATTAAACTCTCACTGCCAACGTTTCGGTCTTTATTTAAAACCTTTTTCATAGGCAGAAGTATAAATTTTGAAACAGAAAAACTAAGTATTACATTACAAATTATTTTACAAAGAAAAATACTATGAGGATTTTTCTTTGTAAAATAATTTGTAATGTAATACTTAGTTTTTCTGTTTCAAAATTTATACTTCTGCCTATGAAAAAGGTTCTAAATAAAGACCGAAACGTTAGTAATGAGAGTTTAATTTAAACCTGAAGAACTGACCGAGTCCCGATAAACTTTATTTTTGTTTCTATTCTACGATCGATACTTTTATCAATATATTATATATATATATATATATATATATATATATATATATTATATACAGTTAGCTTCAGCTACTCAAAGGGACTACTTCTACCCGATGACGACGACTGTCGAAATATCGTTGTGAGTCTTTTTTGTGTGTGTCTTTATTTGTTTTTTCTCTTTCATGTGTTAACTAGTAGTCCTGTTGGACCATTTCAAGTTTTGTTTATATATATATATATATATATATATACAAACTTTTCCAATATACATATTGGAAAAAAATGCCTCTTGGAGATAATTTCTTGGAGGATCCAGAACGAGTATAAAACCCGTTTTTAACTTTTATACAGGAATTACTATAATTACTGTTATTACTATCGATGATAAAATATTTTGCTAAATCATCAGCTCTTGTGAGACCCTCTTCACTCTCCTCCCATTAGTCAGCCGTGATATCAATTACACGGTAACAACTCCAAAGATCATTAATTGCATTTGAATTAAAAAGTTCACAAACAATCTTACTTTTCTCTAGGACTATCTCCATCATCTGAATCAGGACCTCTGAAATCATGACAAACGGATTACACAAACAGTTTAAAACAATAACATCTTTACTAACACTATATGATATAAGCAATAAGTACTATTTTCTAAGAGTACATCGTTAAGTAATGAAAAAGTTTGTTACTTTAATTTCAAGTTTCTTGATAAAATAAAACTCAATGATTATTCCATAAATCACTCAATAGTCATAATTTTTTTAATAATCGATGGAACATAAAAAATTGAAGAAAAAAATTAGGTTACGAAAATCATGGTGTATATGTACAAACAAATAGAACACAAAATCAATTACGATCTTAAAAACTCATTTTAGTATAAAGTTACAGATTTTTGCTTTTATATTATAATTTTAATTTCTTTATTTGACAAGAGATCATTATTACTAGGAGCAATAAAAACAGATTGTAGGTGGGGAGAAATAAACTAACTATGAATTAAAAAGTTCACAAACAATCTTACTTACCTTTTTCTAGGACTATCTCCATCATCTGAATCAGGACCTCTGAAATCATGACAAACGGATTACACAAACAGTTTAAAACAATAACATCCTTACTAACACTATATGATATAAGCAATAAATACTTTTTTCTAAGAGTACATCGTTAAGTAATGAAAAAGTGTGTTAATTCAATTTCGAGTTTCTTGATAAAATAAAATTGAAAGATGATTCCATAAACCACTCAACAATACACAAATTTTTTAAATCCATAAAACATAAAACATTGAAGAAAAAAAATTAGGTGTACAAAAATCATGGTGTTTATGTACATAACTTTAATACATGCAAACATCTCATCGATAATAAATAAAATCATTAAATATTAGGTGATCCAGAATTTGGTAAAAAAAGTCAGAGTTCTGAGGGCTTTTGTCCTTTTTAAATGGGCTTTTGACCGTTTTCGTCATGATGATTTAACATAACAAATCATTTACAATTTTCGCTTTACCGTTGATGGTAACTTTTAAAAACTTCAATTTAGTAAGTTTGGCTCACTGGGAATCTTCGCGTAGGTAGTTGAAGCGAACAACATACTTAGCATCCAAGAAAACTTTTTGCGTCACCCTCGAGCAACTTTTCTGGATTGTCACCCACCCAATGGGATGATTAGAACTTCCATCAACTCATGATCTATCACCTGTTGTTATAATTTGAAAAGAAGTTTGAATATTCGGAACAATCAAACTGTTTCCGAGAAATCTAAACAGGAGAGGCTTTTTGTTCATCTATCATTAAGTTAGTCAAAACAAAATATAATTCAAATCACAAAAAAATTGTTAAATCAAATTAACTGAGGACGTAAATAAATATAATAAATAATCAACCCCATTAAAAATCTAGTTCTGAAAAATTTAAAATAATTTTTTTTTTATTTGCAAATATTATAATTGAAAATATGTTTTAGAAACACTATGAAACAAATAAAACACAAAAGACTTACGATCTTAAGAACTCATTTTGGTACAAATTTACCTATTTTTTTCCTAGTTTTTAATTATCTTAATTTTTTTTCTATTTTTACCCCATCAAAATCCCTCCCCCACCCCACATGTGCCGCCCCCTCTACCCCCCACCCAAATTTAAAATACTGCTAACAGTACTTTATTTAAAAGATGAAATTTGACTAGGGATCATTATTACTAGGAGCAATATAAACAGATTGTAGTAGAGAGAAATAGACTAACCTAGATTGTCTGGAAGTGGCTCCGTTTCGTCTGTCACGTCTACCATATTGCTCTCCTGGATATCGGCTACGATATCTACAAATTATATCATCATTCACTACAGTTGTTCATCTTGGCAATTCTACACTGTATCCTACAACTTGTCATGCATAGGTCTTTAACATTTTATTTTTGTAAAAAAAATCTTTTTATACTTTTTTACCTCTCTTTTATGCTTCATTGTATATTTCAAATATACTAGATCAGTGATTGCTGATCCTTTGAGTTGAGCGTGTTAAAATTTTGAAAAATCGAAACATAATTTTCGTGGTGCTTCATACATCACACAAGAAAAGACCCAAAAATACAGGACCATTTATAATTTCTGTAAATTAAGTATTTGTTTAATACTATTTAAAATATAAAAACCAAAATTATGAAACCAATGACTTACATTTAGAGACTTATTTTACATATTTCATTGAAACTTACAAATAAAATCAAGATATATATACATTTGTAAAAGTTGGAAGGAGTCGTTCACTTAAACCTATATTGTCAAATAATGCCCCATATTTGGCTTGTATCTGTTTCCTATATAATTTCTCCAGTTTCCTAAATTTCTTCCTCCTCTCTTCGTTAAAACTTAAAGCTTATCACTTATATTAGTAGTCATGTTTTGAATGATCTCGAAAGTAAGTATATATGCTTACTAACCCACTATTATTCTCATTATTGTCCTGATGATGAATGTGGTACTTTCGAAACATGTCGACTAGTAGTAATATATGTGATAAGCTTTACAGTTTCAACGTAGAAACGAGGAAGGAATTTAGGAATTTGGAGAAATTATGTAGAAAACAGATATAAGCCAAGTAACGGGTTACTTGCCGTTGCGTCTACAACGTGCTTGGTCTCCCTTTCTCTTTTCTCCTGAAGATGGTTTACCCGAAAATTTGAATCTGTAAGTGTGTTTCCTTACTCTGTGTGTTACTTTTCTTGAATTTTGAACTCGTATTGTGTCCATTTTGGATCGTGTTTCGTTTAATTAAGTGAAATATATATATATATATAACCAATTAAATGAAACGACTCCACGAACTAAATAAACTATACTGATAAAAAAAATACACACACACAGAAATAGAACAGAAACTCACTACTTTATTTCGATGCCCTCATCATCAGGAAGATCGAAACGAGTCGATCCACAGGCAAACTATTATTCTCATTATTTTCCTGATTATGAATGTGGTACATTCGAAACATGTCGACTAGTAATATACGAGGGTCGTCCAGAAAATAAGTTCCGTTTTGGTCTGTAGGGCGGTAGGAGTGGTTTTTGCCAAATCTGGCAACACCGCTCGAAAGAGGAGAGGTGGGGGACCTCAGTCGGTCAATTACCAACGTCAGGGCAGGTAGTTGAAATGGAGCCCTCCATGTCACGTCCCGCCACCTCGAACCCCGTTCCCTCTCGAGTTGTTTTGCGCGGAGTGATTCAATTTCTTTATGCACAGGGTTTCAAATCAGTTCAAATTCACGAACAGCTCATTTCTGTTTATGGAGAAGGTGTAATGAGTGAATCAATGGTGAGGAGATGGGTACGTGAATTTAAGGCGGGAAGACATTCAGCTCTTAGGGACCCACGGGCGGAAACTTTCCGAAAGTCAAGTTTTTCCGAGACGATCTCATGGATGAGGGATCGTGAGATGTCTGGGAAACTCAGGTGGAGTTCATCCAGGGTTGAACGACGATCTTTGCGAATTGCATTGTCGATTGCTGCGACAATTTCGTCCGTCACAACTGAGGGTCTGCCTCTCCCACTTTCATCCTCAAGTGAATGTCTTCCCGCCTTAAATTCACGTACCCATCTCCTCACCATTGATTCACTCATTACACCTTCTCCATAAACAGAAATGAGCTGTTCGTGAATTTGAACTGATTTGAAACCCTGTGCATAAAGAAATTGAATCACTCCGCGCAAAACAACTCGAGAGGGAACGGGATCGAGGTGGCGGGACGTGACATGGAGGGCTCCATTTCAACTACCTGCCCTGACGTTGGTAATTGACGACTGAGGTCCCCACCTCTCATTCTATTCCCATCTCTCCTCTTTCGAGCTGTGTTGCCGGATTTGGCAAAAACCACTCCTACCGCCCTACAGACCAAAACGGAACTTATTTTCTGGACGACCCTCGTAGGTGATAAGCTTTACAGTTTTACAATCTTTCAGCCTACAAGATTGTTCAAATTGTCTTTAGTATGTTGTATATTTGTATGAATCCTATTTACATCTCAATAAACCTTCTTAATTTACATATTTAACAATTTTCCCTTAAATTCATTAAATATACGTTCTAAATCATAAATATACTTAGGAAATATTAGGCATATTTCCTAACCATATGAATAAATCTTTCAAATGTGTGTATCCTAATTTAAATAGTAATCACCGGTATATTTTATTAATATACGGGTGATTACTTAATCTTGTAGGCTCGGTTATAACAAATACATACATAAAGAATTACATGTAACATCATGAATCGATTTCTCGACCGTTCGAGATGTCTGCCATAACACATTAAATTAATATTCTGTCAGTTTATTTAATAATATAATTGTGTCAGTTAGTTTCTATCTGCATATTTACATCAGCAATCAAAGAATTTTCAGTTGAAATCACTGGTACCTTATTAACATATCTTCATGAATCGGAACAGAATATTATTACCATTTAGTCCTGACTATAATCAATCAAGAAGCATTTCCTTTTTATTAACTGTAAAATTAATGAGACTTACTTAAATAGGGACCACACTGGGTCCTTTATGAATAATCACAAAGCTAAAAGTATTCACACCTTTTATCAACAACCTGTAACGGTTGTTACTTGTGCAATCAACTCTAATGATTATAAATCTAATTATTAGCCAAAAATTAAACAATCAAGTTACATATGATGGAGTACTATTTTTTTGTTGAAAGGAAATTATAATTCCAGTAACTTAGTACTGAAATAATTCCCGCTGTAACTTACTTAGTGTTACAGTTTGATAACTTACTGTTACTTACTTACAGTTCGATTTTTAGCTTCGAAATTATTCATGTGTTCAATAACAACTGAAGAATTAATGTTACAACGAAATTTAAAAGAAGCCCTTTTATAATATTTTCAATATGAGCTCAGAAATTTAATATATATTGTTCTTTTAAATTTATTAAATATTAAACAAGTAATTTGGAATGATTAATCACTTTCAACCGGAAAAGTGACAGTCACTATACTGTCTAATCTTGAAGTGTTCAAGTGAAGTGTCCATTGGATATCTCATGGAAAGTTAATCTAAGAAAGATATTTTTTAAAAAAGAAATGCGGATACTGGGTTTTAGCCAACTATTAAAACATGTTATTCAAACCCACTGTTAATAAAGTATTTTTTGAATTATTATTATCTATTTTATTTTTTAATTCAGAGTCATAACAATAAGACCAACTTTGATGATATGTTAACAGTAGATGTCCTCTCACTGTAAATAAAATGTTCATGCCAAAAATAAGAAATACAACGGGAGTTTGGCAGATGTTCAAACTTCTTTTACTAAAACAAACTTTCTAAAAAAAGTACAATAAAATCCAACTAATATACTGGGAAAGAAAATATGAAATATAATAATGAAAAAGAGAGGTTTCTGAAAAATAACGTATGGCGTACGAAAATGTTATAACCTTCTTACATGTTTCTTTAAAGTAACGCCCTTTTAAACTCTTCTGGGATTTCTAAACTACATTCTAGCCATTCTACATATCAATGGATTATACTAAAGGTTCTATATGGATATATGAAACCCTATTTACCTTTATACAAAATTAAAGGTATAACAATTTTGTACTACTAATATTAAAAGTATCTTTCATTTATGCACACGAATATAACATAAAATTATAATTTAGTAACCATACTCATTGGTTTACTTAAATATTCACAAAAATACTATTTAGTACCATGTCACTCATGAACAACATCGTACGGAAAGTTAATATATTGTGATGGGGAATTCAAAAAATTACGTCTCCATACAAAAGATTTTAACATCAAAACAACAACCCGTTTCGAACACTTACTATAGTGTACCACTTGTGCTAGTTTTGATATTACACTTTTTTGTGTGGAGAAGTAAGTTGTTAAATTCCCTTATGAGTATATACCACACTATAATAGATTACGCAAAACTTTTTAATTATTTCAGAAAGTTCATCAAACTTATTATCAATATAGTGATAATATTGGTTCGTTACTTCACCCAATGAATTGGGTGATTCGTGATAACCCAAACACGAAATAATAATTTTTAAGTAGTTTTGAAATAATAACGGACGTTAAATACAAACCTTTGAGATTCATCGCACTGGCTTTGATAAATAAATCCTACAAATGCTAATGCAGCTCCTAATATTGCAGAGAAGGCAAATAAGTTCCATGACATTGTAAATTAACCTGAAATAATAACGATCACCATTAACTGAAATCAACAGAAATAATCTTACCAGACCCTGATAAGGTGACATTTGCAGGATTGCCAAATACTAAATAATATTTATAGCTAATTTGCGTTAAAAAAAGAATCAAAAACATTTTTGCACAATTTGTATAAATAAACATAAAAAAATTTCTTAAATCTAATTACAAAAACATTTCACATGGTGTCACTAATTTCTCAAAAAAATGTCATATTCATCTTCTACGTTGAGTCTTTTGAATCAAGTTGAAAAATATATCAATATCACATCCATATATATATATTGATAAAAGTATCGACCGTGGAATAGAAACAAAACTAAAGTTTATTGGGACTCGGTCAGTTTTTCAGATTCCAATTAAACTCTCATTGCCAACGTTTCGATCTTTATTTAAAACCTTTTTCATAGGCAGATTCAATCTGGATAACCTGGATGATTCAATCAACCAGGTTAACTTATTATATTTTTTGTTTGTTTCATTTAGCTCTCTGATGATGTTGTAACGAAAGGCCTTAGAGCATTGTAATTAATATATATTTGTTTATTGTGGTGTTTAATACATATATATATCAATGTTGAAATAGATGACTGTTCGACATTTCTGATGCACTTTTTCTTACATCATATTGATGATAAAAAATTATTAGGCATTGTGTTTTAAACATTAAGATTTTCTTTATATATTAAGTTGTCGACTAGAATCGATCTTATTCTATTTTTTGCATGAAAAGATCAACTCTACAGGAAGTGACATTTCCCGTGATTTTCTTATACATCCATCATTTCTTTTATCTTATTTTGTAGGTTTCCTTTTCAAACTAACGGTTGGTTATAACCATTTTTACCTTACAAAGAATAAATTTAAGTTTGTTTTGGTGCACTACATTAAAGGAAAGGACGTATGGTTCCCCAAATCATACATCATTAATCATTAAATTAAGCTTAAACTGTTTTTGATAAACTTTATTTATATTTAACTTTTAAAACATGTGCGGTCGACACCACACAAGTGGGTGGTTCTCCTCAAAAATACTGATTGTTAATTAGTAGGAATACCGAACAAATCGCTTGTTACATGGGATACTCAATTCAAACGAAAAAAAATCCTAATGAATCAACAACTGAGCTCTGGAAAAAACTTTCAAATAACTGACGCAAGTTATATTCCAGAATTGTTCTCATTCTAACCAACAATGTTTTTTGCAGAACTGTTCTCATTTGTCACTACTGATAAATGAAAGAAAGGAACGAAGTAAATGTGAGCACGCATGAAACACGTTTTGTGCTTGTTTGACTTTTACATATCACGTCTAACTTCATATCTAAAAGATTTCATTTTCGCAGAAGATATGCTGAAATTATTTAATAGCACTAATAAGTACAAGCATCTACAAAGTTAAGCTTAACAGGTTATGATCAACGACGTTCATTTGGAGTTTGCAGGAATTTCTGCTATTGATATATAATAAGAAGTCAGTTTACTATAAAGTTTACATTTGAAATACGTTTACACCATAAAATGTGTTGAGTATTATGCAATCACAAAACAAAATTTAGATATTTTTATCATGCTAACTACTAAATATACTATTGCTTATCGATGAGTTACTCATAGGAAAGTTTAGTATACAACACTTCAGATTTTCCCATTATTAATGTTACATGTAATTTCATGGCATTCTAAACAAGGAATTAAAAATCTGGAAGAAATTAATAGCTGCTTCTGTTTAGCTAACGTTAATTTCAAGTAAGGGAATTTGTTGACTGACCTTGAGAGTTTCAGTTAAAGAATAAAACAAAAGTAAATTATCAAGTAATGACCACCGATTATAATTGAACCTTTAATTTATTAAAACTAACTAAACAAAATATGTTTCACTCACTGTGTTATCGAACAGAAAATACACTTCCCGTTCTCTTATATAATCATTAGTGACATTAACCACATATCAAAATCCTCGTGTAAGTTCATTAATCAGTATACTCAATTTAGATTCCTGTTTCTAATAACAGCAATGTTACCAACACACTTAAACTAACGTAAAATGTATTAATCAATTTCAGAATTCCCAATGATTGAAACAAAAGTATATCACTTAGAATGATGAAAAAGTGTAACATTTTGACTGAATAGTAAAAGAGTAGCACATCATTCATCATTAAGTATTAAACTCTAGCTAGTAACCCCAGGCCCAAAAGCTTGCTTAGATCTCTAAGCAATGTATTTGAGAAGGTTTTACTCAAAGAGGTGTCCAAGTTTCTAAGATTTACAGTTTGGATAAAAAAAAAGGGACACAGGTGTGTTCAGATACTGCGATGCACTCTCAACTTCTTACATTACGCTATGTAGGATTGAGTGCGTAAGATCATACACCCTATTTCATAGACTATTTTCATTACCTGATAATGATTTCTGTGAAAACTAAAAGTTTGTACATGAGCCAACTGGAATTCATCAGCAAAATAGTTCTAATAAGCAGCTGTCGTACATTTTTACCAAATTTACCTGCAAGAAAATCTGCTGCCAATCTATATTCACATACACACACAGATATATATATATATCGCCGCCTTGCCTTCCTGCGAGACTCTTCGCTCTTCACACCTCCTGATGACGACGATGGTCGAAATATCGATGTGAGTTATGGCTGTGTCTTTATGTGTGTTTCCTTCGTTTTGAATTTATTTTATTTAAAAAAGTCCGCTGGACCGTTTCTTTTAATTGTATATATATATATATATATATATATATATAATTAAAATAAACAGTGACACATAAACAGAAACACAACAAAGACTCACTTTTCAATATTTCGACCGTAATGGCGGTCGTCCTCAGGAGAAGAAGTGAATTGACGGAGGGACGACAGTCAACTGAAGAACTCACTGGGTGAGGGCTAAAGCAGTGCTGCCACAAAGGAGACAAATAAAAAAGGAACTAGGAAGTCGAGAGCAAAAATAAAAAAAAAAAGTTTTTGAAAGGTAGAAAAAGGTTAAGAAAAGAAAAAATAAAGAAAATATATAGAACAATTAAAAAAAAAATAATAATAAATAAATAAATAAATAAAAAATATTAAAAAATAAATAAAAAACTAACGATTTAAATTCAAGCCAGGTTTCGAGCGTGCCCCCAGGAGCCAAATGTGGGCTTCCTCAGAAGCTTTTAAAGTAACTTGTCTGTTATCACTGGGGACTTGTTTAAGAACTTGGACTGTGAAACAATCATTGAAACTGAGGTGGTGGGAATTAGCGTGAGTGGCGACAGGGAGACTGCTGCGTTTACCAACCGAAAGCCTGTGATTATTCATCCGAAGGTTCAGCATCGTAGATGCTAAACCAACGTAAAAAGCATCACATTGGGTGCATTTCAAGAGGTAAACACAGTCAGTGGAGATACAGGAGGAAGGACTGTGAATAGGGTAAGAATTAAGATTAGTTAGAGACTTAAATGAAGACCCAGAATCAACAATGGGACAGGTAAGACATCTCCGACGTCCACAACGTTGTAGGCCACCGCTGCTTTGGGGATTCTGAATAAGTTTGCCGGCCCGGTGGGAAAAAATATTTGAGAGATTGGGGGCTCTTCTAAAGGAAATGCGGGGCAACTGGTTAAAAACTGAAACGGTAGAGGGGGAAGAGGAAAGGATAGGGTAAAGTTCTTTAATAAATTTTCTTAATTTATGGACACCAGGGAAATAATTTGTAAGAAGCAAAGCAGTAGTAGTGGGGTCTCTTCTGTTATTAGTGGAAAAGTTGACATTGGCAGGGATGATTCGGCTATTGATTAAATTGGGGGGATAACCACGCTGAGTGAATTTGCATTTAAGTTTTTGAAGATTGGTTTCCCGATCTTGGATATTATTACAGAGGCGATGAAGACGGATTGAAAGAGACCGCGGGATAGATTTTTTAATATGAGGAGGATGACAACTTTTGTAATGGAGGTAGTTTTGGGCGTTGGTGGGCTTAACGTGAACAGACGTCGTGAAGGTCCCACTGTTAAGAGTGATGTCAACATCTAAGAAAGTTATGTTGTAGGGGGAGGAATGGTGTGTGAAAGAGATAGAGGTGGAGAAAGCTTCGAAGGAAGTGATGAAAGAATCCAAAAGATGTTGGCCGTGCTGCCAAACAAGGAAGATGTCATCAATAAATCTAACATAGAATAGTGGAGAAAGAGGGCAAGAAGCAAGGAACATTTGTTCCAGCTTCGCCATAAATAAATTGGCAAAAGAAGGAGCCATCCTCGTCCCCATGGCGGTACCTCTGGTTTGAAGATAAAACTTACCTTCGAATTGAAAGTAGTTATGCCCCAAAACAAAGTCAGCCAGTTTGACAAGGAAATCGGTAGAGGGAGAATGAGGTAGGGGTCTGTGATTAAGAAAATAGCGTAAAGCCTCCAAACCCTCATGATGGTCAATGACAGTGTATAACGACTTCACATCCATCGTGACCATGACAAGGGGGAAGTCAAGGGTCTCAGGAATGGAGAGGTTTTTCAGTAAATCAAGGAAATGAAAGGAGTCTCTGCAGTAAGAAGGCTGCATTCTTACAATAGGCTGCAAGAAGGCATCAACGAACGCAGAAACCCTTTCCGTGAGAGAACCATAGCTAGAAACTATTGGCCTCCCGGGGGGCGAAGTAAAAGGCATCTCAAAAGATTTGTGAATTTTAGGGAGTAAGTAAAATTTAGGACAACGTGGATTAGAAGGGACAAGGACGGCTACATCTTCTTTGGAGAGCCCCTCACGGAAAGAAGAGCTCTCCAGAAGTTGGGTTAAGGAGTGTTTATAAGAAGGAGTGGGGTCAGATGATAAAGGAAGGTAATAAAGCTGGTCATTGAGTTGTCTCACAGCCTCACGACAATAGTCGTCGTAATTCATGAGAACAACAGAAGAACCTTTATCGGCAGGCATAATCATGAGATTGTTGTCGCTTCTCAGCTCATGAATAGCCCTTCGCTCAGGAGGAGACAGGTTGTCATTAGGATTTAAGGAGTTCAAAAAAGTAGGGTTTGAAATTTTTTGAAGTAATGAAGTAATGAAGATTTCGAGTGGGTGGGAAGCAGGGAAGGAAGGGGGTTCATGAGAAGAGAGAGGTTTAAACTGTTTCAGAGAAGAATGGAGTTTAGAGATGACACCTTCATTGCTGCTGGCAGAGGACTTCCAAAAATATTGCCATCGGAGCGATATATATATATATATATATATATATTTATATATTTATATATACAATAAAATAAAAAACGAAGGAAACACACAGAAAGACACAGACATAACTCACATCAATATTTCGACAATCGTCGTCATCAGGAGGTGCGAAGAGCGAAGAGCGAAGAGTCCCGCAGGAAGACAGGGCGGTACTGAACTCGGAAACCGCAGCCAGTACCCCACCACTTACCACCAAGCGGGGGAAGGGAGGGAAGGAAATGAAGAGCCAAATTAAGACGTAAAAGGAACGAGTAAAAATTATAACTATAAAAAATTATAAAAAAGTAGATAAATCAAATTAAAATTAATAAAAATAATAAATAAAAAGTAAAACATCTGCGGACAATATGTTCTAATCCTGCCTTCCTCAGAAGCCTATCTCCCCCGGATAACCTCACCATTCCCGAGAGAAAAGCGATTAGCAGTTTGAAAAGAGACAGCTCCCTCCTTATCATGCCAGCTGATAAAGGTTCCTCTGTAGTCCTCATGGACCGTTCTGTCTACCACCGTGAGGCAATGAAACAACTCTCTAACTCATCTTTTTATCAACAGCTTTCTTCCAACCCTATTCCTCTTTTCCTCAAGAACTTAGTTTCTCTTCTTAATAACAGTGCTGTGTGTGAGGGCCTTTCTCCCCAGGATATTGACACCCTCATTCCCTCAAATCCCCGATGTCCTGTTTTCTACCTGCTCCCTAAAGTCCACAAGCCCTTCAACATGCCTGACTCCCCTCCCGCCGGTAGACCTATCGTTTCCAGTTATGGCTGCCTTACAGAAAGACTTTCCGCTTTCATTGATCACTTCCTACAGCCTCTAGTTCGGAACCAACCTTCTTTCTGCAAAGACACTTTCCATTTTCTCCAAATTCTTAAAAATCTTTCTCTTCCCTCTACCCTTGATCATCCTCTTCTCATGGTTGCCATGGACGTCACTTCTCTCTATACTTCAATCATTCATTCTGAAGGTCTGGACGCTCTGCGATACTTTCTTGATGGCAGAACCGCACCCCTTAATCCTTCCACATCCTTTCTAGTCTCTTTGGCTGATTTCGTGCTACAGCATAATGTCTTTCAGTTTGAGGGTCGTTATTACCTTCAAACCAGAGGCACAGCTATGGGTACGATTATGGCCCCTTCCTACGCTAATCTTTTCATGGCCAAATTAGAGCAGGATTTCCTGGCCACCTGTCAACTTCTTCCACTCCTTTATCTCCGTTTTATTGATGATATTTTCTTCATTTGGCCCCATGGCAAACATAACTTAGAACTTTTCCTACACTCCTTTCAAAATTTCTGCCCCTCCATCACTTTCACTTACGACATCTCCGACAGACTTATCACCTTTCTTGACGTTGACGTTACTTTAGACAATGGACACTTCTTGACTTCCGTACATATAAAACCCACCAACTCCCAACAGTACCTCCATTACAATAGTTGCCATCCATCCCATGTTAAAAAGTCTATACCTCGATCCTTGTCCCTCCGTATTCACAATATCTGCAATAATCTCCAAGACCGCAGACATCACCTTAACCTCTTAAAGGACAAATTTTCTGAACGAGGCTATCCTCGCTCCTTCATTGATAGTCGTGTTTTACCGGCTGACATCTCCCACCAACCCAGACCCAAGAGGGATAGAAGTAACACTTCCTTCTTCCTGACAACCTACTTCCCTGGCGCTTATAAGCTTCGTGCTGTTATTAAGGAGTCTTTTCCGATTCTGTCTACTTCTACTTCTACTTCTTCCATCTTTAATCACCCCCCTTCTATTTCCTACCGTAAACCTGCCAATCTAAAAAGCATTTTCTCTCATATTTCCCCTCAGCCTTCCAATCCTGTTCCTGGAATGAAACAATGTGGACGCCGTGGCTGTCAAACTTGCCTGATTGTAAATCCTAATCCTTCCTTCGATTCCCCTCTCCACCATAGTTCCTACCCGGTTCAGGTCAATTCCTCCTGTACCTCGAGCAACTGTGTTTACCGACTGGATTGCACTCAGTGTGACTCCTTTTACGTTGGCTTAACTTCTAATAAGTTGAGCCTTCGTATGAATGGTCATAGGGCTTCAGTCGGTCAACGCAGTAACTATCCTGTAGCCATCCATGCGAACTCGCATGGACTCAGTTTCAATGACTGTTTCAGGGTTCAGATCCTGAAACAGATCCCCGAATCCAACAATAAAGTTACCCTAAGAGCTTCAGAGGAGGCATACATATGCTTACTTGATGCTCGCTCTTCACCCGGACTCAACCTCAACCGATAATTTATTTATGATTTATTTATTTATTTATTATTTTTTATTTTTTTTTTATTTTTTTTTATTTATTTATTTATTATTTTTTATTTATTTATTTATTATTTTTTATTTTACTTTTTATTTATTATTTTTATTAATTTTAATTTGATTTATCTACTTTTTTATAATTTTTTATAGTTATAATTTTTACTCGTTCCTTTTACGTCTTAATTTGGCTCTTCATTTCCTTCCCTCCCTTCCCCCGCTTGGTGGTAAGTGGTGGGGTACTGGCTGCGGTTTCCGAGTTCAGTACCGCCCTGTCTTCCTGCGGGACTCTTCGCTCTTCGCTCTTCGCACCTCCTGATGACGACGATTGTCGAAATATCGATGTGAGTTATGTCTGTGTCTTTCTGTGTGTTTCCTTCGTTTTTTATTTTATTGTAAAAAAGTCCGCTGGACCGTTTCTTTTAATTGTGTATATATATATATATATATATATATATATATATAACAAGATTTCACATAAACACGTGAAATAACAATCAATAATCAAACAACAATATGAAATGAGGAAAAAAGACTAATATCTTCCAACCGTAGCAAGCGGTCTTCGTCAGAGTCAGTCAAGTCCAGTTGGGGTTTCACTCTGACGAAGACCACTTATTACGGTTGACAGATCTTAGTCGTTTTCCTCATTTCATATTGTTGTTTGATCATTGATATATATATAGATAATGTCCGCCCGTAAGACACTATGGGTTCAGAGTACGAAGCAGTCCTTATTGCCTCTCCTATAATTACCAGAGCTGGTCAATAGACATAATTTCTTGTTTCATCGCCGTGAGAACAAGATTTGGAACATTACCATTTTTTTTTAAAAAGAAACTTTTGTTCACCGGAACCACGCGATTGGTATCAAAACCAGGGAGACTCGTCGACCCGTGGCAAATAGTGTACTATTGTGTCCAGTGTGGAGGCAAACATGACGAGCACGCCGTCAGGAGGAGCCGACGTTAGGCTCGCAGTGAAGACAGAACAATCAAGAATAGTAAAAGCTGCGTATCTAATGAGTCTATTAGACTCTTTTAAAGAGGTTTGAGGTGATGCTCGTGAGTTGGACCTGTTTATAGAGGGAATGGACTCCGTTAAAGATCAGTTGGTCGCAACTCAGCTGGACCCGGCGAAAAATAAAAATATCAAAACTTAGTTCCTCGCAAGGGCTAGCCTCACGGTGACATTGGACTCACTTTTTGTGCTGAGTGGGGAGTGCGAACAGCTCTCAGGGAGAGGTTTACGAGAGCCGCAAAACCAGTACCCGAAGTGCGCTGAAAATTTTGGAATTGCGGAAATAAGATGGAGAGCTGTGCGCGGAGTTCGGGTGCAGATTGGAAAGAGACGAAGAAATTAAATGTGAAAATAAATAAAAAATACACGAACTACCAAGAGGCTAAGTTTCACTTAGTATATTTGAAAATATACGACGAGATCGCCCGTGATATTCTTTTCAGGGCGGACCCAGAACGTGTGAGAATGGCCCTTCGGATCCTGACACCCACCTGCCAGGAGGAAACAATTTCGGCCAAGACGAGATGGATCATGAAGAATGTGGAAGCGCATACAGGGGAAAGACGGAGGGAGAATGGACTACTATCACGAGGCGGGAACACCTCATGAGAGTTCGCCCAAAATAAAGGCATATGAACAGAGAAAGCAGGGGAGGTTCATGCAAGAGAGAAAGCTGCGGACGCGGTTTGAAGAGCTCAGACCTCAAGATCGAAGGAGCAATGACGAGGCAGTTGGAACCCACTCACCAAATCATGGAACCCAAATTAGAAAAAAATACAGGAGGTATGAGGGCAGTAGTTAACGAAGAAATTTTGAGAGGTGGCCTATCTCCATTGAAAGCAATCTCCAGAGAAGAATGATCCTTTATCAAGTCCGCGCAGAGATTCTTCATAATAAGCACTTATACATTAAAGTATGCGTGAGTCAGCAGTTCAATATTAACTATGCAAGAACCTGTAATATACGAACTCTGTGAGGAATTTGCAACAGCTGCCTCTGAATTTGCTATTGGGACAACCCTCAGCCAGGCAGGGTAATTTGTATTGTACTTATATCATAGGGAGATACCAAGAACAAGACCGTACAGACCAGCGCCAGGGACGAACGTATGAAAGTCAACATGACTAGACGAGAGAAGCCGTGGGGTAGGCGAGGACTAAGCGAAGACGGGAGCTCAGAAGATGGAAGCGCATTAGAGTCGACGGTATCAGAGCGAGATACACCCATCGAGCGGCGGGAACGCTGGTATTAGCGAGGGAGGTGGCCTTCGCTGGAAGAGACCCATGGCTAGAGGACCGCTACCCAGGAAAAGAAGAAAAACGACTGAAGCTTATGCTATAGTGTTATAGGTGTGTATAGAAGGAATAGCAAAAAAGGTATGCTCCCTATATTTTTTTTTCATAATGGAATACGAAGTGTTTGTTACATACCGGATCTGATAGTACAATTATGGACAACGAAGTGGCGAGAAGATGTTTAGTTATTCTGTCATGACACCCTGCAGTTGTTAGGTGAATTACCGGTAGATATGGGAGGACTAATAGGAGAGACGTTTGAGATGAGATACATGGACACAGAAATATGGAGTCATTCTGGGATGTGATTTTTTGGAAAGAATACTCGTAAAGTAAGAATGGGAGGTGGACTATT
Organism: Hermatobates lingyangjiaoensis; assembly: GCA_026182355.1. Lineage (NCBI taxonomy): Eukaryota > Metazoa > Arthropoda > Insecta > Hemiptera > Hermatobatidae > Hermatobates > Hermatobates lingyangjiaoensis. Next base: position 155,222 of record JAPFBL010000023.1, read on the forward strand.
AAGCAAGGGAAAATGAAATACTTCGTGAAGGGGAGAGTAAAACCAGGGAAAAGAATAACTTTAAACTGAGGGAAAACAATATCAGAGGAACAGCAGGCTAGTGAATTAATTAAAGTTTGAAAAGGTGTTCTGTAACGAGGGACAGGTAGGGTCGGGCACCGAATGGAATTACCTGAAGGTACAGTCGTTTGCGTAAAGCCTCGGAGGTATCCTCACACATTGAAAGAGATCATGCGAGATCAAATAAAGGAAATGGATCAAGGCATGATATGGAGGTCTAAGTCACAATTTTCGAGCCTTATTTGGCTGGTCCTTAAGAAAGTTAGTCCCGCAGGAGGGTAGAGCGACTGAACACGATCAGGAACAGCACATCACCGTTAGTCAGTACCCCCACTACAACCACCAAGCGAGAAGGGAGGGGAAGGAAAAAATGAGCCAGATTAAGAAGTAAAAAACGAATAAAAATAATAATTATTCAAATACAATACTATAATAACAACATAAACAATTAAAATCTGAATAAAATAACAATAACAAAGAAATATGTAAAGTATTAATAAATTTTATTAAAAAAAATTAACGGTTGAGGTTGAGTCTAGGGGAAGATCGAGCAGCAAGCAATCATATGTATGCTTCCTCAGAAGCTCTTAATGTAACTTTGGTATTAGAATCGGGGATCTCATTGAGTATTTGGACTCAGAAACAGTCATTAAAACTATGACTATGGAAGTTGGTATGGATGGCTATAGGAAGGTTACTATGTTGACCAACTGAAGCTCTATGACCAGGCATTCGAAGGCTTAGCTAATTAGAAGTTAAGCCAACATAAAAAGAGACACTGAGTGCAATCCAGTAGGTAAACGCAGCTGGAAGCGGTACAGGAGGTATTGACATGAATAGGGTAGGAATGATGGTTAATTACATTAATGTATGATAATCTACAGATTTACACCAATATATATATATATATATATAGGTGTATAATGTAATCGGGATTCGGTCAATTTTCCAGGATCAAAATCAAACTCTCAATGCCGACGTTTCGGTTTTAAAACCGAAACGTCGGCATTGAGAGTTTGATTTTGATCCTGGAAAATTGACCGAATCCCGATTACATTATACACCTATTCTATCCAACGGTTGATATATTATTGAATTTGTTATATATATATATATATATATATATATATATATATACTATAAATATTATATATTGATAAAAGTATCGATCGTGGAATAGAAACAAAACTAAAGTTTATCGGGACTCGGTTAGTTCTTCAGGTTCAAATTAAACTCTCAATGCCAACGTTTCTGTTTTTATTTAAAACCTTTTTCTTCAGCCTGTAAAAAAGGTTTTAAATAAAACCCGGAACGTTGGCATTGAGGATTTAATTTGAACCTGAAGAACTGACCAAGTCCCGATAAACTTTAGTTCTGTATTTATATATATATAAACTCTATTGACACAAAGAACACTCAGAAATAAAACAGAAACTCACTACTATATTTCGATGTCCTCGTCGTTAATTTCACTTTATTGTCAAAGTTTCTGGAAGTCGGTATAACAAACATTTCACTGGATTGTAAGTTAATCTCCGGGCATTTTTCCTTTATGTAGATGACTTCTAGGATTTGTAAATGAAGAGGGTTTCTATTAAAGTTTAAAATAGACGTTCCCTCTACAACCATCTTAAGCGTGAGTGAAGTGTGGTATTTTTTATCCATGTGGGCCTTCGGTGTTCCTGTAGCGAGGTGCATGGTGAGACCTCTATTATATATATTATTAATATATATTATATATATATATATATATATATATATATATATATCACTTAATTAAACGAAACACGATCCATACTGGACACAATACGAGTTCAATAATCAAGAAGAGTAACACACACAGTAAGGAAACACACTTACAGACTTAAATTTTCGGGTAATCCGTCTTCAGAAGAAAAGAGAAAGGGAGACCAAGCACATTGTAGACGCAACGGCTAGTAACCCGTATTATTATAATATATATAAAGATTTCACATAAACACGTGAAATAACAATAAATGATCAAACCACAATTAGAAATGTGAAAACAAGACTAAGATCTTTCAACCGTAACAAGCGGTATTCGTCAGAGTCAAAAACCCAACTGTCAAAAACCCTGACGAAGACCGCTTGTTACGGTTGAAAGATCTTAGTCTTGTTTTCCCATTTCTTATTGTGGTTTGATCATTGGTATATATTATATATATATACAAAACTAAAGTTTATGAGGACACGGTCAGTTCTTCAGGTTCAAATCAAACTCTCATTGCTAACGTTTCGGTTAAATCTGCCTATTTAAAACCTTTTTCATAGGCAGAAGTAAATATATTGAAACAGAAAAACGAAGTATTACATTACAAATTATTTTACAAAGGAAAATAGTATGCGGATTTTACTTCGCGGCAGGACTACTTTAGCCCTCACACAGTGAGTTCTTTATTTGACTCTCGTCCCTCCGTCAATTCACATCTTCTCCTGAGGACAACCGCCATTACGGTCGAAATATTGAGAAGTGAGTATTTGTTATGTTTCTGTCTATCTGTCACAGTTTATTTTAAGTGTAATCTGTCCGCACCGTTTTTCGTTTATCATGGTGGATGATATATATATATATATATATATATAATGATCAAACCACAATAAGAAATGGGAAAACAAGACTAAGATCTTTCAACCGTAACAAGCGGTCTTCGTCAGAGTCAAAAACCCAACTGTTGACTCTGGGTCAAAAACCCTGGTTTTTGACTCTGACAAAGACCGCTTGTTACGGTTGAAAGATCTTAGTCTTGTTTTCCCATTTCTTATTGTGGTTTGATCATTGATTGTTATTTCACGTGTTTATGTGAAATTTTTTATATATATATATATATATATATATATATACGTTTCACAACAAACTATAGATACAGTAAAGCGACAAACACACTTACAGTCTCCAATTTTCTGTTGAACCGCCATTAGAAGAGTAGAGATGAGAACACCAAGAGCACTTACGAAGCGACGGTTGGAGACCATCTAACGAAGCTAGAATGAGGTGTAGCCAGTATGAAAAAAAACTTGAAGAAAGATGTTGCAGTTAGTTATGGAGTTCTTTTTAATGAGGTATGTATTAAAGAGGAACTGTTCCCTAAATTACCAAATATTTATTTATATATACCTGTTTTGATTTCTTCCCATACGCCTTTCAGCCTTTCGGCCATTATATGGAACAAAGCAGAGCAGATCGATGTTTTTAACGTGGCGCCCTTTAGCCACACAGTGATACCCAGCAATATTCGCAAAAAAAAAAAATTGCGATATTGCACATCACCGTGCACCCAAGGTGGACCTCGCGGAGGCGGGCGTCCACGACAGACATCACACAAAACAAAAACAAACAACAAACACAAAAACAAACAAAAATGTAAAAAGTAATGAAAACATAATAAAACATAAACAAAGCCTTGGATTAGAAGAAGTGACTGCTAACCTTCTGACATGAAACAAAACAAACAAAATAATAACCATCATCTTTTCACTGAAATAACGTAAATGCAGAAGCTGGCGACCACTGCAGACAATACACCAAATAAAACTGACGAAATATGCTCAAAATTGAACAAAATAAAAGGAAAAATTTAACATAATAAAGAAAAACAGCCTTGAAATGAAGTCACTTCTTCTGTTTAAAACAAAACAAAACAAAACGAAACAAAATACAGACCACCTTATTTTGACACAGATCTGGGGTAAGGTTCTTTTTTCAACGTTGCTATTTCGTAGACAAATTTGTTGAAGGCGGGTGCTATTTTCCTCTTGAAAGCATCTACATACAGGTCTGCTATGAAGCGTCCTGTTTCGATTTCCAACCCGAACCTTGCTGCAGCGTGCAACGAGCAAACTTCAAATACATGTTCAATCGTCTCGGGACCATTACCGCAGGGGCAGGTGGGATCGTCCACTTTCTTAAATCTATGCAGATAACCCTTGAAGTCCCCATGGCCTGAGAGCATCTGAGCCATCCAGTGGTCAATGTTTATTTTACGGATTCCAAGTCTTGAACTCACTGTCGGAAAGAAGCGTAGTGTCCATCGGCCAGTTGCACCGCCCGTCCATCGCTCCTCCCAGAGGTTAAGCGCCCATCTCTTAGCCAAATCGATGTTATAATCCGTTCCCCTGCTATTGTCGGTGTTTACCCAGGTCGTGGGGTGTCCTCTCTTAATCGAATAACACTCGGCCTTTAATTTAATAAAAATGTCCAGAGGCATTTGTCCGGCTATAATTTGGACGGCCAGAGTAGATGTTGTTCTATAAGACTTGGTCACGTGTAAGAGAGCTTTTCTTTGATAAGATAGCAGTAAACTTGACGTGTGGCCATTCAAAAATTTCCCCCACAGTGAGGCTCCGTAGGATACGATCGAATTAAAGATTGCGTTGTAAATTACACAGCATCTGTCGAAACGTATCCCCCATGTAGGTTTTGATATTTTGCTGAAGGCTGCATATCGTGAGGCAGCTCTCGCAGCAGCGTCCTTAATATGTGCTGTAAAATTCAATCTTTCGTGGATCAAAATACCTAAATATTTCACCTCGTCCTTCAAAGGGATTCTCAGGTCTCTATAAAAATCCTTGGACCGCAGTGTCTCTTAAATTTGCCTTTCAAAAGAAGGACGGAGCATTTTTCTGTTGATACGTTTACTTTTATGTATTTGCACCAGTTTGATACAATCTTTAAAGCCTTGTTTCCCTTTGTTTCTAGCTCTGTCCTAGAATTACCTTCGATAACAATGCACAAATCATCAACATAAGCAATTGGTTTAAAACCTTCACTGACCAATTCTAATAATACAATTTCAGTGGCATATTATTTATATATACCACTATTTTCGTTTTTTTTTTTATCAAGGTTTGGTCTAGCATGGTGGTTTTTTATCTCGACCACATATTATCACCTAGACCAAACATCTAAAATAAAAAGAAAATTGTGGTGAATATATGTGGTTGAGATAAAAAAACATTGGATATATATATATATATATATATATATATAAATATATATATTTAATTTAACATGTCACTTGGCCAACTCCTTTTCCAGTTGAACCCTGTTAGCAGGAGGTTAGTTCGTAGGATCGAATCTCTCAGTCTTAAGATCGTGAATGCCGAGACTGCGGTTAATTTTAATGATACTTGTTTAAAAGAAGATCTGCTGCCTATTTATACCAATATATATATATATATATATATATATATATAGGTGTATAATGTAATCGGGATTCGGTCAATTTTCCAGGATCAAAATCAAACTCTCAATGCCAACGTTTCGGTTTTATTTAAAACCTTTTTCATAGGCCTACAAACAAAGGATGACAAGAAATCATATATAAACATCAACATATAACTAATCAATAATATATCAACCGTTGGATAGAATAGGTGTATAATGTAATCGGTGTATAATTACATTATACACCTATTCTATCCAACGGTTGATATATTATTGAATGAAAAAGGTTTTAAATAAAACCGAAACGTTGGCATTGAGAGTTTGATTTTGATCCTGGAAAATTGACCGAATCCCGATTACATTATACACCTATTCTATCCAACGGTTGATATATTATTGAATTTATATTTATATATATATTTATGAATATATATATATATATATATATTTCTGCGACAAATCCTCTCTGACTGCAAAAACCTCACCCTCCGAAGAAGCCCATATTTGGTTGCTCAATGCGCGCAGTGCACCTGGCCTTAATCTTAAGAGATAATGCTTCATTGTATTAGTTTCTTGTCTCTGCATCTAGTTTTTATACTTTCATCTTATATATTTTTCATTTATTTAATTTATTTTAAGTTTTATTCTCCATTTTTTATTAAAGCTTAGTCCATAATTTGTAATTTTTATTTATTTATGTATCATTTCTTCTATTCATCCCTCAGTTTTTATTATTTTATTTGTTTTTGTATTTACTATTATTCTTGATATTCCTATTTTAATTTAAATTGATTCTTGTCTACCTTATTCTCTATGACCGGGAGCGTATGTGGCAACATTGTTGGTCTCCAACCGTCTCTGTACCAGTACGCTTGGTTTCCCTCTCTTATCTCTCCTGAAGATGGTTCAACCGAAAATTAGAGACTGTAAGTTTGTGTTTTTAATTTCTCTATCTTTATTTATGTACATTGAAGTGTATTTGTCCATTTCGGATCGTATTTTCATCGAAAAAGTGTATATATATATATATATATATATATATATATAAATTTAAATTACACAAAGCACGACACAGAAAAGAGAATACAAAGAAAACTTACAGAATTCAATATTTCGAACTGTTGTTCGTCATCAGGAGAGTAGACTAGTAGAGAGGACGAAGTGAGAGAGATCTCCCCACGTCGAAGAACGGAGCGCGAATGAAGAAATAAAGAGTCAACCGAAGAGAGCAGCACTAGCGTAAAAAAGGAGCTAGGCACTAAACGTCGGAGAACGGAGAAAGCAAAAACAATAGATAAAATTATAAAATTAAAAATTATAAAAAAGGAAATAATAAAAAAAAATAAATAAAAAAAATAATAAATAAATAAAATAAAAAATATATATAATAAAAAAAGGAAAAAAAGGGGAAAAAATATATATATATGAATATATAATTTAAAAATAAAAGGAAAAACAAATAAAAGTTAACGCTTCTGATTTAAACCGGGATCTGATCGGGCCCCCAATAACCATATGTGGGCCTCCTCAGACGCTCTTAATGTCAAACTACGGTCATCAGTGGTCACTAGCTTAATGATTTGAACAGAAAAGCAGTCATTAAAAGAAAGGTTATGGCTGTTGGCATGGATAGCTACAGGAAGCTGTTTGCGCTGACCGACCGAAGCTCTATGGTTGTTCAAACGCTCATTGAGCTTGGTAGAAGTCATACCAATGTAGAATGCTCCACATTGTCTACAGTTCAGTCGGTAGACGCAATTCCTGGATGAGCAGGAGGTGTTAGGTGGGACGCGGAAAGAGTTGGTTGGTGAGGAGAAGAAAGGTGAAGGGTTAACTAAAGGACAGGTAAGGCAGAGGCGACGGCCGCATTTCTCCATACCAGCACGCACCACCCCAATCCCAGGAGTTTCAAGGGATCTGTGGGAAAACAGGTTTCCTAAATTGGGAGGCTTTCTGAAGGACAGGCGAGGGGGTTTTCGGAAGACGGAGGAGGTGGAGGGGGAAGAGGACAAGAGAGGAAAAATGTCCTTGATGATATTCCCGATCCTATGGACCCCAGGAAAGAAAGTAGTTACGAGGAAGGGAGAACTGTTGGGTTCAGCGGCAGTCCTAGGAAGATATTGATTGGTGGCAGGTATTAAGCGTTTATCAACAAACCTGGGAGAGTAGCCCCGCTGGACGAATTTCTCCCTAAGTTTGTCGATATGACACTGTCGTTGATAGAGGTCACTGCAAATACGGTGTATGCGGATGGAGAGGGAACGAGGTAGGGACTTTTTTGTGTGGGATGGGTGACAACTATTGAAGTGTAGATATTGTTGGGCATTGGTAGGTTTTGTGTGTATGGAGGTGGTGAAGGTCCTGCCGTCTCCATTATATATATATATATAGATATAATTAAAGTTACAGCTAGAGAACACAAGAAAAAGGACGAACACTCACGAATCTCGATTATTTCGGCGTCTTGCCGTCTTCAGGAGAGTAGAAAGAAAGAAAATAAAATAAAAGGAGAAAGAATGAAGGAACGGAGACGTAAATGCGTCCACTGGCCGATGTAAACTGGCGCGATACAATGACACGCAGTGCAGCCATCTTACCAACGTGAACCAGTGTAGGCTGTGAGTTAAAAAAATTATAAAAGTGATATTTAAGTAAAAGGGAGGAGAAAAGTAAAAAAGAGAAAGGAAAGGAAAAAAAACATAAAACTAACTAAAATTAAACGAGAAAAAAAAATATAAATAAATAAATAAATGAATAAATAAATAAAGATAAAAATAAAATAAAAAATCATCTGATTAAATTTAGACCAGGGGAATTTCTTGCACCCAATAACCAAATGAAGGCTTCCTCAGAAGCCCTTAGAGTGGTCTGGGTGTCATCATTTGAGAGTTTTCTTAATATTTTAACCCTGAAGCAATCGTTGAAGGGAAGGTTATGGAGATTGGCGTGGGTGGCAACAGGCAGCTGCTTGCGTTGACCAACGGATGACCTGTGACCATTCATACGGAGGCTAAGTGACGTGGAAGTCAGGCCCACGTAGAATGAGTCACATTGTGTGCAGTCCAGACGATAAACACAATTGCTGGAAGTGCAAGAACTAGCAAAGGAGAGAGGGTATGAATGGTTGTTCACTGTCGAAATGAAATGGCTGTCAGGATTGATGATGGGACAGGTGAGGCATTTCCTTCTGCCACATTGCTTTGTGCCAAAAGTGTCAGGTGCAGGCCTGGAGCGTTTAAAACTTCTATGGGAGAAGATATTGCCCAGAGTGGGGGGTCGTCTAAAGGAAATCCGGGGTGATTTGGTGAAAATATTGGAAGTGGTCGGAGAGGATGACAGGAGAGGGACGAGTTCCTTGATGACTAAGCGTAACTTATTAATTGTGGGAAAGTATGTGGTGGTGAGGAAGGGGCTATTATTATCGGAAATGCAATTATTTCGAGGTGTATGAATGATTCCAGCCGGGATGATACGCTTGTCAAGAAGATGTTGGGGGTAGCCACGTTCAAGATATAGATATATATATAGATATATATATACAAAACTAAAATTATCGGGACTCGGTCAGTTCTTCAGGTTCAAATTAATAAATTTTAGTTTTGTTTCTATTCCACGGTCGATACTTTTATCATATATATATATATATATATATATATATATATATATATATATATATATATAACAATTAAAATAAGCAGTGACACATAAACAGAAACACAACAAAGACTCACTTTTCAATATTGAACACAGAAAGTCACTATAGAACTCACTTCGATATTTCGACATCCGTCGTCATCGGGAAGATGTGCGAAGTACTCGCGTTGAGAAGCAAACTGCTACTGGCCTCCAGAGTAACTCGTGGAACCACCGCAATGCTATCCCCCAGCGGAGGAGAGGAAAAATAGAAATCCCTCCAATATTTATTTAACAAACAAGATAAAAAATATATATTACGAAATAAATATTAAGACAACATTAAGAATGCAAATAAAATTAAAAAAGAAAAAGTATAAACAATGATGGTAAAAAATAAATAAATAAAATAATAATAATTAACGGCAGAGGTTAAGACCAGGAGGAGAGCGAGCCCCAAGGAGGCATATGGATGCTTCTTCGGAAGCTCTAAGGGTAACATGGGAATTAGTCTCGGGGATTTGTTTGAGGATTTGTACCCTGAAATAATCATTGAAACGAAGGCCATGGGGATTAGCGTGGATAGTTATGGGTAATTCACTGCGCTGACCAACGAACGCCCTGTGATTGTTCATACGTAGGCTCAGCTTGGTTGAAGCCAAGCCAACGTAAAAAGCATCACATCGAGTACAATCCAAACGGTAAATGCAGTTACAGGAGGTGCAAGATGTATCAGAAGGAACAGGATGGGAGTTGTTACTAAGAGGGGAAGAGAAGTAAGGACTGGAGTTAATTAGGGGACAGGTATATATATAGTCATTTAATAAGTAATAATACAGTATATAGGGTATTACAACATTAAAATAAAACTTTTATAATTAAAATCTTAATTTTTTTTTAATTTGCTCAGATCATTTAGAATGATTTTAAATATTTCTCGACCACATAAGTACAATATAAAAATATTCATTCAAAAAATTTATTGAAACTACAGTTTTGACAATAGTCTTTTATTAATATTTTAAATATCTTTACTTGTTTATTAGAACCTGATAAACGGTTTGGATCATAGAAATGGTTCCAATCAGAAACATATCATAATTTAACATAAGGCAATGTTTTCAGAAATTCAAGTCCAGTTATAATTGGGTTCCCAGAGATCAAGATTTCTTTAATTGATATCATTTTAGAAGACATTCTGTAAATGTCATTCCCATCTGATAAACGGTTGTTATTAAAGGAAACAACCTCAAGCCGGCTCAATAAGGGAAATTCGGCCAAACATGAAATAACATTATCTCTTAGAATTAATACCTGAAACAAATGCAGGAAGTAAATATACAACAACAAATTTTAAACACAGAAAAAAAACGTCATTTTTACTTTATAAGTTTTCATTCAGTATGATAATGAAAACCGGTATGTAGGATTCACCAATCATTAGTCAAAAGAAGTAACACAGTATTGAAACAAATCTATGACACAATCTGTTTTAACAGTCCAGCTCATTGCTTCATTGACAGTGGCATTGGTAATATTGAATGAATTCTGACTGTCAAGGAAAAGCGAAACTATAGTTAAACAGAACTCTGATTGATTGATTTATTTTCAAGGATCCACTACAGATATTCATATCATACGTTCTCAGCGTTATTTTTGTAATAAAAGTCGAATATTTTATCTACGCAAGGAATACATTTACTCAGAACATTAATAATGAAATTCAATAATCAATCATCATGTTTCATTCACTATTCACTGTATGCTATAGCAGATTAATTTAGATGTCATATGGAGAAAATACATTGTAACGATGTAATACGACATGGTATTGTCAGACCGTCGCAGGCTTTGAAAGACCTTCTGGTCTTCGACCGCTACTAGGTTTAGACTTTCCCAGGACCTACCCTCAGCTTTCTCTACTACATATTACAGCTTTCGAGATTTACATTTTTTCAATATTTTTTCTTTTAATAATCGTTTTGAGCCAGACAAAGAAAACGGTTTCCTATTTAGTCTCAATATTCTTACAGAGAAAATTCCAAAAGAAAGCAGTACTAGCTATCACAGTTCGCTAGTAACCAAACCATCTTATTTGTTGACAGAGAGGTATTTCAATTCATGTAACTTATGAGATCTGTCCTCGTATCCAGACGCTTTTACAATAAATCTACTTCTCGTTTACTGAAATATGGGGAAAGGTTTCCACAATTGCAATGTGTGACTGAGATTTTATCGTAACATTTACCAGATTCTCTACATATAAAGAATTTGGAAATGGCGATGTGAGAAGTAAGACATAAATTTCTGTGATTTATAAATTTATTTCTAAATATTGAAAATATTTAAATAAGTTTCCAAAATATAAAAAAAAGAAGGCTGTTTATTTATCAATAAATAAATATAGCCTTCGGGCTAAGTAGCAGTTTCTCGTTTAGTTCGTTGAAGTTTTTAGAAACAAAGTACCAACCAATTTGTCTGTTGATTATTATTTTAAAGCGTTAATTAGAAATCATTACTACTATCCTATTTTCATCCTGTTCACATAGTACAAGCATTTCTTCTGCAAAATTTAAAGGTTTAATTTAATCCTTTAATTCTATTTCATGCAATCGCTAACTTGTATTGGTTAAAATTTAAATTTCGCCCAAAATTACATCGCAGAGTACGACTGCTGACTCTATGTTCTAAACAATGTTTGCAAAAAACGTAGGTTTCGCAATGTAGCTTGCCCAAATATTCAATGTTTCAATGACGGAAATGTTTCATTGATATAAGCTAGGAAGGATTAATAATTTCTTAATATTTAGCCACTTGTTCGAACATTATTAACCCAACATATGATTGAATTCGCAAAGTTACAATTTATATTGAATTTAAGGAGAAACTCAAACTGAAACACAGTATCGTGTGTCCACGGTCTATGAAAACTGACTACGAGGCGGTATTAGCATAGATTATGATCATCAATTGTTTTTTCTTTCTTTTTCAAAAGAAGGAGTACCACTCAAAAAAATACTTGGTGTCTGTGTTTCATACGGGTTATGTAATAAATAAAACTGACTGACTTTGCAAGATTGTAGACTACGTAGATGAGGCAAAGCAAGTTCATCCAAGTTATTAGAAGAAAGGTCAACAGTAACGCAATTGAGCAACAAATGTGTGAAGCTCAGAGAAGTAAGGCCGGCTCCGACAAGCCTGAATTCATCCCCACAACCAATCACAGCTTCTTCCATTAAGAATTCGCTTTCTAACAAACAACAGATCAATTTGCTATACAGGTCAAGTATAAACATTCATACAAGTGAAAACAACTTATCAATGCAATTAGAAGAAAAATAATCTAAAAAAAAAGTCTGCATTATTTTAAAAATGAAATCTTTACCACTTGGAGAAAATCTTTCCCATAGCTTGCAATAGTATTCAACTTCACACCAATAAATATTTTACAAACTCTTCATTCATTCTAAGGTGAATTTATTTAAAATAAAAATTTTTGACGAAACTGATATAATAAATTGTTCGTATATGTTTTACAAGTAAAAAGAAAAATAAATTATTGGCAAAAAGTCTCACAAAACGATGTAATATATAACTATAGAGATATTTCTCTGACAATATTTTTTCCACTTTCATTGAACATTTTAGAAAATGAATACAAGTGCACAAATATTATATACTTAAGTCATTGTAGTATCTGGATCTCTTCAGGTCCACACTTTCCAGTATATTGAGCCTATGGAGAATAACATCCCTGTAGGAATTCTTCTCTAGCAGCATCATAAGGTGAATGGATGTTAACAGTGCCCCTAAAAAGTATTAAAAAAAGAACATATAGTTTAGAGCAGGGGTGCTCAATATGTCGATCGCGAGGCCAATAGTGGTGGCTCGCATACAACTTTGAAAAAAAAAAATAAAGTTCCCAGTTCGTCAAGCATAAGCACAAGCCAGTTAGTAAGCACGACAGGGTGACAGTCTGCCTGTCAACCACTCCATCACTTGACTGATGTACAGGGTAGAGATGAGCATCGCAAATACTCTTGCGTATCCAATACGTAATCGATACTTCATATACGACTACTTTCCAATACAGTGCTTTGTAAAAAATTGTAGTTGACAAGACTTCTTTAGACTTAGAACGGAGAAAAAGGAACAGTAGAAAAAAAAGACGCTTGATCGAGTAAATAAATACGAGTATATATATATTTAATAGTGGTAGAATTTCTCCAATATTGGCTCATGCAGTAATGCAAGGTAAGAATTTTCAATACATTTTAAAATAACATACGCTTTTATTGGTCGGTAGATCATTTTGACTTGGTCATTTTATAAGTAGCTCGCATACTGAAAAAGTGTGAACCATTGGTTAAGATTGATTAATTCATATAAAGAAATAATTTCTGAAATACTGTATTAATCACTCGTATTTTATGATTTCAAAAAGTATATAGCATTAAGTGTTTAATAACCGCATTGTTTTTGAATAATACTGAAGCATTGAAAAGATCTTTTTCTTTAGTTCTTTAGTACAAAACGACTACTTAATTTTAAGCCACTTTCTGACGACTAAAAAAAAAATTTAAAACTTCATATTGAGTTTTGTCTTAGTATAAATTATTCATGACTTTCGAATATTAAAAGAGTATTATTACACTAAAAGTGATAAATATAAAGTTCTATCTACAGTAACATGTGAAGTTTTTGGTATATAACCATTTTTGCAAGATACAACATACCTATCAAAAGGGCAAATTATCAATAGTAGCTGTAAAAATTTTGGTTAACCTGGACTGCTTCTTGGATATGGGAGAAACTTTGGATAACACATTCTCGGTACTATTGTCTCATTACTAATATATAGATGAATTAATACAGGAACTTTAGAATGGATTACTACAATCTAACACAAGAATAATTATTCAAGTATGAGATCATCTACTAAAACTCTAATTGCGACCCTATATACTGTTCATAGGGAGGTCCATACGTGGGATCGGCCTTATCACGGTTTTTATTTGTGGAAATCCGCGAAATAATCATGCAAGTAATAATCAATCATTGCATGTAAGGGACATGCAAATTCATTACACAGCATAAAATCTAAAGTACATTAAGAAACAACAAAAGAAATTTGACCACGGTATGAATAGTAATACGTACAATAATTAAATTGTGTGTTCATGATGTACACGTAATAACTGAAAATGAGAGGAAAAACATGTTTTAAAGAGGTAAGAAAGGAAATATTTCAAGATAGATTTGGATCCTGAATATTAGTACTGGAAGAATCCTAAATGATCACCTTTATGTCATGGATATAAAAATTAAACTGCGTCCAGAGTTAGTAACAAAAGAAATTGAAATCAGTGGTCCATATTTTTTTAAATAATAAACAAAATATTATTTACGGTAAAATTATTTACCAGAAAATTGAATTATCGGTTTTGACTAGATATTTAAGCAAAATAACATTTTAACATTATAAACATTGAACAAAGAGTTTTAAATAAAAAGGTTTATCAAACTCCCTTGACTGTTTGTTGAAAAGAATTAAAAAGTTTTCAAGCGAAATGAAGTTATTTTAACATATTATTACAAAATAAAAATAAAATCATCATGTTTTCTAATTTAAAAGCAAAAATATCATAAGAGCATCAAAGTAATTTGATTTAGCTACATCATTAATGCAAACATTAAGAAATGCTATACTATCTATGTACGGAAGTGATTATATTTAATTTGACTGTATTAAAAATAAAATCATCATGTTTTCTAATTTAAAAGCAAAAATATCATAAGAGCATCAAAGTAATTTGATTAGCTACATCATTAATGCAAACATTAAGAAATGCTATACTATCTATGTACGGAAGTGATTATATTTAATTTGACTGTTACCTTATCCAAAGTAATTGGGGAGAAAAGCCCCAAAGTACTTTTCAGTTCAGTCGTTTTTGTGACTTAGTGAATCATAAAGGATTGGTGACCATATATTTCAATTAAAGTACTATAATTTTCACTTAACCTCCGCAACTATATATAACTATATAAAATGATTTCACATAAACACGTGAAATAACAATCAATGATCAAACCACAATAAGAAATGGGAAAACAAGACTAAGATCTTTCAACCGTTACAAGCGGTCTTCGTCAGAGTCAAAAACCCAACTCATTTCTTATTGTGGTTTGATCATTGATTGTTATTCATATAACTATATATATATATATATATATAGTTTTGTCCGGTTAACATTGTTGTTCCTTTAAATAATGTAAATTTCATTTTCTTAGTTAAAAAATTCTTACTTCTGTAAGTAATATTGTTTTATGTATCTCTGAAATATTTCTGCTTGTAATATTCATAAGTTGTAACAATCCATTTTCATATTGTGTATATGTTTGATTGATATGTGATTTCTTATTATCCTTTGTTTGTAGGACTATGAAAAAGGTTTTAAATAAAACCGAAACGTTGGCAACGAGAGTTTGATTTTTTATCCTGGAAAATTGACCGAACCCTGATTAGAAAACACACCTATTCTATCTAACGGTCGATATATTATTGAATCTGTTATATATATATAACTATATATTTCATAACAACCTCTTAGTCAATATTATCCCCATATTTCTCTATTTAGATAAAACTGTTTCTACACGACTGGCAGTGGTTAGCAACTATTTTTGTCACTCCCTCCCATTCTGCTGATCCGTTAACCTTCAAAATTCCCGAAAGTCCTCAAAATATTTTTTTTCAAGGGATTATAATCATGGATCCAATTTTAGACTGCTCTTATTAGTTCCAGACTTTCATGTTATTACAATACCCTTTTATATATATAGTTCAATGAACATAAAGAAATGTAGAGAAATTAAAAACACACACTTACAGTCTCTAATTTTCGGTTGAACCTTCTTCAGGAGACGGTTGGGTCTCCAACCGTCTTTCATATCTCTCCTGAAGACGGTTCAACCGAAAATTAGAGACTGTAAGTGTGTGTTTTTAATTTCACTACGTTTCTTTATGTTCATTGAACTGTATTTATCCATTTCGGATCGTATTTTCATCATAAAGTCTTTTATATATATATATATATATATATATATATATATATATATATATATATATATGTATGTATAAACTTTAACACATAGGAAAGAACACATTAAATGATGACTGGAAAATGTTTATTAGGTCAGCCCTTATTATATCTATTTTAATCGGAATAATATACAAAAATATAATATTTGGTAATAATTTATTTAAAATATTACCAAATTATCTTATCGTCAAGTCTTTCTAGTATGGTATTCTAAAAACTGCAATTTATTTACGGAAAACATTATTCATCTATCTTTTCATTCACCAAAACAAGCAGGGCACTATTACGGTATACGGCACTATGTGAGGTATAGTTACAAACATTTGCTCTGAGGTTCAACCTCAATGAGAGAGTTGCAAGACTCCAGTTGGTGTCGTATGCCTGCTACTAATCGAGCTGGAAGTAGTTCATTAAGATTGTAATTGTCATCCGACCATTTCTTCCTCCAAGGCTCTGATTCTGTTAAGTTGACTGTGAACTTACGATCTTGTACCATCACATCCAGACTTGTTGGTAAAGTACCACTGGGCAAGTCCATATTCTAAACACATAGAATAGAAATAATTAATACTGGAAGAACGTGACATGATTCAAATGGATAATAATAATGTTTATTTAGACTACATTGCAATCACGTTTTATCTAATGGTTAAAACCGGTTTGATTTTAGACAGATTCCTAAATCTTGCTATAAAGTTTATTTAGAGTAGAAATATTTAACGTTTTTACTCCTATCCATTTATTCCTTCATGAAATAAAATCTAAAACTGAATCCGTGTTTCGAGCTGAAAATCCGTGGTACTAGAGGCAACAAACTACTGGCAGATGGAGCCGCTAGTGGATTTGACTCATCGGTCAATTTAATAGCATATTCTTTTTTCAAAATGGTATGCCATTAAATGTAATAAGTGGTAGTAATGGAGTGATTATGCGCCTCTAATAGCGTCTAGCAATCAACTCCGACTTTTGGTCTTCGCGAGGCTACCCTGTTAACCTGCTATATGCAGGGACAAACGAAAGAGGAGGAGAAGGTGGCCAGGGGCTGGGTCTGACCACCTTCGTTTCCCATCCTTCCTAATCCCCAAATCCCCTCCTTTTACCTCAGCCCCAATCTAAGGTGTTATGCGACCCGTACCGAAGGATGGATGATACAGGGGTTACTGTATTATGAACTGAGTCTCAAGGGTACCAGGTGACCCCATTGAGTAAATAGCCTTACTCCAGTATGCGATACCACCGATAGAGATACAGGGATTTCCACTTGTATTCTACTAAGGAGAAGGAAGTCCGGAGACCATCCTCCAGAAGCGCAGAACTAGAAAAGCGCTAACTAGTAGGAGCCAACCTCCCACAAGTGCACGTAAGGACCCGAAGAAGACCTTCCCGATGAAGGAGAAAGGAAGTCCCTTTTTCGAAACGTAGGGAGCCTGAATGGGCGTTATCAATGATGGTTTGTGCAGATTCTGCAAAGAAGAGGAAGAAACACCGTTACACCTGCTGACTGACTGTAAGGCAACTTTGCTGCATAGAGGAAGGTGCTTCAGGTCACCCTCAAATAATAATAAAAAAAATGTAATAAACTTAAAACATTTTAAACTCAAGTTTTTATATATTGTTATTCTTTCTTTTCATAATAACAAAACATAAGTGCTCATAATTATTATGAATAATTTCAAAATTATTATTATTATTGTTACTACCATAATTATGAATATTGAACAATAATTATTAAACAGGCTACCACGGTTTTTCCGATAATTAACATTCAAATTAAAATACATTTTAATTACCAATACATTGAGAAAATATGTGGATTCAAAGTATGTATTACATAAAATATTAGTTACACATATACATTACTTTTATGTAAATTTGTTAATGTGTTATTAAATGCAAATAAGTAATATCACATCTATTCGTAGTAAAATATTTGATCATTTCTTACTAATTAATTTTTTTTCGTTACATAAATTCTATTTTAAACATTTCTAAACTGCGAATTTGATTTATAAA
Source organism: Hermatobates lingyangjiaoensis (assembly GCA_026182355.1). Classification (NCBI taxonomy): domain Eukaryota; kingdom Metazoa; phylum Arthropoda; class Insecta; order Hemiptera; family Hermatobatidae; genus Hermatobates; species Hermatobates lingyangjiaoensis. Next base: position 173,219 of record JAPFBL010000023.1, read on the forward strand.
ATATAAATTCTTTTCGTAAAGAGGAGTTTGATTTTCAAAAGTGGGGTATTTGACTAGCAAAAGGTGAATTTTATTTGTAAACGGGTAAAAAACCTTTTTATCAACGTAAAATAATTTGCATAAAATTATTTTTAATAACGAGACATACCATTAAATATGGACTGATAGCTAGGCATTTGGTGAGAGGGACATTATTGACTTTAAACTTCAAATCACCAGGCAACACTCTACCAGAGAAGGCGACATAGAGGTGACTGTCACAAGCCAGTACAGTGACAGGTTTAGGGTAGGAGGTCTTCTGGCCAAGCAGCCATCTCAAGTAGAACCAGGCACTCTGATCACCTGGATCTGTGAAAGCTGCGTTCACCACTAGATCCAACTCTTCAACAACAAAAATAACTTTAACCAGCAGTTGTCTTACTAAACCTTTTACTTAAAATATATAACCAAATTATCTTAACAGTGAATTCTTTCCATTATTGTATTCTAAAAACTGTAATTTATTTAAGGCAAAATATAATACATCTTCTCCTAATAGAATAAGTCAGAAACAACGTAAAACTAATAAAAAACTGGAGGGTATCACACAACTTTACTACATAAAAGTATTATCCGACTTATGTTTGATTAATTCAACGATTTGAATAATTCAATTGTAGCTGATATAATTTTAATTATTAATTAAATTTAATTATTAATAATTAATTAAAAATAAATCAAACAACTCCCAATAATTAATTACTATTCTAATTTTAGGAATACATGAACTTCTTCTTATTACTTATATTTAAATCTGATAGTTTAAAATTGACTTCTGATAAAATATCAGACATTTTTTTTTTCTGATAAAAAAAACGATCTATTTAGGGTAAACTTATTAGTTATCAATTTTTGCATTATATTGCTCCTTGCAACAGAGACTCATGAATTTTTATCATACTATACTCAGATAAGGATGATACTAAATATAAAATTTTAAGTCCCTTGAACAACAACACCAAATTGAAAAATAATAACAGAAGTAATATTTCCATTGCCATAAAGTACCATAAGTACCTTGCACATGTTGTAACATTTCCAAATTTATATGATGTAATTAACCCAAAAACACTAGGGTAAATTTTCACACCAAGGATAATATTACGGACAAATTTCATTATGACCAGTCAAACTTTATGGGACTTGAGGAATTATAATAAATTTAGGCTATCATGCTAACAATATTAATAATGGATTTAGGGGTCTACAAAATATGAAAGCAGTCAAAATCTCAAAATTAACTTTTTTCACTATCACTGTACTTTAATTACAATAAAGAAAAATCTGGAGTGGCCTACACTCAACTTTACTATAAGTAAACTTAATATCAAACTTCTTGGGTATATCATACGAGTATATAACGTCTGTGTCCAACCCACACACACAGACATCATCGTAAAAACATCATAAAACGACTTCTGGGACCTCAAAAAATGTAATTCCGACAAAATCTCCAGATCGAATTTTTTCACGATCACTATACTTTACTTATAGTAAAGTAAAAAAGATAATTTATCTTTTAATGATACAACAATAATTTCTCATAATGAATAATTATTTTTCTTAAAATATTAAACAATTAGATGATACTGTAGAAGTAAGTTTAGATTCAACTTTTATAATTTGTACCTTGAACAAGTGCACTCTCATCTATGGAGAGAATACCATTAGGATCGGGATGGGTTCTTGGAAGCAGCTTACTCCTGTAATGCCAGCTCGAGTAATTGCTGAAATTCTCATTAATTTTATCCATAGTATAGCTAAGTTCATCCTGTGGAGGGACATTAAGCTTTTGGGCAATAAACCGTCTGTAATCCCAACAGTGAACTGAAAATAAAATCAATAAAATAGTTAGTAAAAGTAAAAAAAAAAAACAAAAAACTAATAAACATGATTTTTATTTTAAAAATGTTACAATTTCTTTCGTCTAATTTTAGGTACATTGTACAGAGGTTGAGTTCTCTCTTTAAATCAGGATGAGGAAAGTTGTCAATAAGCCATTCTCTTTGGTGCCAACAGCAATACGATTTAGGATTTATCTTTAAACCATGTTCAGTAAATCGAAGCTCATTTCTCAGAATTGTCTCCAACTCGTCCTTCTCTCTGAAAAGTTTTTCATGTTCAAGAAATCTATTATTTTCATTTAAATAATATTATTTTATAAGTCTGGCAATTAATTATCGCGATTAATGTATTAATTTTTTTTTTAAATCGACGATTAAAAATTAATCGTAAGTCGTCTGATTTTAATCAGGATTGGCAAACCATTCAATCACGCACTATAATATAATAAATTATTATAGCCTAAAAGTAGCCTACAGGCAAAGTGCAATAGACCCATAACATATTAACTACTACTCATACTGACAGAAGAAACCTAAGTTTCGACTAGACTGGACTCAAGAACAATTTGAGCGATGATATTCCAAATTCAATGTCTTCTATTAACCCTTTCGGTCCTGCTGAAGCAAGTCATAAATATCGTAAAAAAAACCCTTAACTTCAAACATTAATTACAATAAAACAATATTTTAGGGTCTAAAATGTCTATACAGATTATTTTGTATTCCGTGATTACATGATGAAACAGTTATAACTGCTTGATGACTTATTTAATAATTAACCTCATCATCTCAAATTGACAAAAAAAATAATAATTACAATTATTTAACAGTAAGTTAGAAAAAACTCAGGTGGCGACTCTGAGTCTCCGCCCTGCTTTCCTGTGAGACTCTTTGCCTCCTGATGACGACGATGATCGAAATATAGAAGTGAGTTATTCCTGTGTCTATCTGTTTGCTACCTCCTTTTTAATTGGTTTTTATTTAAAAGTCCGCTGGACCGTTTCATGTATATATATACATATATCAACGATCAAACCACAATAAGAAATGGGAAAACAAGACTAAGATCTTTCAACCGCAACAAGCGGTCCTCGTCAGAGTCAAAAACCCAACTTTGTTTGACCAAAAACCCAAGTTGGGTTTTTGACTCTGACGAGGACCGCTTGTTGCGGTTGAAAGATCTTAGTCTTGTTTTCCCATTTCTTATTGTGGTTTGATCGTTGATTGTTGTTTCACGTGTTTATGTGAAATCTTTTTATATACATATATAAAATAAATTTATATTTATCAATGTTATATATATAAAGACTTCACATAAACACGTGAAATAAAAATCAATGATCAAACCACAATATGAAATGGTCAAACAAAAGATCAAACAAAAAGCTGCTAAACGGCTGACGTTATCATCCACTAGGGGTTCGGTTTAAACAATAAAAGAAAAAAAAATACTTCTTCCTTTGTAGTTTATGAGGGTTAATTTTGGTACATTTTGCATTAAACTCTGGCAAACAGTAATCACCTATTTAACTCTACTGTTCCTTATGATTTCAAGATAGAAAAGAGTCGTTGTTCAAACCTTTCACAGCCATTGTTAAAACCTTCCCCAGTCACCGTTAAAAACTTTTACAGTTGCTCTTAAAACCTATTGTTATAGTGAGTTTAAAATTACAACTGTAAGCAATTTGAAGTTACACCTCAGCACCACAAAAGGATACGATCACGTAACTCATTAAATAGGGAGTCACAGAGTTATTCATTTTATCAATACCAAACACGTTTGGTTCCCGAAAATCGTTTGATACACACGACCAATGCATATGATAGACACCACTGGCATCGGTACCAAAGTGTAAATTTGTTGGTTAAATAGCAAGATTTAAAAATTTAAATTAATAGTTAATAAATAATTAATGAAATTAAGACAATAGTAATATAATAAAAGGAATTTGCAAAAATACAAATGATACAAATACGAATATATACTCTAAGAGCAGGTACCTCACACCAGAGCGACTGAAAGCAGAACTTTTTAAGCATTCTTTGGAAGGAATAATAGGATAGGGCTAATATAGAAGCATTCTTCAAAAACAGAGCTGGTCCAATAATTACTATGACTCGAGTACGGTATATAAGGTTTTATAATCTAATAGGAAAATGTTTTACTGATAGTACAAATAATAATTGTAATTGAATTTAAAAAAATAAATCAGGTAACGTTGGGTGACTAACGTTCAGATAAGGTATACAACAAACAGTAAAATAAAAAACCTTGTCAAACACAACAGATAATTGAAATTACATGAGTTCACAGTAATGAATAATAAGTAATCTGATAAATAAGTAAAATAAATATATATATAAAAAAAAACAAAAATTTACTTGGAATTTAGATATAACTGAAGAATCCTCCTTTTCATATTCCACAGGGAATAAATGTCAGGATTCGATTCCAAAAGTTTATTTATCAAAGTCATAGCATTTTCGTCCAATTCATTTTTCACCTTCTAAAATAGTATTCCATAATTTACGTATAAATAGTTATGAGTTTAAATTGTAAACTTTAGTTTAAGTAAACAAAACATTAAACAAACAAATACCTTATCTAAAATTTGGCTCATGCATTTCTTATATTGATTCACCTTAACTTCCCTTTCTCTTTTCTTTTTCTCAGCTTCCAAAACACTTGTTTTAACTTTCGCTTTGCCATGCTGAAAGACATAAAATTTACCTTTCATTATTAAGCGCAGAGTTCATCAAAAATAATTACTAAATAATAACAATTAGAATATTTAATTTAGTAAAAAAATATTAACGCTAAAAGGTTAAATGATTTTCTGAATAGGGATCTATTTCATAATTTAATTGTCTAATAATTTAGGAGTGAAATTCACAAAATTGTTATATTTTGATATTTTTTGAGAGAGTAAAATATTTTAAACTTATAACAATAAAGGAATCCCTCCCGTACTACTTTATCTAAAATGTGTTTAAGAATAAACTAGAATATACCATATTTTAAGGTAAATAAATGTTTAACAGTATCTACGATATCTTCAAAAGAATAACAGTCATAAAACCTCCCTACCTTAACGTTAGGTTCTTCAATAATAAGGTAATTCTGAAATATGAACAAATTACTAAATTCGGAACGTTAAATTACTATTAGGCTTTAAAAAGAATCTGCAAATCCAAATAAGGGTTCATTCATTCAAACCATGTATATAAACTTCACCAAAATGTCAAAATGATGTATGTTTTATGCAAACGGATTATTTAGTTTGAAAACTATTTCATTAAACGAAATAAATTTGGAATTATATAGCTAGTAATGAGATTAAGGTTAATAATTTTAATTGAAGTGATCCTATATCATACCCTTTAATGAATTATTAGAATGATAACACTTAGTGGCGACACTGCTAATATCATTTGTTTGGGCTTTGTAATCGAGTCCTGTCGGTGTTCAAAGAATGAGTGTTGAAGTTGATAATCATTTGTCTGAGTCCCTTGAAGAATTACTTCATAGACATCGAAAAGAAAAGAAGGAATTGCAAAGTAAGTAAAACATTACTAAATGAAAAGCATGCATTATGATGTCACTATAATCGAAGATTTTAATTTGTCATGTGCCAGGTAAGATTCAAGCCTTGAAAAAGACTGCAACTAAAGGAGATAAAAAGAGGAAGAAAGAAGTTACTGAAGAAATTCTTAAATTGGAAACAGAATTAGAGAACAAGCAATCAAGCGAGGTGGCTTCCTTAAAAAATGGAGAAGTAATATTTTGTTATATTGTATAACTTTATCGATTTTTTACTTTTTACATGAAAAATAAAATAGTTTCAGGTTGAGTCCGTCACGAATGATGTAAATCTTGTTTCTTTAAGTGATGGAGACGAGTCTTCCAAAAATGTTAGACTATCCAAAGCTCAAAAACGACGAAATAAAAAAGAAATGTTATTAAAAGAAAGAGAACTGCGAATAGCTGAGCAAGAGTCGCAGAATATTGGTGAAGCAAGGCAAATAGAACTTGAAGCAATTCAAAATATACTTCAAGAGAGGGGTTTAATGATTAAAGAAATTCCATCTGATGGAGATTGGTATGTGCTAAACATATTTGCTTTCCTTAATGTTTCATTCGTTGTGAATGATTACACAACAAAGAAAAATATGACTAACATGAAAAAAGATAACATGATTAGCACAAAAAAGAATTATGCTAAAGAATGTCTATTCCTCATGACGTGGTTCCCTATTTCACCGCAATAACTAATTAATCAAAACCGCAATAACTGATTAACTGCTCATTTTTTTCACTTTTTGAATTATTCTTTTTATTTTCATTTTAATTTACTGGTACGTTAATGGATAATCGGAGAGTTTGCCTGCTTAAATACACTATTTCTAGTGTCATATCTCATCAATTGTGTAATGGTTCTAATTTATTGGTTAATTATTCAATGATACATTTAAATACAACACAATAATTCAATAAGTTCCCTATTGTAGTTGACATATGTGTTTTTTATTAACACAACTTGCAATATGTTAATGACATTTGTAGTTAACATTGATTAGTTGTCAGTGGCCGTTAATAAATAGTTGTTTGAAAAATAGGCCATTCTGGGTGTCAATGCATAACAAGAAATTAAAACCATCTGAAGCATGCGATTAGGAGGCTTTTTAATAATCCAATTTTTGGAACATGTGATCAATTCCAAAATAATACAGAATTGTAATGTAACAATTATTCTCATCATTTGTCTTTGTCGAACATGGTAGAAACATAAACAATGATGTTAGAATAATTTCACTAAACAATTTTTACTCCATCAGGTGTGTTCTGTTTCACCTTTTTTATCATTAATATATGGGATTAAGATTAAATGTTTCATATTTGTATATAATTTCTCTTGTAGACGGTTTTGTTAAAGGTTTACACATATAATTGAAATAGACATTATAGCAAGTATTTCTGAAAAAAGTCATCTATGTTTAGAGAGATTGATTAAAAAGAAATTCATATGAGTTGCATGATTTTGATTAATTATTATATATTTTTAATTTTACTCCTCAGTTTATACAATGCTGTTCGAAGCGGCTTAAACGAAATGACTTTAGAGGATTTACGAAGCAAAACTGCCACCGTCCTCAGAGGAAATGTAAAAAAGTTTCTCCCATTTGTTTCTCATCCAGATACGGGAGAAATTCTTACAGAAGAACAATATGAAGATTATTGCAACCAAGTGCAGAGTACAAAAGCATGGGGAGGTCATATTGAAGTAAGTTTTGTTGGTATATTTTAAAAGTATTGTATTGTGTCCTAATGTTTATACTCTATTGATTTATAACTTCATGTTTTTTTATGAGGGTCATTGGAAATCCTTATAGATAGGGAGGTAGTTATAAAAGACGGTTCAGTAAGAGTGGGCGGGCACGTTCTTGGATAAAGATGTGTCATACAATATACTGTTCTCCAAATAGATGTAAAATGTCTGGGAATGAATTTAAATATTGTCATGGATTCGTATTCATAAAGCAAAGTTGAAAACATAAAAATTTATGTTAGTATTGCAGCAGTACTAAGATATTAAGATATCAATGATAAAGACGTGTATGTGTTCTACTGTAATACTTAACCTTCGAATTTCCGTACTAAACAGAAAAGTCCGGAAATTGTTAGCACTGGTAAGTGGAAGGAAGGATAGCTAGGCTATTCTTTGCCACACCTTACCTTAAACACATTTATCAAATACAGGTGGATTCAGTTAGTTTGTTTATTATACATTAATAAAATACGTAATAATAATATTATTTATGAATAATAAAGGTATAGATTGCTTAGGATAACGAAATTGGAGTAGCCTAGGCTACTCGGTCTCCCTCTACTCTCATTTTGAAGACCAATACCCGGATGATAATTTCTGCTATTCTGACGAAAAAAAGAAGTACAGAAACTCGAGGGTCGAATGTATATCCTACAACAGTGTTTCTTAAACTTCAGGGCGCACCTATGAAACCAAACCAAAACTTTGGGGCGCATCACTGATTTTAATATAGAAAATTTAATCCTGAGATTTGATAACAGAAAAATGATTGGAAATTAAAATGTATAGTTTTTTTTAAGAGAAAGAAAGAGTGAGAGAGGGATAGTAAAAATGATTTAAATCCCCGAGTAAAGGCAAAGAGGAAGTATTATCCATTGATGCTTAAAGATTAAAGAAATTTACCTTCCAGTTCAAAATATGAAGTGGCCGAGACTTGACAACCACATACTTGATGTTTTCTCAAATAAATTAAAATGATGCAAAAACTAAAATATAAATCTGTTATATAAACTTAATCTTCCGTTATCTTGGGGTGCACCAATACGCCCGGGCGCACCGTTTGAGAAGCACTGCCCCTATAACATAAGTTTTGGAAATGTGTGTAGGTGATAATTTTAATATTTATTTTTTTTTTAAATAAAAATCATTCATAAATCTGTTGTTTTCAATGATTACTGTTGTTTTAGTTGATGGCGTTAAGTGAAGCCCTCGAGTGCTGCATTGAAGTGATCCAGTCGACAGGACCCTCTGTCTTCACAGGATCTTCATACAAGGATAAGTCCCACATTGTGCTGACTTACCACAGGCACCTGTACAATCTCGGCGAACACTACAACGCAGTCCAACCCATTGCGTCCTAAATCACCGACATCCTTGTATTATATTGTTGTTAAATATTGTTCCTTGTGTACAGTACTTTTAAATATTTACCAGTTTACTCTCTTACAGACTCCGAATTGTTTTGTGATTTTTTTTTATTTCCCTAACTCTGTGTTTTTGTTTTATGTCCTAGGTGGAACAAATAAATAATCTAATTGAGTGAAATACATGTTTCAAGTATACTTTCTTGAAATTTCGGTCTTCGAAAATCATTTATTTCACCTAATATTAAAGTAACCATATTCTTCATCAATCTTAAAAATAATTTGATAATGATAAAACTACTGACTTTAACTAGTTTTGAATCATTGCACTAGTTTATACCAAAACTGAATATTACATAATCAAAGTAACAATGTATCCCGATACCATCTGAAGTACTAAGATGCTTAAGTCAGATTATTTTTAATTTTTCCAAACTTTATTTACCATTGACTGTAATAAATATTGTGGTAATTAAGTAAAAACTTAGAAAGTTAGAATTAGGAGTCAGATCTGCAGGGCTCAATAATGGCCGAACGGACAGGCTGCTAACTTCTCGTGACATTTCTCCTTCTTACAGTCAATCTTAGGTCATAACAACAAACTAGAACTACAACTGCTACTGCCTCCACAGCTTTTGTTTAAATCAACCAAGTTATTTATAAAATAAAAATGTAGCACTAATTATTCTTAACTGTTAAAAGATTTATATGCTACATAATTTTTATTATATTTGATATAGATTTGATTTCAACTTTGAAATCACATCAGAATCTATTAAAGATCTTGATATACATATAAATCTTGGTGTTTGAATCTAAGAAATAACTTGGTTCTTATGCTCAATAAGTTTGTTGACCTGAGAGTTAGTACTCATTCCGACAATAACTTTTTTTTACTTTCTACTTCTTTTTCCTTTGTAAACATTTCACTCTCTTTGATTTTATATTTATATAAAAATATTTGACGGTCCTAAATCATTAGTGTTCTAGTCCTTCAAGGTCATCAGTTCCAAAGACTGTACATTCTTTTTTTTGTTAAAATATAAAAGTGAGTTTTTGTGTTCGTATTTATTTCTTTTATTTCTACCGCTGATTGATATATATCATTTATTTTTTAAGCCAGATTATATTTCGACCACTGTAAGATTAGTGGTATGTAAAAGAATTGAAGGGTATATTATTTCAAAAATGTAAACAATAAAATTAAAACGTTCAGAGTAATTTGATGAGAATCATTTCTTTGGGAATGTAAACTCCCAACTGTACTACGACGAGAGCAAATAGTCAAGCTAACTTGAGTATGTTTTCTAAACAAAAGTACAGAAATAATTAGGAAGCCTACTATGTTCTGTTACCACATACAGTTTTGAGTATTAGAGAAAATCTAACTTCATTGGGAACTGTTACCTAAGTGGTCATCATATTGCCCAATTAATATTTCATTTATTTCAAAACTAGTAACAACATATTTTTAGAAAACCAAAGCTAATAAATATTCTCCTCAGATTCTAAAAGACCAGTAAGCAAACCTGATAGTACAGTAAGTGAAGAATAGCATTGTTTCATTTAACCTATAGAGCAAAATGATTTAATGAAAACAATACAGTAGAATGTTGCAGTGTGATTTTACTTCTTTGCCCGCCCGAGCTCATTTGCGATTTACTCGTCCTATGAAGCATTGTCTTCATATTGAAATTAATATGAAAATAATCCGTTCTATCTCTAAAATACCTGTTTTTAAGTTTATTTTTTAAACTGAATACATAAAAATTAGTAAAAATAAACAATACTGTACATTTAATATGAATAATGAAAATTCGTGCAAGAAATAAATATGTTTTATTAATTTACTAAACTAAGGGAGACCATATAGGAATGAGGATGACTATAGCTCGTACTGAGAATTTTTATTCGTCGTACAAGACAAAAATTCTTACAAATGGTTACTAGTAAAGCGAATTGCTCTTTCAATGAGGCACTTGTACTATGAGGTTCTACCGTACTTTATGTAGTTTGTAAATTAGTTTGCAGCTCATAGGTGGCTGAAATATACAGATCATTAAAAAAAATTATTACAAATGGTTACTAGTAAAGCGAATTGCTCTTACAATGAGGCATTTGTACTATGAGGTTCTACCGTACTTTATGTAGTTTGTAAATTAGTTTGCAGCTCATAGGTGGCTGAAATATACAGATCATTAAAAAAAAAATTATTACAAAACAAAATGGAAGTCTTTTTGTTTTTAAAAAGTAAAATCTTATTTCAGATGACTAAATAAGAAATATTCCCAACACCTAAATAACACATAATAAAACCTCTCAAAAACGATTTGAAACAACTCCTACTTCTTAGAAGTACAATTATAATGGGATAAACATTGTCGCACGAGACAAGCATTGTTGCTAATAAATATTTCGGTAACTTATTGAGCACTCAGCATGTATGAAATACATAACTACACATCAAAACTTTTCATCCCAGTATACTTATTTTTTTCATATATATATATCCCATCATTATTACCAACTACACTCAACCCTCGAGTATCCGTGCTTTTTTTTTCCCTTTCAAATAGCATAAATTATCATTTGGGTATTGGTAATTCACCATGGTAGTTCTTATTTAAGAGCAGAGTGAGAACGACTAGCCTAGACTACTCCAATTTCGTTATCTTAAGCAATCTATATCTTTATTATACAAAAAGATTTCTCATAAACAAATGAAATAACAATCAATGATCAAAGCACAATACGAAATGGGAAAACAAGACTAAGATCTTTCAACCCTAACAAGTGGTCTTCGTCAGAGTAAAAAAACCCAACTGAGGTGTTTGTTTTCCCCAACTCAGTTGGATTTTTGACTCTGACGAAGACCGCTTGTTACGGTTGAAAGATCTTAGTCCTGTTTTCCCATTTCATATTGTGGTTTGATCATTGATATGTTACTATGTATATGTCTTATGTTTTGATTTAGTTTTAAGTCCTTTCCTAGGGAGAAAATCCTAGTTCCCTAGGATCTATAGTCTTAGTTTATTCTAGTCCTTAGATTTAAGTTTACACCTGGGGTAATATTGAGTAGCAATTAAACTCTTAATTTAGTAAAAACCCAACTGTTGGGTTGGGTTTTTGACGCTGACAAAGACCGCTTGTTACGGCTGAAAGATCTTAGTTTTGTTTTCCCATTTCATATTGTGGTTTTATCATTGACCTCTATTATGTACCAGCAAACGTACCCATCTTTGACGGAATCAAACATTCTATTATACTTGGTATTCCAAAATACCATGGAATACCATACCAGTTATAGTATTATACTAATTGTAAGGGCTGAGAATTGCTCGTTCACAAAACTATTTTTTCTTAATAGATAGCACATCCTGAAATCTGGGAAATACCTTTTCAATCATGTCAAATATGCAATATCTTCATATGCTCAAATGAAATTAAAATCAACTAACAATACCTACTTGCCACACCTATCTATTTTCAAAACAAACTTGTCTGTGAAGTTAGGAAAATACTGCTTAAAGCCCCATAACTTCGCTTCTGTACTGAATTATCAATTTATTTAGAGCCTATATTTTAAGTTAGGCATATACAAATCTAGTGTCAAAGTTTCAACTCGCTATGTCTCATGGTGGCTGAGTTTACTTGTGACAAACATTTTTTCTTTAAACGTCCATAACTTCACTTCTACGTTGAATTTCCAATCAATTCAGAGACTATATTTTAAGTTAGACATACACAAATCTACTGTAAAAGTTTCAGCTTGATATATCTTATGGTAGCTGAGTTTACTTGTGACAAAATTTTGGGGACAAACCGACAGAAATTTTTCTAAGGGTGGATTCAGTTTCTCCAATGTATGAAACGTACAGAAAACTTAAAATGAGTCAGTTCTAAGCAATGTACAGACAAAATCATTATTTTATTTATATAGATAAACATTATATTATTTATTTTAAAATATAATAAACATAAACTAACTGTATTCACCTTTATTTCATGATGGTGATTTAAAGCAAGGTGAGGCAGGGAATTGCCTAGCTATCCTCCATATCCCTACCTTACCCACCATTAGGCTACCATTTACCAGTGTTACCAATTTCCGGACTTTTCTCTTTATAATTTATAAAGAGAAAAGTTTATAGCAGCTCACCTTTGGTCGAGTTTATAATTTATTATAATGGTCACCTTTATTATTTATCGTTTATAATAAAGGACCTTTGGTCTCTATTAGTATGGAAATTCGACGGTCGAGTGAATATTCATATAAGGTATAAATTCTTTCTAAGAAATATAGTGTAATGTTTTGAAATATTCGATTTATAAACTTTCTTAAAACAGACTGGTATTAAACTAACCTCTTTACATAAAACAGACTGAAGACCATGTTTATTATTCCAGGACCTACATTCTGTTGAAAACTATTTCACGTTTCTCTTGAAATCATGAGTGGAAGTACGTACATAAGGGGAGATGGGCTGGATTCAGTTTAACAGTATAACACTATTAAACTGGCTGCAATGAAACTATTTAAAAATAAATAGTTTATTTAGAATGTAGGGAAGAGAAAGACAGTGAAAGCTACGTGCCATTGGGTTGATCGATTGGCTCTTGTGGTTTCTGTTCTTCAGGTTTCATAGCCGGGAAGAACAACACCTCCTAGAATAGAAAAAAAAAAAGGTACAATTTTGGTCAGTCAAAACAATCATTACAAGATTACAGAATTTAACAAGTTTTAGTTCTTTGCTTTCCATGTTGAAAACTTCAGTTGAGAGGTTACAAAGAGCAAACTAACTACAAAAACAAAATAAGGGATTATTAAAATTGTATTAATTCTGAATGAACCTTTTTCAGTATGTTTAGAGCCATAGTGTTCACACTATGTTTCGGCTTTATAAATAAATAACCGACGTTTTTATGGGGGGAATATTATAATCAAATAATAAGAAACAATTTTTGATAAACTGATTACAATTAATCTAAGAAAATGCGCTTTTTAAAACATAATCAATTAACAGAACAATGATCGTAAATAATCAATCTACATTAGACGATTTACCTAGATGTCTGAGTTTTAAACATTTTTAAGTCCATGAATTTGATTTTAATATTGACTAATCGCTTCTGAATGGATTTCTTTTCATTAAAGTGATTTACATGATCTTTTTAAATAATCCAAAAAAAAAAAATAAAATACTGATCCAATAAATATTTAAATCCAACGAAGGAGCTCATTGCAATTGTTATCAAAAATTGTTGGCACTCTAGAATTTTTATGTATCACAATGAATAAAACAATAATTTAATTTTTGTCAAGACAATATAGTGTATAATTAAGAAAGGGTTTTCAGAAATTGAATGAAAAAATAAAGATCAAAGTTAAAAATTGAAACTTCTAAATATTGCAACTTAAGGTTTTAATAGCTTGTTTGGGAGTTTATGGAAATTACATTGAATTTAGAGAATTTCTATATGTGAGGTTATCAAGAGGAAAAAAATTCGAGTACCACATAGCAAAGAAGTCTTGAACATCGGTTATATTTTTTGAAGAAAATTAAAACAAATTAAGATAAAAATATTCTAAGATAGTGCAATCTGTTATTATGTGGTATTTACTCATTCTAGAGTAAAATGTTAATGCAATAGTCTCCACATATAGAAAATTAATAGTATAAACAACGCGTTTCGAATACGTAGTGCTATTCTTCAGTTAGAAATTTCAGTATGTGGATACTATTTCATTAGCTTTTTACCCTACAATATAAACAGATGCAAAAGTTTATATATGTTAACAAAAGAATGATCAAACCACAATAAAGAAAATTAATAAGATTCAAGTAAAAAGCGTTTCGTCAAGTCAAACAGTGATGTTTCAGTTCAGTTAGTCATTTCAGTTTGACTCTGAGAAGACGTTGTTACAATTTAGTCTTGTTTTCCCATACTATTGATTGATAACAGTTTATGTGAAATCTTTTATATATGTTAACAAAAGGTATCGTACATTTTTTATTAACTTTAGAAATGTAATTTGACCTAAGGTAAACATTTTTTTTTAGATAGTAATTTTGAAAATATTTCAAATACCTTTATGTTGTTGCTGTCGGTTAAAAACATTGTGAGTCTATCAATACCCAAACCCCACCCTCCCGTTGGCGGCAGACCATATTCCAAAGCAGTGCAGAAGTTCTCGTCCACCATCTGCGCTTCATCATCGCCAGCAGCTTTGTCCTAAAACATGAATCCCACTAGTATCTTACGCGCTTTCTATGATAATACTCATAAAGTACAAAGTACTTACCTTGGCCTGTTGATCAAAGCGCTGCCTCTGAACCAAAGGATCGTTAAGTTCTGTATAAGCGTTACAAACTTCTTTGGTCATTACAAATAATTCAAATCTTTCTGTTAAACCAGGAATACTTCTATGCCACTTAGCCAAAGGCGACATGATCTGAGGATGATCTGTTATAAAGGTTGGATTGATGCAATTGTCTTCTAGGAACTTTCCTACCAACTGAGACAAAAACATTCACTAGTGAAAAAAAATAATAGATTATATTTAAATAACATTACATAAATAAATACATTAAAGTGAATAAATAAACTGAAAGAGTGTAAATTGAGCGGTTGAAATTTTAGATATGAAAACTAAATTACTTTTTCCTGAAATAAAACAAATTAAAAATTTCACAAGCCATGCAATAATTTATCATGTGATATTTACTCATAATTAGAATAAGGGGAAGAAACACTAAGTCTCCACCCAATGATTTTATCCAACGTCAACTGGTTTCGAACACTTAGTATTCATCACCAGTTTACATCTGGTTCAATAAGTTGATGTAATTCATTACTTGTGCAATCTTTATAATATGGTATTTAATCATACTGGAGGATTTAAAATTTTACACGTAATTTTTGATGTAAACATTTTACACGTAATTTTTGTTGTAAGCGTTTAAAATGCGTCGACGTTGGACAAAATATTTCATGATTAGAATAATCATGAAATTAAAAATCATTACTATATTGTTTAAAAGAATATGACGTGTATTTTTAACACTTGGTTATAAAATATACACCTTGTCAAGGAGTCTAGCAGCAGTCTTAGGAGGGGGACAGATGACGTCGTGTTTGTCACAGAGAGCCGACAACTGACTGACGGATTCCGGTTTTCCCAGTTGATCAGGCATAGGGAGCTTTGCTCCTAGTGCCTCTTCCAGTGCAGGCAGCATTGAAATTCTCTTCCAGGGGGGCGTAAAATCAATTTCTACGCCCTCTCCTTCTTCTCCGTCAGGATGATAGACAATCTTATAGGAACCACATATACTCTTCACCATACCTTTCAAAAATCAAAAACTTTAGCCCTCATAATCAACAAGTAAAAACGTTATGTTGTTTAAAATAAGTGTTATTAAAAAGCACAGCGGCTTCGGCATTAATTATCTTCTTAGAAAGATGTTCTTTTTGCCTAATAATTTTCTTGTAATCCACTAGTACTTCATATATTAATCTATTTAATGTCATAACGAGAATAGGAAAACAACCTTGAAGAAAACAATTGAAACAACTATATTAGACACTACACAAACTGAGTTAAACAACTAAATAGATACAAGCTTTCGACCACATTGACCATCATCAGGTAAACAATAAAACGAAACAATTAAAACATAAACAAAAATATAGATTTGCACAGTTCAAATAAGGGCAGCGTTCAACTGTCAAAGTAGTGCTACATGCGCGCACTCCCGCGTTGGACAGTTGAATCAGCCCAACTTCACGCCTCCGACAAGTCACAACAGAGGAGCGTTCCGAACAAATTTTATTCTAGGTTCGAAGGTTTAAAAGAAAACTTGCTGCCAGTATACACCAATTTCAAATAAATATAAATACGAATAAACACAGGGTTCAAATGTTAACAAACTACTTTATGGCACAACTAAATTAAAAACAAAAAACAAAATATACCATAAAAAAATTCTTAAATATCAGAGCACTGGCTGTGCTGAGCACTCAAGAGTTATTATAAAATTGCTCTTTACTCAAATCACTTTTCTTATTAGTAATTCAAAAATGAGTCAACCAAAGTACATTATAAACAACTGAATTTAGTAAATATAAAATTCTATGTGCCTTAAAACTAAAAGAGAAGTTCTCAACATCATAGGGAATTCTCCTGGTCAAATAAAATGAAGAAAAAACTCAATGAAAGCGATAACAAACAATGGAGTAAAAAATTAGATGAATGGAGAAAAACAGTGATGAAAACAATAACAGCTGAATGGACAACTACTACACTAACGCACCCACGCGTTAGTCAGACCAGCGAATTATTCCATACAAATTTTATCTTGGAGGGTCGAAGTGACTAGGAATTAGTATCACAACATATCACTTATTTGGGAATTTAGAGATAAACTTATCTTTAATTTATAATGCCACTCATATTTGCCACTGACCAGGATTTATTGTTGGTTACTGAAACTAACGTTCCATCCACCTGTATTTTCCTGGGTAAAGTCCCAGTTCCTTTGATGCTTCTGTGGACAGGTGAAGTCTGAGACATCTAAATAACTTTCAAAGATAAATTGTTTGACTTACCAATTACCTATAAAAAAGCTATAAAATATAAAGAGCAACACAAACAAGTTAGTGTAGAAGCAGCAGGCTATTTAAATATATGTTTGGGAAAAGAATCGATGCCAGTTTAAAATGAACAAATTCCAGGTACATATATCCATGAAACACTAGCAATATACGAAACTATTCCTCCTTAACTTTTAATTATTTGTGATTAAAAAATACTCACGATGGGGAAATTTAAAAAATTACGTCGTCTCCACACGAAAGAGCTTTATGTTAAAACCAATAACGCATTTCGAACACTTATTGCTCTTCTTACTATATATATATATATATATATATATATAATTAAATGAAACGGTCCAAAGGATTTTTAAATAAAAACCAATTAAAAAAGATAGCACACAGATAGATACAGGAATAACTCACTTCTATATTTCGACCATCGTCGTCATCAGGAGGCGAAGAGTCCCGCAGGAAGGCAGAGCTACGACTCAGTGTCGCGACTGAGTCGCCGCTCTACCCTCCTGCGGGACTCTTCGCCTCCTGATGAAGACGATGGTCGAAATATAGAAGTGAGTTATTCCTGTATCTATCTGTGTGCTATCTTTTTTAATTGGTTTATATATATGTATATATATTGATAAAAGTATCGACCGTGGAATAGAAACAAAACTAAAGTTAATCGGGACTCGGTCAGTTCTTCAGGTTCAAATTAAACTCTCATTGCCAACGTTTCAGTTTTTATTTCAAACCTTTTTCATAGGCAGAAGTATAAATTTTGAAACAGAAAAACTAAGTATTACATTATAAATTATTTTACAAAGAAAAATAATATGTCGATTTTAACAACAACTGTAGTCTGAATGAACACTACAGAATGAATGAACAGTTCAGTGTCACGTGTTCATTCAGACTACAGTTGTTGTTAAAATGGACATATTATTTTTCTTTGTAAAATAATTTGTAAAGTAACACTTAGTTTTTCTGTTTCAAAATTTATACTTCTGCCTATGAAAAAGGTTTTAAATAAAAACCGAAACGTTGGCAATAAGAGTTTAATGTTTAATTTGAACCTGAAGAACTGACCGAGTCCCGATTAACTTTAGTTTTATATATATATATATATATATATATATATATTATATATATATATTTTCGTTGGAAATACGATCCAAAACGGACAAATATAATTCAATATAGACAAAGAAACATAGAGAAATCAAAAGAACACACTTACAGTCTCTAATTTTCAGTTTGAACCGTCTTCAGGAGAGATAAGAGAGGGAAATCAAGCGCACTGGTTCCAACAATCTGAACCAGTGCACTTTGTTTCCCTCTCTTATCTCTCCTGAAGACGGTTCAAACCGAAAATTAGAGACTGTAAGTGTGTTCTTTTGATTTCTCTATGTTTCTTTGTCTATATTGAACTATATATATTACAAGAAAACTACAATTATGTGAACTACATAAGCGCTGACCTAACGGAAGTCTAGTAACTGATAAATATTTACATCTTACGAACAACATACCTAGGACTGACGAAAAAGAAACTGGTTATCATGTATATGGAAACAAACTTTAAATAATACACATAAACACCATTATTTTTATCATCATTCATCAGATGAAAAATAATTAATTTACAATTTACTCACCTGAGAGTAAATCTTCCGTAATTTGCATTATATCATTATAGTCTGCATAAGCCATGTAAAATTCACACGTCGTGAATTCAGGATTGTGAGTTAGATCAATGCCTTCATTACGAAACTGACGACCTATTTCATAGACTCTATCTATTCCCCCAACTATCAGCATCTGAAATAATCACAGAAACATTCAAATTGATTGATGTTTACCTATGATTTTATTTGTAAGTGAACCTTTTAAAGGATTGAAATATTACCTTAAGATAGAGCTCTGGAGCAACACGCATGTAAAGATCCATGTTGAGCTCGTTGTGATGCGTAATGAAGGGTTTGGCCGTAGCTCCGCCTGCTATCATGTTCATCATGGGTGTCTCAACTTCAAGGAAACCCATGGAGTCAAAGAACCTTCTAATGTAGGCGACAATTCTAGCTCTTATTATGAACTTCTGTCGTACATGATCATTGATGATCAGGTCTAAGTACCTCTGTCGGAATCTCGTTTCCTATAACAAGAAATAAATATGATAGACTGAAAAAATTATCTCAGATTGATCAAGGTTCCCTCATTTTACAAACAACACAATACATCTCTTAAACTCTGTAGACAATTTATAGAATACAATTAGTAATTCTTAATAAATGTGGGGTTCAGGTTAGCACAGAGGGAACATTCTCCCCTCTGGGCAGGTAGATCCAGGGTTCAATATCCACTCTAGTCCTCCATTTATTCATGTTGGGGGAGGTGAATAAATCTGAGCACGTCGTCCCAGAGAGAGGACGTTTAGCTGACGGTCCTGGGTCTGTACGATGTCAAGTACTCGTTAAAGATCTCTAATATAAATACACTTGAGATAGGCAAAATTTAGGACTCTCAATGTAGAATTAATAAGTAACGTTGCTCGACCGTTACTAAATGGGTGCCAAATAATAAATGAGCCACTATTTCCACCAAGTTGCACCTGTAAAGCCTTCACCAAAAAATACATATAATCAAGACCCAGGAGACAAACCAGTCTGGCTGAGGTCTGTATATAATCAAGATTAGAAAAGCAGTATATGTGAAAATAAGGCAGAGCAGAAAAAGTGAAAATATGGAGGAAATAGGAATTATTAGTATTTAGAGACAGTTCTTTTTTATGACTTAAGTTCAGTATGCAAATAAAATAATACAAAAAATCAGTTATCTCTATTAGCAGTCCTATTCAGCTGTTCAAAAGTAATAATAGAACATATTTTTTCAATTAAAATATTTTGTTCAAATTTAATTTCACATAATTTCAATTCAACTATAGAAATTAAGAGAACATAATTTTCAGAATACTATCAAAACAAATATAATAATAAAATAAAATTAACTGTTCATTCACAGAAATATGAGTTCCAACTTATTTCAACTTTAATTTACTATATTAGTTGTTAGATACTTGATTTTTTTGTCAATTTCCCAAAAAAAAATTGAATCGATAATTTCTTTATGAAGTTGAAAGTAAGGATTATTTTAAATTTGTATTTAGAAATAAGGATTAAATTTTAAGTAGCAGGTTTTGAACACCAAAAAAAAAAAAATACATTGAATAAGAAAGGTACCTTGTCTTTAAGACCGAAATGCAAATGCGGTAACATGTGGAGACAGGGAGAAAGCAGAATAAGGGACTTTGGAATGATGGAGAGTTCCCCTTTTTTCGTCTTTCCCGGATATCCAGCAATGCCAATAATATCACCTCTTTTGATTTTAGCCGTATCAATTGAGAAATCTTCTTCTGATTTATACATCTTTGCATTCGCCATAACCTGCACTTTCAAACCTTCTCCGCGTACATCATAAAATATCAACTTGGCTCCGGATTCCCTGATGGAGTGAACTCGTCCTGAATACACAATAAAAATACAAAAAATATTATTTAATGTACAAATGCTCACTAATTAAGTCTTTAAGAAAGGTGTATCTTTCCCTTAATACTCTTATTCAAACAAAAAGATGAATATCATTTAAAAAGGTCACAATCAAAAACATGTTTTCAGATTAGAATGAAATTATACTGAGGGATGTTCATAATGCCATCACCATTAAATATTTAACCTTATTTCTTTACCTCATAATTCCATTACATTAACAATAGGACTTCAATAATAACGTCATATACATCTATTTATAAAAAGCATTAATAAAACTATGATGGTCGTGTAATATATTTCAAGTTACTACTAGGAAACACAAAAAACAGACTTGTACTCAGGATTCTCGACTTTTCGACTAAAACCGTTTTCAGGAGAGGATTAGAAGAAACACAAATGAGGACACAAAGGGTTCATCACCAACAAACACAAACTTGAATAAAAATTAATCGTTATCATTCTGATTCTGTCCCATTTATAACATTATTCTCATTATTTTCTCATTCTAATGAAATAAGGAGAAATGATATAAATAGAAAAAGAGTAGTACGTAAATAGAAAATAGAACAGAGTACGTAAACGATAAAGTACAAAAGATCGATGTTGTTAAAAAATATTATCAAGTCCAATTTAACTAAATTCAATAGATAAATACTATAAACATTAGTAATTGTTTATTCAAGTTAGACGCAGCGTTAACGAAAATAAAAGCTTTGTCTATAAGGGTTCAAAGCTAGCAGATAAATTTTACTTATTGAAAATAACATCAAACTTGGCTTTATCTTAACAATGATATCTGTTTCTTAACGAGTTTCTCAATTTTCTTACTTAACACTTTCGGTAATTCGTCTTCACAGTAAAATATATTTCCTATAGTCGTCATATTTCAAATGATCACCATTCATCTTAAGGACATGAAGAACTTTTTGGGAGAATTCTTCGACTATATAAGCAAAGTGATAACAGTGGGGGTTATTTTCTCAAGTTCATAATAATTGTTAATCCCAATGCCTTCAAGGTTTGAGTGACAACTAGCGAGGTTCCTAATTATCCTTGGTATGATTGAAATACCTCTAATATTTGGTTGCTATTTTCAATTTGAGTAGTTAAATATGGTTTCCGTTTTGAATTAGTAAGGCTTCTAAAATTTTCAGTTTGTGGTAGTTACTTTTTTTAATTATTTTTTTATTTGTCACCAGCATCTCTCGAGTTAATCTCGTGTTGTGTACTCTTGCATACGCTTTTTGATGCTCCAGCCATTAAGTGCATAGTGAGCCTTCTATCCAACAGTGGGCTGAGCTAAACAATGCTAAGCCTATTTTTTGATCAAAAATAACCAAGTCAACATCACGACTTTAAAAGAACAAATCTGCTGTACGAGTATACATATACTAATGGGGACTGTAAATTATGCTTTTAATGGTTGAAGTACTCAAAAAGTATGGCAAGATGTATACAACATGAGATTTACAAGAGAGATGCCAGCAACAAAATACAAAAATAATTTTAAAAGGACAATATCTATCACAAACTGAAAATTTAACTCATTATGAAACAGGGATATTTCTTCACTGCTTTCATGAATTGTATGATTTGTTAAAACGCTAACTTTTTAAAGCGTATCTATGACAAGGGATATCCAGGGGGAAAATACATAGATTACAACTTGGGACAAATCATGTTAAATCTTGATTATTTAGTACCTCTCTGGAAGATTATAAGTATTAACTTCGAAAATAAACATTGAATACCTGCTAGTCGAACTTCTAAGTCTTCTAGAATCACTCCAGAGTCCAAACTTGAGTAGTTTTCAATAAAATCTAAAAGAGAACTTGTGACATCGAACTTATGAGGATAAGGTTGTTGTCCTATTGTTTTAAGATGTGAGACAGCGCTAGTACGAAGTCGCAAATATTCCTGAAACATAAAAATAACAACAAATGATTACTTTTTTACACTACTACCTGTAGGATCCCCTCATTTGAAAAGATAATTGCCCAAGTTAATGTATAGGACTGAGGCCAGGTTAAATCGTTTGTCTGCAGGCAATTCGATTCATTAATAAAAAGATTGGCATAAATCGGGACGTATGGATGATTATTACTACTGTTGGGATGATTATTACTACTGTTGTGATGATTATTACTACTGTTGGGATGATTATTACTACTGTTGTGATGATTATTACTACTGTTGTGATGATTACTACTACTGTTGGGATGATTATTACTACTGTTGTGATGATTATTACTACTGTTGTGATGATTATTACTACTGTTGGGATGATTATTACTACTGTTGTGATGATTATTACTACTTGTGATGATTATTACTACTGTTGTGATGATTATTACTACTGTTGGGATGATTATTACTACTGTTGTGATGATTATTACTACTGTTGTGATGATTATTACTACTGTTGGGATGATTATTACTACTGTTGGGATGATTATTACTACTGTTGGGATGATTATTACTACTGTTGGGATGATTATTACTACTGTTGGGATGATTATTACTACTGTTGTGATGATTATTACTACTGTTGTGATGATTATTACTACTGTTGGGATGATTATTACTACTGTTGTGATGATTATTACTACTGTTGGGATGATTATTACTACTGTTGGGATGATTATTACTACTGTTGTGATGATTATTACTACTGTTGGGATGATTATTACTACTGTTGGGATGATTATTACTACTGTTGTGATGATTATTACTACTGTTGGGATGATTAATCGGAATCGCATCGTTATATAAATACCCTAGATTTCAGATTCTTTTATTACGATTCTCTTAAATTTGTAAGTTATTTGAACTGCAATAACAATACTTCTATTTGTTTGAAGTAAGATTAATACTATCAAAAATATATAATAAAAACATCCTAGAACTTTTTATGATATTCTAACATAGTGTAATCACTTATTATGTGGTATTTACTCATTGTAGGGTAAAAAGTTAATGAAATGGTTTCCACATATAATAATTTTAATGGTATAAATAACGCGTTTCGAACACGTAGTGTTCTTCCACAGACATTAACTAAAAAATACAATGACACCAGAGAGTTATCTATAGTATAAAGTAAATATAGTACAAAATAAAAATAAAATAAGGAAGAGAATCGGTGGTACAACTGACTGGGAATAGGATGGACGTGGGCAGGATATGGGGGTGCATCTGTTTCATATTAGAAGGCAGGTACATTTCATTGTTATTTTTTTTTTTCCTAAAGGTTAGGCGGAGCCTTTACATTCGATCTAGGACTAAGCTCAATATGTTTCCTACACTTAGTCCTAGAGTAAATGTAAAGACTCAGTCTAACCTTTAGGAAAAAAAAAATAACAATGAAATGTACCTGCCTTCTAATATGAAACAGATGTACCCCCATATCCTACCCACGTCTATCCTATTCCCAGTCAGTTGTACCACCGACACTAACTAACCCTTAGGTTCGTATGTATTCTCTTCCTTATTTTATTTTTGTACTATATTTACCGTATACTATAGAAAACTCTCTGGTGCCCATTGTATTTTTTAGTTAATGCCTGAGGAAGAACACTACGTGTTTGAAACGCGTTGTTCATACCATTAAATTTTTATATGTGGAGACCATTTCATTAACTTTTTACCCTACAATTTTTATGATATATTTAATATGATGTACAAGAAGTTAATTAATTACTCTAAAGATAATTTCAATAAGTCTGCTTACTCCGCCACATACATACTTTGTGGATTCCACCACATGGTAGGGAGGCTTTGGCATCTTCAATTATTCCAAACACAAAAGTTATTTGTAAAATCTTTGAGAAAGGTGAAGCAAAGGGATTGCTCAGTGAACTAGTTCAACTTTATCAGCTTGAAAACCTTCTATAAGCTCTAGATTTTCCACACAATTTAACAACAAAAATCTGATCACGGCAACATATTTAGACCTGTGATACAAATCAACTTTTCTGGACGATGAGCAATTAACCATCGGTTATTTGAAGATATAAATTCAAATATTTGACTTGATTGTATGGCTAGAAAACGGGACAAAGCTAGCTGAAGTAATCAACAACCTTTTTGACACCAAGTCAACTTTTATCACTGAAGACCTCCCACGAAAAGGCATATCACCAATGGAAAATTTTACAAAATGGTTTTCTGTAGCATATATTAACAATATAAAGTTATTCTTGTCAAGGTGTATTGAATAGGAATCAAACAATTCTCACATAGGAAAATATATTTTCTACGTATATTCTCATTTCAAGAAGAATTTTTAATCAACACACATACTAGGTAAAACAAAAATGTGTTAAAATTTCAAAACATACAGAATTTGACCCTTCATTATTTTTTTTAATTACGATATGGTCAATACATTATAAAACTATAAATTTAACGAAATATAAAGGATTATTTCATTGATTGTAGAACTCCATCAATTACAAGACGCTTATAGAATCCAGAGAGGAAAAATATGGATCACATAATGGAAGAAATTCGGCAACAATTAATTCATTTAGACAAACGATTACGCGAAGTCGCATAATTTTCCGGGACACGTATAACAATCTCTAGTCTAGGGTTGAATACTTCCAGCATCTCCATCAGTTCTACGAATCTACGGTTCACAAAATACCCATTTTGTTGAAATATAAAAATGAATTCAGTCCAAACATACTTCTATTTATTTCACGGTTTCCAGAGAAATTACTTCTGAGTATCAAATATGACTTCATTTAATTCTATTCATGATTAAAAGATAACAATATGGTAGATAAACTGCACATACCAGTTCTGTACTCCATAATTAAATATTTCTTTACCAAACAAACTGTATTTACTTACACAACAACGGTTTATTGAGACCTATATAATATTTAAATATAAAAATAAAAACAACATGTTAAATTCAAGAACATCTCAAAAGCATGGTTGGTATTTACATTGGGACTGATGTCTTCATCGGCTAATTTGTTTTCAGGTTTCTTAGAAGTGTTTACTTGATTATCTACTTGCTTTGCAGCCTTTTCTTTGGCTTTTTGTTCTGCCTTCAGTCTACGTTTTAATTCACTGTAAGAAAGAGAACAGTTACAATAAAGAATATGGAATCTTATTTCTAGCAAAGTGTCACAGCCAACTAACCGTTGAAAGACATAAACCACACCTGATGGCTTAAGGAAAGTAAGTCTACGAAAATTCAATAGCATTTTAATATTAAATGTCTTATTGTAGACAATACCATCAGAAGAACGGAAATAGAAGGAAAACGTTATCGGCAAGCCACGTTATCTAGTTATCCATATAAATATTCCGAAGTTTTTATTTACTTACTTTTTTGATATTTTCTCTGTACTTTCAGCCATATTACACTTCAAATCACAATAGATGTTCAAATAACTTCAAGAAGCGTGCGACAAAACTATAGGAAGGTTATTGGTTGGTTTCCCGGTATTTCTGTAATAAATATTTCAGATTCTTTTCTTACTTAACAAGGGCCTTTAAGTTTCCTCAATTTGTAATATGTGTGCACATGTATACATACATACATATACTGAACTGTACTTTGCATTATTTAAATAATTGTTAGAAGATATCATTAAATGTACTTTTAATAAATTCTGCTTTTATATCACTATCAGAAGTAAACTATTTATTTTTTTATAAAAACTTGAGCTGTAATATACAAAGTTGATCCTCACGGATAATATTATTGCTGTAATTTTCAAAACACAATTACATAATAGTCAACACTGATCTATTTGAAAATATATCCCTCTAGGAAGGTTTAAATTGCAAATTGTAAACAGTTATATTTTTTTGGAGTAGATCTTTTGTTTAATTACAAGAAAGATCGGTACGACCTCTGGAAACTTAACGAATATGTTACAGAACGAATGTATTTCCTAATTTTCGTCATTTACATAGTGAAATAAGAATGGAATTTATTACATTCTTATAATTTAAATTATTGGTGATAAAAATTAAAGAAGATTGTACAATCTAACCTAGAAAATCTGCACTCCACTGGACTGGTTTCGTAATTACTGCCATACTCATAGAGTGTTTTCAAGTAAGTAAAGCAGTGGTGATGAGTAATTCTGGAACTGGTTGAGTGACAGGAGATATAGAAGGCAAAACTGTACTTTCTTCTTTAATTCTTACTATAACCTCTTTGGTACTAGCAGTAATAATATTATAGATAAGGTACTTTTTTTTCTTTTAGTTGTTATGGTTTCTCAATGGAAGGAGATGAATATCTTACTGTAAAATGTATTGTAAACCCTTGTCTCCTCAGGGTGTCAAAGCATTTGTCACGCAAGGAATTTCTTATAGGTATATTTGGGATTGTTCCCAATGAAATTGCACTTGCTCCTGCAACTTCTGTAGATCAGATTCGTTCGTGAGTTTCTTGGAAAGACAGCTTCTTTATTAGTCAATTTTTTTTGTACTATATTGATTTTTATTGTCTTGCAGGATTTTATCTAACTGGAAAAAATTTAACCATCGCGTTGAACAATTTTTAAGTAATAAAAGTGAAATTCAGTTCATACGGTTGAATGTTTTTGATGGTGTTGAATTTGGAAATTTGAAAATAACATGGGGACAGTCAATTGTTTATTACAAAGATTTCCTTCTGTTGGAAGGCATTGGTTCGCCTTCACAGTCTCCAGAGAGAGGTACGGACTGAAATTTTCTTATTACCTTTACATTTGTTGCATGCTTATGGCTGTCATGTTTCTAACATTGAAAAATATTGGTTTTATATTGAGCTCTATAAAATAAATTTTCATCAGTACATCCGTAGTTTGGTTTATTACTGCAAATTTATCCAAATTGTTTTGGCTAAAAACAGTGTATTGTTTGTAGATCCAAGATGTGAATTGAATTCGATTTTAATGAAAGTTTAACTTTTTAGTTATCATTATATTTTTCTGAAACGATTCATTTTTTTTTACAAACTGTCAACTTTTCTTCGAGGAATCGACTGAAATCCACAAATGGCATAAGTAGCATACTATTTACTATTCGGCATAACTTTTAAATTAATGCATAGTTCTCCTTCAGAGGTCGTCATTATCGAAAATTCGAAAATTTTTATATCCTCTGTTGTCTTATAAAAGGTTGTTAAACATTCAACACAGTGCTAAGTAATATGTTTTTAATTACTAAGGTGATATGATCGTAAATCAAACTAACCAAACCTTAGCCATTGCCCTAGAGTTTTACTATCTGGTAACACTTCACGAAAATAATTGTCACAGTAATGAAAATTAAGTCAGTTAGTAATGTT
This sequence comes from Hermatobates lingyangjiaoensis, assembly GCA_026182355.1. Classification (NCBI taxonomy): domain Eukaryota; kingdom Metazoa; phylum Arthropoda; class Insecta; order Hemiptera; family Hermatobatidae; genus Hermatobates; species Hermatobates lingyangjiaoensis. Next base: position 201,233 of record JAPFBL010000023.1, read on the forward strand.
AATGTTTACGCTTAAATTTACTGACAATTATTGTAATCGTTAAATCAATTTGACGATGTCTGCTGAACAAAATATATATATTGAGAGAATTACTACCTAGTGGTGTGTTTGAAATTAATTAATAATAAGTGTAACCTGTTAGGAATAAAATATCATTGTTAGAACTACAGAGGCTGTTGGTAGAATTATTATAACAATTATCCATCTTATCTTGTTTATTACAACTCGACAGGTTTTGGAACATTATTTAGGAATAATGTACTGAATGTTAAGTAAATTAAAAAAAATTATGATAATCAATATTGCAAAATATATTATTTCTTTTGAGAAAGAAAGAGATCATATATATGCACATGGTACCGTGTAATAAAGATACTATCTTCTTTATTCCTATTTAGGGGCGGAAAGTGTGACTGTTTGTATTTGGCACCTATTTTTTTTAATTTATGGGTCAGTCATATTATCTTGACTCTACATCAGGAGTCCTGAATTTTACCACACTCAAGTTTATTAGGATAGGGTGTGCTAGTAGGGTAGTAGATCTTCAAGTAGTACCTCGCATCGTACCGAAAGAGCGGCACCGAAAGTTGTTCGTTCTCTCAGAGGGACTGCGTGCACAAGACTTCTCATCTCAGCATGAAAGAACGAGGGCTATCTCCAATATTCGAACTCACGATCTTCAGTATATATAACTTAGTTTTCTTCATGGGTTTATCATATATCTTTTTCATTGTATTGAATTTGCCCCAAAGAATACAGTCTTTTGTCCTCAACAGATTCCTGTACCTTCTTAAAAGCACTAACTCCAAAGACACAATCTCCTCACTGAATGCGGAGTTACTATTTACAAATGTACATGTTTACTGGACGATCCAATAGATCCTCAAAGAAGTTTACCCCTTTGAACAGGCAGCCGAGATGTGGCATACCGAAAGTATCTCTTAAAATTTTACTGGAGATATGTACCACAGAGGTCTTTTCCTCTCACTAGGCAGTACTATATACCAGCAGGTTGACGGCGTCGCAATGGGATCCCCCTTATGAGTAGTTTGTGCCAACTTTTTCATGAGATGTTTGGAGAAGGAAGTATTCTGTAAGTTGCAGAAATCTGCCATACATTCTAGATATATTGATGATATCTTTGTTTTAACTAAAGAAGAAAAAACAATTCCAGTTTTCAAAACAAAAAAAAAATGTCCGGATTGAATTTCACAATTTAACTGCTCCCCTTCTTGGATGTACTAGTTAATCAAGTAGAGAAAAGAATTTGGTGGTGTACACTAAGGCAACTAACTCTGGACTTTGTCTTCATGGTCTTAGTGAATGCCCTGAGAGGTATAAGCGCTCCACCATTTCTGCCTACGTAAAAAGAGCTCTATCACATTGGTAGTAATTGGAACGCAATCTATGAAGAACTAGAAAGGACTACACCATTGTTAATTAATAATGGTTTTGCAAATAAGGAAGTACAGAGGACCATTAAATATAAGTTGGAGAAATGGCACGAGAAGAGCCATTTCTTTCAACTCCAGCCAGAAGACAAGAAGATTGCCCGAAAGGTCAAGGGATCTAAAATAATGACTGCAGAAACTGATGCTAACTTTAACAATATATCTTTTCCTACATATATATATATATGTGTGTTATATTACCTATCTCAAATTTCAGTAAATCAGAAGTTATAAGATAGAAATCAGACTAAATTATGTTATTTGGTATGGGAGAACTAAACTTCAACAAAATGAAACTATCAAAACAAAAAGTAGAAAATAAAGTGTTTCGAAAATAGTAATTTTTATGACATGAAACATAGAATAATTTGGGCGTTTTAAAAATAAATGATAATTTATGTTTTGGCGAAAAGTTAAGAATTATAGACACATTTTTTAGCTTTTCTTTGTTCAGTGCTATAAATGATATAAGGCAGAATGAAGTAACAGTGCTTACAGCAGACGAAATCCGCCTTGGAACAACAACAAAAACAAAACCTGTTTACAGATATGCATGCAACCCTCTTTTGTTGAAGGTGGTGAAGTTAATTCTTAGAAATGTCAGTAAAACCAAAGATGTGACAAAGTCAAGATAGTTTCAGATGTGTCTGAAGGTAATATCTACCATATAACATCTTTTATAAACCGATCTTCTCAGTTCTTTCATTATACCTGATCATCACCTGTTATAAGTTCCTGTTCTCAGGTACTTGTTTTCGAGTAGAGAAAAATTCAAAATGACTTTGAGGAAGAGGTGTTGATTTTTTTTGACTACTTTTAATCAAAACAAAGTTAAGGAGATAATGGAAATTGCTTTTTTTTAAAAAACTAGGTCTTAAATGAAATTTTTGTGATCTCTGTACAACGTAGATGTTAAGTATAAAGTGTTTGATTTTCAGGTGGATTCTATGTTATTCAGTTTGATAACTGGATTCTATACTTGTAAAAATGTTATTGTATAACTTACATTTATTTTCTTAATAATATAGAACTATGCACTTAAAGTTGTTTAATGTTTTTTTTATCCATAATGTCTTTCTGCAATATGGATATATGATATGATATGGTTATATAGATTGCATATTATTAATTTGGAGAAAAACAGCTGCGAGATTCTAATAGCAAACACAAAACACTATTCTAATGGGATTAAATTTTGCTATAATCTATGTATATAAAGTTCGTGAGTTTGTTTCTTTGTTCACCCATTTTCTGTTGAAATAGGGATCTGAAATTATTATAATCCTTACTTTTGTTGTAATTGGTTTTGTTGTGGTTGTATGACATATGAAAAAAATCGTATTAGGGGGTCAGGGTAGCCCATTAGCTTGCTTATTCGCCTCGACTTTCTATAATATTATTTCATAATATTTCTCATTAGGGGGTCAGGGTAGCCTTTATTATATAATATTCTATTACATTAGAGGTTAAAAATGAATAATTTTAAAAACAAACTTGAATACAACTGTCTGTTAAAAGACGAATGATCTGAGGTAATATTATAAAAACACATTCCTTTCATTAATGTTATTTTATGTTGGGTAAATAAATTGAATATTTCCAAGTTTTGTTTGTTTTAAATATATTTGATTGTGTATATAACTTGAATTGATGTTTTATTTATTTGTGTTATAAAATAAATGATTTTTTTTTTACTTTTAAATGATTTTTATTTTGCTAATGTACTTACTGTTTATATATCTTGAAGCATGTTAAGAATATTATATCAAAAGCTTGGGCCATATAAAAATCTGTTTCTGTTCAATAATAACAAGAAACAACAATTAAAATTATCCCTGCAATCGTGTTCAATGCAACATTATTTTTGAATTAATATTTTTTAGAAATATAAAACTCAAATCGATATTAATTCATATTCCAGCCCTGTTTAATCCTAATTAAACTCCTTTCTCTTAGAATATTAATGACATTCCTTTGTTAAGTATATTCCTTATTTTGAAGTTATATTTGTTAATCGAAATGTACAAATCAAGTATATAATAAGAACAGGAGGAGGTTAATTTTTGTTAAAACCTTTGTTTATTAAAAACCAAAGTGAACTTAGTTCACTTCTTCGTGTGAATAACATTAATGATATTTTTGTATCATACTAACACTGCGAGGAAATGAAGTATGTAATTTTAAAATTTTATTAAGACTAAAAGGGTTGGAAAAAAATCCTCCTTTCCTTCCATATTACCCAAAAATTATTTAGTTTGTCGACTTCTAAGGACAAAGGTCAAATTTCATTAAGATACATCGGATACAGTTACTATTAAATTTATTCTTTAAGTCAAACTACTTCCCGATTTTTCTTTAATTTGGTTAAATTGACTGTACTCGATATTTGGTTATAAAACTATTTTTTTTTTTTTAAATATCTGAAATTAAATAAGAGACTACATATATTATTCGTGTAAAAATGAAGAATAGATACTCTAGTAAAGAAATATCAAGAAAATGAAAAAAAAAAGTTGAAAAATGTATGCAAGAAAGTATATATAAGTTGTATGCATAAATAAAGATAAAAGTGAGAAAAAATTCTTAAAAACAAATTTCAGTTTACTTACTTTAACTTATACTTTGCTATAAATGAAGCATTGTATTCATTACAAAAAAAAAATCGATTTTGAGGAATTAGGAACAGTTGTCAAATTGATATTATAACCGAACACCTTGTAGTGTACAGTGTTCAGAAGTAGATGGCTGTGTAGTGTTTCTGTATAATGGCTTCATTGGAAATCAACTTTGTTGCCCTTGATGTTTTTACACCATTTATTTCCCCCAATAAAAATTTTTAGAGATTTGTAATTAAGAAATAATATTGAACTGAAGAAAAATTTACATTTTTTTCTATAACAGGAAGGTTATATGTGAAAACACTTTTTTGATTGAGAGGAATGGCCTATTAAGCCATCCTAATTAAACACAAAACAATTTTATCAAGAATTTGTTAAATTTCTGTAGAGTTTGGAAATTGAAAAATATTTCAATCGAAAGACATTTTGTGTCAATATTATTTCAAAAAGATATTATTATGATAGGTTGTATATCATGTGTTGTATATGTTATTACATTAACTTAACACGACAAAATGTTTATTTGAGAAAAATTGTATTATTATAATGTAAAATTAAGAATTATTGTACAAATAATGTAATTAATTCATGAAAACAGTGTGGAACATGCAATAAAATTTAGAAATAAAAGGATACACTCACTCAGAAAAAAATGGTATATATGATATTTGACAAAGGGGAAGGAAAAGATCTTATTAAATACTAAGAAGCCATAAAATTCCCAGTATAATAATTCTATAAGAGACCAAAAATGTAAAAGATAATTCAAAATTGAAATCTTTCGTTTGGAGATTAATAAATGTAATTATGGTACATCTTTAATTATAAATCATCTTAAAACAACATTTTTTTCTTCGATGTTTATGATGTTTTTCAGAGAGAATAAGGTATTTTCCTGTTTTAAATTTGAAAATTTCACTTTAATATTCAATGTGGAGAAGGTCAAGAAAACGATGTAAGAAATCCACTGGCCATTTGAACAAAAGCCATGTTCTCTTGTAGGAAAATATTTCGTATCAAAAAATTTTCACTTTGGTTTTTCAAAAATGTTACTGCTGTAGTTATACTAATGGAACTATTTGCATCAGCTGTGTGACGTACAAAAATAAGCATATATATTGATATGTCCTTAAATCACTATCAGTACTACCTCAGGAATGAAAGACTAATAATCACCTCCCATTTAGATGTTTACATTATGCTTAAATGAGACGTTATATATTATATACCCAAGAAGTTTGATATTAAGTTGCTTATAGTAAAGTTGAGTGTAGGCCACTCCAGATTTTTTTTTATTAAATATAGTAATGTTGAGAGGATATTTTTTAAGTTTGTTATGGATTGACACGTTTCAAGGTCCAGTCAACTCATTTTTTGTGACATATGACAAACGTTTTGTGTGACAACCAAATTAGTTTTGGTAATATTGAAGCATGAGAAAGGTACATTACCGTTTGTGCCACAATGGTTGTAGCCATTCACTTTTCATGATTTTATAATTTATTTATTTCCTTAATGTGAATATTACCTAACAAAAATTTCAGACGCAACTTAATTTTTATCTGTAGTCACTTCTAAAATTGTGATACAACAATGATTATATTTAGAGTATAATTCATAGAATTGAGATAGTTACATTAAATAAATAATACCGTCTTTTTCCGAAAATAGGACACTGTCTTACTTTATTTTTAGATAAAAAAATCCGTGCTAGGGCTTATTCTTGGGGGAGGGCTTCAAGTACATTAAGTAGATTTACATATTTTTGGTTTAATATTTATTTTTATACAGAAATTTAAATTTATTCGATTACAGTCATGTCATCTTCTGGAACAACGTCATAAATGATCAAAATTTGGAATTTCGTTCTGGTTTTCCTCCAAACCTATTTCCTGTAGAATCATTGGTCTGAATCTCTCATGTCTTGCAATATAGCTGTGGTTAAATTAATACTTATTGTCTAAGTAGCCTCCTTGAAACGAACTTTAGAGGTAAACAAGGAATTTCTTGGAATATTTTAGTCCAAAGAATTCTCTGAAATATTAGGACAGCTAGAGATACCTACTACATTCAACAGCATTTTTTTAACGAATTATATTTTCACATTATCGTAACTAGTGCCTATTTTCAGGGGAGGGCTCATAGTCCAAAACTTCCCGAAAATCACGCTAGGACTTATTTCCGGAGGATGACTTATTTTCAGAAAAAGACGGTAGTTTGATATACCTTTACTTGTAGTTAATTTGAGTGCAGACCAATTAAAATTTTCAGTATTTACATTTTTTTTTATTAGATTATACTTAAGCAGAGCTATATGGAAATTCAAATACTTCCTATTTCGATGAAATTAGAATGCATATATCGTTCCCAAGTCCTGAGATTATCAAAAAGTCAAGTTCTTCATAAGATTTTAAAATCCTTTTAATGGCGATGGCTCTCAAGTTCTGATTATTTCATTTTAAATAAATGAAGGCAAGTTCATTTGATACTTTTTCATTATAATCGGCAATAAATTTCTAGTTAAATTAGATAGCATTGGTAGTAGTTTTACTTGTAGAAAGTAGAATGTTGAATGCCCAATTTTTTTTTTGTAGCAACTCATATTTTCAAGTTAACAGACTTGTTTATTTTAGTTTTAGTAATAAGAATACTTTAATTTTCACACCAGACTGATTATGTAGAGCCGTATTGTTGGACAAATGATGTAGTTAAAAGTAACATGAGTCTTCAGATAATAGAAACAAGACGCTCTTGGAGTGGGGGGCAAAACTTTTTCTTTTGAAGTCCTATCGCTGATCAGTATCAGTTATACCTCCATCATTGGGCTTGTAGACGTCTGAAGATAGCGTTCATGTTTCTTTATGTTCTACTTGTTTCTCTTAAAATTTAATTGTATTTTTCAGATGCCATCCTAATCAATGAGTATTCCTTTGATAAAGATCCATCGCATGTGGTGAGTGGTATTTTTATACTAAGTAAACTTAATTATGATTTAATAAGAAGAATAATTAATTTAAGATATAAATGGCGTGAGTAAATGACCTTGAAACCATAAAGTAACGAAAAATAAAGTGCTAACTCAAAATTTAAAATTTTATTACCAAAGAATTCAGCTTTTATGTATCTACAAGCATTGGTAGTTATTTAGTAATTACATTTTTAATTTTTAAGGGTCTGAGAAATTTGTTAATTTAAAATCATAACCTGTAATATTGATATGTTGCAAAACTCATGACTTTTGAAGTGAGTATGCCAGTAAACCTAATTCTGTTTTATGAGTAGTTTTTATTGAGGTTATAGATGAGAATTCGTGATGTTTTCCTTAACCACAATATTGAAATTAAGTAGACCGCCGGTTTGATGGTATTGGTACATTATAATCAACAAGGTGACAAATAATAAATTCTGCAATGTGTTGAGGAAGTAGTAGATTGGAGAAAGTAATTGAGAAACCACGGTAAATCTTTAAATAATATATATTATGCATAAGACCTATCTGATATAGTAGGTATCATCACCCCGACGCCATGACAGGGGTCCTTTGTTCTGCATATTAACCTGTATTTAACACATCACGTGATGTAAGTAAAACCGATATTACCATCAGTAAAATTGGTGGAATTTAAAACTTGAATTGATATTACTAAATATTTCAAATGTTAAGTTACTTATTAATTTGAAATTCTGTTCACTGTTGTTTTTAAATTATTTGTCCTACCATAGTCAAAATTTACTGTTTTGTTTCTTTTTCCTTAGTTTTGTTTGTTACAGTAGGCTTAGTGTATTGTTTATAACATTGAAGACGATGTATAATCCCGTTTATACATCAAAACGTTTGCATAAAGAAGGTTTGTTTTTCTTTTAGAGAAACACTCAATGACCTAGTTATTTAATTTTTAATAAGTAAGTAAATATTATTTTAAAAGTAATTAACGTTATTTAGTCACAGCATTTAGTTCTTTTTATCTTTTCAGTATAACATTTTACTTAAGTTGCTAGTTCAACAACCAATATTTTGTTGGTTTACAATTTTTTCATACAATTAAATTTAAGATCTAAGTATATAGTATGTACATTGCATGTAATTGAAGCTTGCTTGTAATTCTATCAAATTCATTGATCTACTTTTTTTTCTTCCAGGAAACAAACGTTGGATTAAAAAAAAATATAAAAAAGATTGCTACTGGATTGAAAATTCCGAAACCACTTTCATCGAAGCAGAATCAGTCAGTTTTAGATAAAGAATTGAATCTAGTCCAAGATAATGATGAACTGACAAAGTGTTCAGCAAGTGGTCAAGTTGGAAGGTTGACTGGAAAAGAATTCGAAGCAGTGGACTTTCTAATTCCTGTTAAAGGAATAAATTTGATTGATAAGAATAGAGCTATGAAGGACGAAAAACTAACTTCTGGTAAAAAAACAGGTTTAGATTCTTTAGGGAATCAAAGAACACAAGTAAAACGGTCTGAAGATAATGAAAATCAATCGATAGTTGCTCGATCTACTCCTGTTATAGGAGTAAATTCAAATGAATCTTTAATAAAGTTAACACCAACCTCAAAACCTCAGTTAGAAAGAGGCAAGTTTTTACAGTCTATAATGGAAAAAACTAGGGGAATTCAAACAGTTAAAGATGAATCACAGTTAGACAGTTCAAAAGAATGTCCAGCTGTTCAAGGAAGGGGATATATGTTAAAGAAGAAGGTGAAAGCGTTAGTTGAAAGCAGTATTGAATCTCCACGTCCCGTAAGAAAGGTGTTTAGCCTCGACCATGTTGGTGGTCGTAGTAGAGTCACTAAACAAGAATGTGAGGATTCACCACAAGAAGTTGTTGATGAAATTCCCTGTATAGATGATGGAAATCAAATTCCGGCTAATCAAACATCGACTTCAGTTGAAGATGAATCGCAGGAGGAATCAAGTGCTGAGGAAGCGCAAGTCGATGCTAATGACTCCAATGACGGAGTAAATTCTTTCGATCAGATTGACAAGAATGAAACGATTTCAAAGTAAGTCTGACCAAAACTATGATTATTTATTCCTAATATCAATTTCTTAAGGAGAAAATTATTAGTATGAAATAATTAATTTATCAATTATCTGCTTAATTCTTGAATACCTTTTAAACAGGAAAGGGATACAATTTTTTCTGCTCTAAGTAGTTGATTTAAAACTTTTCTATGTAGAGGCATTATCATACATGAAAACATGTTCTTATTTTATTAATTAAATATAAAAATATATAGAAATTGTTCTTAAAATGTTTACTTGTTACTTGAATTTTTACTGTTATTAGTCAGGTTTTACTGTAAGTAATATGTCAATAGTTATATTCTCCATGACAAACTGGGACTTCATACATGTTATTAGGTGATCAGGGGAAGTTGTTAAGTTATTTATACAAAACCGTAATCAACTGTGATTTATTTAGACTGAAATCAATAAGTATTATATATATAGTAATTAAATGAAACGGTCCAGCGGACTTTTAAATAAAAACAAATTAAAAAGAAGATATTCTTAGCACACAGATAGGCACAGGAATAACTCACTTCTATATTTCGACCATCGTCGTCATTAGGAGGCGAAGAGTCCCGCAGGAAGGCAGAGCGGCGACTAAATAAGAGTAAGAGTAACAGTAAGAGCGGCAAGTCGCCGCTCTGCCTTCCTGTGGGACTCTTCGCCTCCTGATGACAACGATGGTCGAAATATAGAAGTGAATTAATCCTCTGTATCTGGTGCCATCTTCTTTTTAATTGGTTTTTATATGTATATATATATATATATATACAATTAAAAGAAACGGTCCAGCGGACTTTTTTACAATAAAATAAAAAACGAAGGAAACACACAGAAAGACACAGACATAACTCACATCGATATTTCGACAATCGTCGTCATCAGGAGGTGCGAAGAGCGAAGAGTCCCGCAGGAAGACAGGGCGGTACTCCGCCCTGTCTTCCTGCGGGACTCTTCGCTCTTCGCTCTTCGCACCTCCTGATGACGACGATTGTCGAAATATCGATGTGAGTTATGTCTGTGTCTTTCTGTGTGTTTCCTTCGTTTTTTATTTTATTGTATATATATATATATATATATATATATATATGCCAATTTTATGCTTGGTTACCTTTTTAGAGAGTTTCTCTAATGTCCTGCAGGCTCTTATTTGTTGCTCGGGAAATAAAAAATTAATTGGCCCAAACTTTTTCTTTCATATATACACATTCTATCACTATTTATACCTAACACTATTCAATAACTGACTAAATACTAGAATGAGTGATATGAACTGCAGTTTTTATAAAACATCTATTTAAACTCTGCTATTATTTATTAAATTGTTTAGTATTCATTACTGTTTCCCGTTGGATATAAGGCAATCATTTTTACAGGGATTGCCCTCTGAATGAGTACTTGGAGAGGCTTATTGCTTTTGGTGGTCTGCTGCATGGTGAAGACCTAACACGGCCTATTTCCAATCTTCGGGATACATCCTTGCACCCTGATGTTCTTGAAGTAAGTTACTTTGCTATAATTAAAAATGTAGTGACCATAAAAAAACAGTCTATTGAAATTCAGACATTTACATGTTTCCAGAACCCTGAATGGTGGTATAGAATGTGGTTTATATTTAGGTGTGTATGTTTGTGATTTTGTAACGCTGCCAGTTGTACTGTTTGACAGATTTTTATGTAAAATGACAAATATGGGGGGGAAAAAACAATGAAAATTTGTAGAATCTTGTTCTTCTGTGGGTTAAATGGTTCAAAGGTCACTGTCTCCAACCACAATAAATAAACAGTGTGTAATACCACAAGGAATTTTATTTTTTTATATCTTAGAATAGAAATCCCGAGCCCGCCAAAAAGTCAAAAACCCAACATTGGGTTTTTGACTATGACGAAGACCGTTTGTTACGATTGAAAGATCTTAATCTTGTTTTCCCATTTCATATTGTGGTTTGCTCTTTGATTGTTATTTCACGTGTTTATGTGAAATCTTGTTATATATATACACCCAACAGGGGTATCACGTCGGATCGGCTGGATTTTTTAGGCCCGTTCTTACCTCTAGTCTAGACACCCATTATAGTCAGTGAGTAGCTCGGTCATGTAATTTTCTAGAGAACACTTATCATCTCTGTGATTTTAAATGTGGTCTCCAATAGGACAGGATCAAGCAGCTCCGTTCGGCAGATCCGAAGTACTAGCAAATGCAAAAGTCTATACCTGATTTTTAAACCTAAAGGGGAATACGTTAGTCTTAACGATGAGGCTCCTGGTGGTTTTGTTATTATTTCAGGAAATAATTCACTGAAATAAAAAATTCAAGGTGTAACCTTAAATAATAAAAGATTAATATAATTTCATTTGACTTATCAAATGTTCTATGATTTTTAAAAGTTATCTTTTTTTTTGTAATTCTGGTAAAAAATAATATTCATTATTTTCAGAGTTTAGAAAGGAAAGGAGTGACTTCGTTATCTCGTGGCCAAATATACTCAATACCTGTCATTCTTGAAAGAAGAAATCTTTTGTTGATTGGGCCACCAAACAGTGGAAAATCAGTGGCTTTTATTATACCAATAATAAGCCTTCTACTTTCCGAGCAACCTTATGACAAAGTGAGTATGATTAGACGCTATGCAGTAGATTTAATAGATCAAGAGAAATTAAAAAAAAAAAATACCAAATAAGGGATTTTAGGGTTAAGTTTCATTATTGCTGGTAACATTTATTTATAGAAAAACGAGTTTAAGATATACTAAAATGATATGATGGTCATCCTTTGTGACTAATGTACCTTTTTTTTTTCAGTATAGGAATCCCTTTATTAGCGCAGTCAATAAATCCCCGGGTTTTATCGTGAAAAGCAAAATCGTGCTTTAATCAAACTTAAGAACCAATGAGAATAATTATAATGAATCCTCAAAAATATTTAAATTACATACATTTTGTTTTTTTTTTACTAGTACAAACTCATTTTATATTTTTCAAATAATAGAGGGATATAAGTAAGACAAAGTTTATTTTTTACCAAAAAAATATATCCAACTTCAGTTGAACAATATAGGATTCATCCTTTCTTCCATAATGTTGTGGTAGCAGTAAACTTTCTTATCGATTCCACGACGAACTTTCATGCTTCTCTCTTTGTTTGGATCAATTTCTCGTACGATTTATTTAGTTTTTTTTTTTTACTTTACTATAAGTAAAGTATAGTGATCGTGAAAAAATTCGATCTCGAGATTTTGACGGAATTACATGTTTTGAGGTACCAGAAGTCGTTTTATGACGTTTTTACGATGATGTCTGTGTGTGTGTGGGTGGGTGGGTGGGTGCGTGGTGGGTGCGTGTGTTAGCATTGCTTGTTACCACGCTACGGTCCAGAATCTTTGATGGATCAAGTTGATATTTTACACAAAAATGGGCCTCATTTAGACGAAGATCCCTATTGTTTGGGAAGAATTATGCATGATGGGAAAGTCACTTTTTTTGCCAAAAACCGTTTTTTTTAAAACATTTATTTCTCCTAAACTGATAACCCTAGAGTTTTGAAATTTTGACATTATCTTTGAAGTTACAAATGCAACAAACGAAAAATATATTCAGAATTTTAAGACAACAGGAAATATTTTTTTTTCAATAAAATGTAAAAATTTTGACTTATAATTCAATCTTAAACCTTGTGAGAGCGATACAAGCCATACTGTTTGACGGACAAGTATGAAACTATGCCTACAAATAGAACATTATATGGCAAATGAGTTGAGATATTTTTTTTTGAAATTACTTTCGCTAAAGGGGCGTTACAGTACGATTTGTGTTTTCAGAAAATGATTTTTTGACGCTAAACAGCTCGTTAAAAAAAATGAAAATTTGACCAAGAATGGAACAAAACATTAACAATTCACAAAAAAAATTTCATGAAGTTTCAATTACGGAAAAGAGCAATAACGATATAAAAGCTGTTTGTTTATTCTAGACTAAGAGATCACCTGCTATACTTGTCGAATTTTTTGTATTTTTTTACATTGTTTACATTGACTTAGAAATTTTTTGAGCGAATCCACTGAGATAAAATTGATGTTTCTAATGGAAAAATGAAAATATATTATTGACTTATAAGAGATGTAAGAGGAATAATATTTTGCAGGTAAATGATAACACTCATTAAAAAAAATTCGTATATATTTATTTGACAAAGGGGAAGGAAAATGATCTTTTAAATACTAAAACCATAAAATTCCCAGTATAATAATTCTGTTAAAAACCAAAATGTAAAAGATAATTCAAAATTGAAATCTTTCGTTTAGAGATTAATAACTGTAATTATCGTGCATCTTTAATTAACAAATCACCTTAAAACAACATTTTCTTCGCTGTTTAAGAAGTTTTTCAGAGAAAAAAAGAGTATTTTACTGTTTCAAATTTGAAAATTTTAATTAATATTCAATGTAGAAGGATGTCAAGTAAACGATGTAAGAAATTACTGGCTATTTGAACAATAGCCATGTCTCTTGTAGGATACTATTTCGTTTCAAGAAATGTTCACTTTGGTTTTTTAAAAATGTTATTACTGCTGTAGTTTATAATGAAATTATTTGCAAATAATAAATTATTTGTGATGTACAAAAATAAGCTTATAAATTGATATGTCCTTCAATCACTATCTGTACTACCTCAGGAATGACAGGCTAATAATTACATCCCATTTAGATGTTTACGTTATGCTTAAATGATACGTTATGTTTTATATACTCAAGAAATTTGACATTAAGTTACTTATAGTAAAGTAGAGTGTAGGCCACTCCAGATTTTTTTTGATTGCATTGAATAGTTCTTCAAAACTTTTGTTTGAAATTTCTTTAGAAGCCTTTTCTTCTGTTCCCTTTTGTCTTCTTCCTCGTAAGCTTATTCATGGTCAATTGCGAGAAGATCGTCAGTCAAATCCCTTTGAGTGAGAGGGAAAAATGGTGGGTGGAGGGAAAAAAAAAGGGCGCTAATCAAAATCGGGTACCGCCTATAATGAGAAATGGCTTCAAATATTGGGGGGGGGGGGGGGGCTAATTAAAACTGCGTTTTTCAAACCTGTTTTGATCGCTGTGCACCTTAGCTTTCCAGCCATTACACCAAAAGATCAAATCAGGCCGACGATTTAACGTGTTGCCCTTTTGTCACCACCAAGTTTTGCCACCCAAAACTTGGGGTGTCCGAGGTGGACCTCGCGGAGGCGGGCACCACGACTCTACGCGCTAATCAAAGGATTCCTGTTCTAGTATAAATTTCATATTGTAATTTAATGATAATTTAAGCAATTGCTGTTGTTAGCTCCTCTAGTTAGACTAAGGGATGTTATTGAGATAATTATAGGGATTTTTTTTACACTAGCTTCGAGAAGGTTGTGGTCCTCGGTGTGTGGTGGTTGTTTCCTGTGCCCAGAGTGTCAGGCATATCGCACAGTTGTTTTCACTCATCTGCCAGAGTTTTACCATCATTACCACTCATGGAGGAGGCTTGGAGTTAGAAAGAAAGGTATCCTTATTCAATATTTTTTTGTTGTACATTAAAAAAAAAAAAGGTTTTTGGAGCTTAATAAAGAAATACCTGGTGCCTTTGCCACTTTTTTTTTTTTTTTGTAATGAACTTTGGTTCTAATTTACGTACGTTATCTTTGTGCGATGAATATAAGGTCCAATAATGAATCATCTAGTTTAATAGAGACAGATCACCACAAATATGTTGCAAATGACCTTGGTGTACGAAGATCATGCAAACAACTGAGACCCCAAGAACGCAAATTTGAAAATAATCTTTTAAATACTTCTACGGGCCTAATTTAAATTTAAAAAAATATTCACAAGAATAAATATATCAATATATAATAACAATGAAAGATGTTGAACTACATTCTCACAAAACCTGAAGTATCACCATGTTGAGTTTCAATGAGCTTTAGTTCTCATAACTTCTGTTTATGTGTTTGTAAATTGTATTTGCTATAAACTCAGAGTTTTTCTACTAATTTTAGTGTGGTCTAATCATATAATTCTAAAATACCCATTTCTTTTTTAATCATCACTATTTCATTAAATTTATATTTTTTTTCATTTACCTACTTATAGCATTTAGTTTTTGTGATTTCAGATTGAAATGACAGTAGTTGTATTTAATGTTTGTTTTTAGTTTTACTTCAAGTTTAATCTTTTTTCTTTTTTTTTTTTAGTCAGATTCTAAGTTAAATTAATTTTAAACTTTAGTAACATTCATTTACTGTGCAATCTGTTATAGTGTGGTATTTACTCATATTAGGAAAAGTATTAAGTCTCCACATAAAAAAGTTTTTTTACAAGAAACTAAACAACGCGTTTCGAACACTTAATGTTCTTTTTCAGGTTACATCTGCTCTGTTGGGATGGTTGTTCGGGAGGTGAGACTAAGCAAGGACTCACTGGTCTCCTAAAGCTGTCCTTGCTTGGTCTCACCTCCCGAACAACCACCCCAGCAGAGCAGATGTAACCTGAAGAAGAACATCAAGTTTCGAAACGCGTTGTTTAGTTTCTTGTAAAAAAACTTTTTTGTGTGGAGACTTAACACTTTTCCTAACTTTAGTAACGTGAATAAATAGACTAGTTTCTTAATAATTTAGTAATTCCACAGTCTATTTAGTCTACTTAGAATTTAGTCTATAAGAAACAAAAAATTTTTTTTTCTTTATCGTTGATGTCTTGGTTTATAGGTTGATAACATTTCTTGTTTGAGGTAACATTGAGGGTTTTTTTAAGTTTATTTTATAATAGGATTGTCATCTTTTTCAACATGATGCGCCAAGGTACTATTATGGTTTTTAGGTAGAACTCACCTCAGGCTGCGATATACTTGTCACAACACCTCGCTGCTGGCTGAGATTGCTTAAATACAAGTATGTCACCAACGTCTTCAGACTTTGTCATTTAGTTATTGATGAATTGGATTTCATTCTTTCCTTATTTCCTAAAGAGGTAATGAAGAGGTCTTATCATTTTATTAACAGTATTATTACTATTATTATTATTATTATTATTTGAAGGTGACTATAGCACTGCGTCCTAAAAAAAAAAAACTATTGTACTTTCCCCCTTCTATACTAAAGCACCTCAGCTGTTAGCTTCAACGCCTCCAAGAAACTCAGCACTTTTACTGGTTATGGCGGTAAAAGTTTTTCTATGGTTTTGTTGAATGTCCCGACTTGTAGGTTGTCCCGAAGCACCTACGTACCTCTGTGCAGCAAAGTTGCCTTCCAAAACCACCATTGATAATGTCCATTCAGGCTTCCTACATTTCGGGAAAAAGTAACTTCCTTCCTCCTTCTTTGGGACGGTCTTCTTCGGGTCCTCAGGTGCACTTGTGAAAGGTTGGTTCCTACTAGTTAGCGCTTTAGGACCCTCTGCCCCTCCGGAGGATGGTCTCCGCATTTCCTTCTCCTTACAGGTAAAAATCCCTGAAGCACTATCGGTGGTATTTTGTCCGCTCCGGCAGAGCACCGCATACCGGAGTAAGGCTATTTACTCAAGGGGGTCGCTTGGTACCTTTGAGGCTCCGTTCATAATACAGTAACCCCTGTATCATCCATCCTTCGGCACGGATCGCATAACACCTTAGATTGGGGCTAAGATAAAAGGAGGGGATTTGGGGATTAGGAAGGATGTGAAATGAAGGTGGCCCAGCCCCTGATCACCTTCTCCTCCTCTTTCGTTTGTCCCTGAATATAGCAGGTTAACAGGGTAGGGGTAGCCTCGTGAAGGCCGAAAGTTGGAGTTCTAAATTGTATTCTGAATTTATACATACCTATTTTGTACATTTGTGATATAACCTGGTAAAAATACACCTAAATATTACTTAAAATCGTTTGGTCATAATTCAGAAAATGTTGCTATTTTTTTTTGTTGGGAATTCTTTAGTGAATGTTAATAGATGCGTTGAAATTTGTTAGTATATTTTGAACGAACTTCTTAAAGAATTTTTTGTATGTACATACTTTAAATACTTTAAATTTTATTTGCCTCTACTGATTTTTATTTTAAAGGTTAAAGAACAACATTTTAACCTATGGTAAATTTGAAGAACTGTATTTATTTAACTTGTTTTTCAGTTAATATGTTTCCATGATGGGGATTTCAAAAATCACGTCTCCACACAAAAGAGTGAACCTATTGTCGATAGCACCTTTAACAGTGCATATGAAAAACTGAAGAAGAATACTAAGTACATATTCGAAACGCGTGTTAATTTTGATATAAAATTCTTTTGTTTGGAGACGTAATTTTTGAAATTCCCCATCATGAGTAAATACCACACTATAACAAATTATAGTGTGGTATTGCACAAGTAATGAATTGATATTTTTCTTTCCGGGTCAAACTTCATACAGCCTGACATTATAAATGAAAGTTTACACCATGTTTGGTTAACTGAAGGGTATCTGTTTCCATGTTGTTCTTTATTATTTTGTTATAATAATTGAATTTTTCACAATTACTGTGTCTCTTAAAAAAATTTATTTTATTTTTTTTTTAAAAAAAAGACATTAACCAAAATTTATATGACTATTGTGTAATCACGATCATCACTCACGATATCCTGTAATATGATGTGACTATTGTCATATATCTTATGTAATCACGATCATCCCTTACGATATCCTGTATTATGATATGACTATTGTGTAATCACGATCATCACTTATGATATTCTGAGGATATCAGAAGTCATATTAAGCGTTTTCGTTATTTGTAGCAATACTAAGACAGCACAATAGTCTTTTGCATTCTACTGAATCCTTTTTCCAGTGTTATCTATATATAATTTAGCTTTTATTAATTGTTATAACTTCACAACAATTTTTTTTTTGTTAGAGTAAACATAGTAACATAGAAAAGTTGTTTTCTAGTTTATGGAGATCGTGAACATTGTGGAAAAACTGAATTCAATCAGATCTGAAATTGGAGTTCAAACAGTGATGGTTGGTGAAAGTTGGAATCAAGTTTTTGAAGGAGTCCTACCCAGACTGGATCATCCTATTCTCTGCATGACTTCGCATGTTGAGGCTGCTCTCTATGCAAAGTTGAGGCCCAAGGTTCATTTTGTTAAGAACGAGATGAAAAGAGAAAAAATGCTCGGTAAATATATAGTGTCCTTGTTGTAACATGCAATTTATATCATTTTTATGATTTTATATATATATATTTAATGATCAAACCACAATAAGAAATGGGAAAACAAGACTAAGATCTTTCAACCGTAACAAGCGGTCTTCGTCAGAGTTAAGTCAGTTGGGTTTTTGACTCTGACGAAGACCGCTTGTTACGGTTGAAAGATCTTAGTCTTGTTTTCCCATTTCTTATTGTGGTTTGATCATTGATTGTTATTTCACGTGTTTATGTGAAAGCTTTTTATATATATATTTGTAAAAGTTGGAAACAGTCCTTCATTTAACATATATTGTTAAATACGCTTGTTATATTTGGTTTGTTTTTATTTCTTACACAATTTTTTTAATGAAGAGACGAGGAAGGAATTCCGGAAACTGGAGAAATTTTGTAAGACACAGATACAAGCCAAATATGGGGCGTTATTTAGCAATATATAGCTGTGTTATCTAATCGGGATTCGGTCAAATTTTCTAGGTTGAAAAATCAAACTCTCATTGCCGACGTTTCGGTTTTAAAATAAACCGGTTTTATTTTAAAACCGAAACGTCGGCAATGAGAGTTTGATTTTTCAACCTAGAAAATTTGACCGAATCCCGATTAGATAACCTATTCTATATTATTATATTATTGAATCTGTTACATGTATATGTTTAAACTAGATTCACAAAAAGAACACGTAAAAGAAATGGTTGAGACTCAGAAGAACAGATCCTCAAAATAGTGTGTGTGCGATCGACCGGACTTTCCACCCACAGACACCGACTTATGTTAACCATATACCGGGTTGTGCCTTTCTTAGTTCATGCCATGAGGCATCAAGCACCCAGGCATATTAAGCCCTCCCACCACGACAAGGTGAAGGCACCACCACCATACGACACCACATAAACGATTTCTCGTCTCAGTAGAAGTGTATGGTGATGACCTGTAAATCTGGTAAAAAGAGTATTATTATGCTAAAAAACAAAAGATTGTAATCCTTATATGAATTGTAATTAAGGTGTATGTCAATCGCAGAGGTGGGGAGACCAAAGCTTGGCAAGTAAGCCATCAAATTGGCCCTTTTTGCCATCTCCGACCCACCTCGACCAGGAAAGATCAGGAGATTTTTCCACTCAATTTCTTTTAATTTATCTTCTCTAACAATACTAAGACCATGCGTATTTAAGCTAAATAGGGTGAATGCAGGACAGTTAGTCACATAGTGGACAGAGGTTCCTTCCTCTTCGTCGCACTTTTGACAATCTGCGTAGCCTATCTAAGCCCATAATACATAAATGTCTTCTCAGTCTACAGTGACCGGTGAGAACGTTTTAATTAAATTAATTAACAAGTTATTAAAAAATCAAATAGAAATGATACTTAAATAATCAAAACTATTGTTAAAATAAAATAAAAACGTTTATATTAAATTGCCATTTATATTAAACGTTTATTATAAAATTTTTATAATAATTGTATATTAGATTTATTTTTGCACCTATATATCATTCAAAATATGAAAACTCTAATCCAATTAGATTTATTAAAAATAAAAATTAAATAAACACTTGTGGATATGTTTCAAACAGCGCAGTTCGTCATTAAGAAGTGAGAGGGATAGATGTTTTAGGTATACGAAGGAAAAACTACTGGTATTTCTTGTAAAAGAGAATATTAAATTTGTTTGGGATGTACGTGAAGACTTCGGCGTTCCAATAGTTTAAACTTAGCAGTAAGTTAAAGCTTGGCTAGTGAAAGTAGGAAAAATAATGATTCAGAAAAAAAAAGTTAAACAACTGAAAATTATTAGGAAAGAATAGTATTAATAGATAACCATATAACTTTAAATATAATGATCCAAAGAATAAATATCCAAAGAGAAACTTCTAGTGCTTATAGATTGACAGGGTCATCCAAAACATGGCGTTTAATGATAAATGGTTTGGACAACATTTATTTTCTTTATGTAAGTATTTCATTAAATGCATTGCTTATTTTCATTCATGTACATTTCCTACTTACTCATTCCAGGACACTGCGCAGTGTCCTGGATTTATATTATCTAAGTTGTTTTGAAAGAATTATTAGCTCGTTTTTTAATCTGTCAATAAAAAAATATTTAGAGATATATGACCATAGGAAATATATCTCTATATTCATTCCCCCCTTTTTTTTTTACAGAACTGTTAGAAGGAAAACAATCACTGCGCAGTGTCATAGTATGCGAAAGTGAACAAGAAGTGAAGGAACTACGTGTGATTTTGGCGGTTCACAGACAGGTGATGTTGGTAGCACACAGTGGCATGCCTCTCACCATGGTCAAAGGTGACTTTCACTTTATAGGGGTTGAGGTGAAGGGTTGAACTCCATTTACATTATTATATATATATATATAAACTATATTGACACAAAGAACACTCAGAATGAAACAGAAACTCACTACTATATTTCAATGTCCTCGTCATCAGGGAGATAGTACTGAGTTTCAATTTCATTTCTGAGTGTTCTTTGTGTCAATATAGTTTATTTAGTTCGTAGAATCGTTTCATTTAATTGGTTATATATATATGAATTAAACACCACAATAAACAAATATATATTAGATACAATGCTCTAAGGCCTTTCGTTACAACATCATCAGAGAGCTAAATGAACTAAACAAAAAATATAATAACAAGTTAACCTGGTTGATTGAAGTCTTCAGGATTGCTGGCGTCCCTGTCTGAATTTAATGTTCCTAAAATTCAGACAGGGGTGCCAGCAATCCTGAAGACTTCAATCAACAAGGTTAACTTGTTATTATATTTTTTGTTTAGTTCATTTAGCTCTCTGATGATGTTGTAACGAAAGGCCTTAGATCATTATATCTAATATATATTTGTTTATTGTGGTGTTTAATTCATATGTTATGTCAAAAGTTATTGTTGATTATTAATTTATATATATATGGTAGTAACGACAAACTTAAAAGTAGTGTAGTTAGAGGTACTAGAATGTTATTTCTAACATATATTTATGAACAATTTAAACATAGTTTAAATTGATTTGGTATAAAAAAAAAAACAATCTACAAGTAGCGTCTTGAGTTAGATTTCAATGAAACCTCTTTTGTTTGTTTTTTATTAATTGTTTTACCGTAAATTTATAAACATAAATAACACTTTGTGTTAAACATGTTTTAGAGTGTCTTACTTGCTGGTAAAAAAGGAAGTATTAAACATACCCTTTATTTTTATCATTCTTTAGATGTGCACTTTAGCTGTAGTATAAAATATAATGGAATAATCAAGAGTATATACTCGAACTTTGAGTTTCCGTACTTTTTTTCTTCCGAATAGTATAAATTAGCATATCTTATCATCAGGGTATTAGGGTATTTGTAATTCACAAATGAAGGCAGAGTGAGACCGAGTAGCCTAGGATACTCCAATTTCGTTATCTTAAGCAAACTATACTTTTTTTTTATTATAAAGTTGATTTTATATTACAGTAGTGTTTATTTAAATTAAGTATATTCAATTATACGATATTTATTTCCGTTATGCAGATGCCCGCAGTTCCTGGGAAGATAAATGTCGCAAGGAGGGAGTTGCCCCACTCCTGTTGGTGAACGATCGTGCGCTTGACGACATGGGAGTTACCAATGCTCAGTGGTTGCTTCATTACTCTCTTCCCTCCAATAAATCCAACTTCAGCAACCGTTTCTCCACAATTAAAGCTTTTTTTCCTGATCGCGTCTCAAACCCTAAGGTATGGGATCTTTAATATGTCTTGCCTTGTCTTGTTTCATTATATATAACCAACCAGTCAATCGGCAGATATACGAACTTATAGAATGACTCAGTATAAAAACTAGTATTAAAATGATTCAAATCTGGGTTATTCATTTTTTTACTTTAATGTAAGTGAAGTACACTTATGCTGATCATTACAAATAAAATTTTTTTGAGGGATTTACCAATTTTTTGATGATATATGGGTGGCAACAATTTACCGTTCTATTTGGCAATCTTCATGAAATTTATCTGTTATATAGTCGTTTGGTGCCATAGTGTTTTTTGTACCATTTTGAGCCTGGGAAAAGTCCATTATTGTACTATCTATCAAAACTAGTACTAATTTTTTCTTATGTCTGGTAAATTTAGAGAATTAAAATTTTGCATTTACTATTACCTTTATGTGACTAGGCTATGATGAAAATTTCATGAATTTGTAATTATTGCTAAGGCCAGTATAGGTTAGGTTAGGTTGCAGTGGCAGTCCCACAAGGAAACTCACATAGGTAAAACATTGGCCCTTTGTAAAGTACTACACAATGGAGATTGATTCTACATTGGGAATCCTAAATTTTGCCTAACTCAAGTGTATTTAAAGTAGAGGTCGTTAAACGAGTACCTGACAAACTCGGACAGACTGCTTAACATCGTTACGACGTGCTCAGATATTCACCACCCACTTGATTAAAGCGAGGGTCAGAATGGGTGTTAAACAATATTAACACCAAAAAGTACGAATATTATGTTCCACTGATATCCACTATACCAATGTGCTAAAAATCTTAACTTATTACCTAAGATTTCTTGTCCGATTGTATTCTTAGCAATTTGATTTGCCAAATCATACGATTTAAATTAATTTTAATGTTACTGTTTCTTGCATTATTGAACCATAGTCATTCAATAGAAACATACCTCCTACATATCTGCGCCAATTGTTGTAAACTGACTTGCCTATTATATTTTAATTGACAAAGTTTAGGAGTACTAATTAATTATAGAAAAATATTAATTAAAGCATGGTTGATTTAATGAATGGGAACAAGTTGTACTATCTTCTTTATAAGAGTCGTTAATTGATTTCCTTGAATTATAACAATAAATATAAAAATTGTGGTATAATAACATATTGAATAACATTCAATGTAAACCACAATAAGAAATGAGAAAAAACACTAAAATCTTTTAAACGTTATAAGCTGTCTTCGTTAGAGTCAAATGCCAACTGCTAGTTAGAATTAAATGCTAACAAGACCGCTTGTTACGGTTAAATGATCTTAGTATTTTTTCTCATATCTTATAGTGGTTTGGACGTTGTTTGTTGTTTCACATGTTTATTGTGATATCTTGTTATTGAATAACATGTGTATTTTATACTCTACAATAGGTATCCCAGCCTGAATGCTGGGTAGATATTCTCATTGATCCCGGAAATGAAGAACAACTTCCCGAAGTTGTCTCCTTTATGTCTCGTTTGACTACAGTAATTCCATCTGAAGTGAAAGAAATAGTTAAGGTAAGTTTTAAAATGTATGTTTTTTTTGTAGTTGATTTAGAAACAAACAATTGTATAACAATATAATTTTTTAGAAAATTTCTTTGAAAAAGGAACAAAAAAAAAGTGTCATGCCTTTGTGTAGAAATATTCTTCTGTTTGGGAATTGTTGGAAGGAAGCAAGGTGCTCTGATCAACATATTGCCAATATTCCTAGAGACTCTCCTAGAAACACACCCGAGTAAGTACTTAAATATTGCCATTAAATACTTTATATCCCTTTATACATAATAATTTATATTTTTGATTAAATTATTCTTTTTCTTTAGTTTTAATTCTTGTTTTTTGAGTGAATATTTTTCATTGATTTAATTTTTTTTTTAAATTTTTCAAAAATTCTGTATTTATGAATTAAGAAGTATAATGAAATATTTAAAATAATTCTTAATTGTTTTTGCTAATTGCTGGTTTGCATGACTTTGGTTTTGCTTCAGGAGTGGTTTCTTAAAAGTGCAGATCCTTAATATTCATTCAGCTGTGGAATTCAGTGTTAGACTTTTGGCCTATTCAAACAAACCTGATCTTCTTCCTGATTCATTCAAAGAAATACCAAATGATTACGTATCTCTGTCCATCGCTCTCTCAACTTACTATTCTAACAGGGAAAACAGGTATAGTAAGAATTATTGCCACTTAATATGTTACTTTTCTATGTAGGAAATATCAGTGATTTTTATTTCTCCATCTGTTACTCTTAAAGTTCTCATATAAGAGAGATCTCTGTTCAGTAATTGGGAAATTCTGCATAATAATAATATGTGTACTTTCCGCTAATACAGGAGGTCTGGAGTACGAACTTCGTTCTGGTTTTAGAATTTTTGCATATGAGCGATCGAACATTTGGCGAAAGCTGTAACTGACAGAAGGATATCAAGAGTAGATCCCTAGGTGCACGATGTCCGTTACTCGTTAAATATCTCTATTCTAACTGGAATAGAGTATGGTAAATTTTATGATTCCCGATGTATAATTAACCAACCCTGTTAAGCCAATTCGTTGGCTTATCTGTAAAAAATTTTTTCTTAATTACCACAATGAGCCACAGTTTTCGGTTCTATGAGAACACTGAAATGTTTATAAGTATAGGTTGGAATGAAAACAAATTCAATAATTTTAGATAAGGACCCTGAGATTCATATCAGAATTGTATCTGTAATGTCTACTATAAGCGGATCCCAATCTACTGTGGTTCTATAATGGCATTATTAAAAAGATTGATATTAAAGTTTATTACCAGTTATTTCAAAGTAGTGTTGATTCTTTGGACAGATCCTTAATTAGAATATTGTAATAGTGAATTTGACATCTTGAAAATATATTTAATTTAAGATATGTAATATAGAAACGGTCTAACCGGACAAATAAGTTACTGATTAAAAAGAGCAGCACAAAAAGAACGAAAATCGTACTAGAATCAATATTTCGAACCTGTTTTGATCTTCGCGTTCCTCGGTATTTTGTGCCATAACCACTTAGTCAAGCCAGGCCGCCTTGTTGACAAGTTACCCTCCAGCCACCTCCATTGAAAGCATGGAGGTGCCCGAGGGCAATGCAATTCTAAGCACGAATTCTGACAGTTACTCCACAAAACGGTACCTAGGCCACGAGTAATAGACAAGCTAAAGCCCAGGTAACATGCGGAGATAATTACTGATAAGGTACTCAAAATGTCCTTACCAGTTGCACTTTAACTAAAGAGAACATATATAACGAAGACATATAAATACACAATCAAGACTAACTGAACTTATCACTACGCCTCAAAGTACTAAAATATTCCCTCGAGGTGGAAACTAAACTAACTTATAACTAAGAAACACTCAATACTAAAAGACTAAAAACTAATATAATGTCCGACAAGGTACTCGATATTCCCTTATTTCGAACCGCAGTTCGTCTTCTGAAAGAGACTAAAAGAAGAAGAGGTTTCTCATCACGATATCCAGCTTTAAATGTTTTTTAATTCCATTATTTATTATGAAATTTTTTTTTTAAATTATTTTATTTCGTATGTATTGTTTCTCTGTCTTTGTTATTACAAGACGCAGTATATCTTGTGTTCACTTAGTTTTTGTTTTCCTACAGGCGACTCCATGGTTCTACCCAGATCGGTGATGTCGTTGCCATTGAGACTCAAACAGACGTGGAGTTCAAGCGAGCCAAGGTAGTGGCTATTGAGAGGAGGAATGAAAGGTTGAATCCGTCAGATGTAAGAGTTCGACTAATCGATGAGGGATCAATTAAGAAGCTTAATGTAAGAGCATTTTTTTAGTTATAACATCGTAAACCTTATTGAGAGGGACCAGTAAAAAAAATTCTATTTTATAAATAATATTGTTTCCAAGTACTCTGTCCAATTCTTACTCTTTGGAATGTATGCCTAATAATCCTATTTCTTAGAGTTTGATGAGGTAAACTTGTTCTTTGTTATTTTCCTACCTCTTGTTTTGAGAAAAATCAAACTTTAGAATTGACGGATTTTTTAACTGAAAACTCTAGAGGATTAAAATAAAAGTTTGAAATATACATGATGACAAAATATAACTAGTGCATTTGGGTGAAAATAAAATATATACAACTGAATTAATTAACTTGTGTTCAAGAAAATTAATTTAAGTGTCATATGCAGTCATTTGTTGACTCTTTGCATTATACTAATTTGAATGGGAACATGTTTCTTTTTCTTTTCTTTTTTTATTTATTATGACACTTAAGGACATTAATCTCGGTTATGTGATGTCTTTAGTATTTATTTGTAGTTTATAGAACTATAAATAGTCTATTGTTTTTAGTCTAAGGATTATAGTATTAAGTTTTTAAACTATAGTTTATAGTTTTTATATGCAACTGTATAACCGTGTAGATATTCTACGAATTTATATTTTTTATTAAAGCCAGTATCACTTCCTTATTTTTGCTTTTAATATACAAATGCCCTTCAGCTTAGCGTCCCATCAATGAATATGTTATAGCAGCAAACGTTAAATAATGATGTTAAGGATATGTTAAATAATATGAATATTTAACTAGTACCTGACATCGTACAGGCTAAGGGCCGATTTTCAGATGAGGTTGAAACTTTGATTTATTTCTTTGGAATAGGTGTCCGAACTGCTTTTCCTGCCGAATGAACTGCGAACACCCCCTGCTGAGTGTGTAGACCTCTACATTGGAGGGCTCCTTCCAGTGGATTTAGATAGGAACTGGAGTTATGCCACGTTGTCGACTATTAAAAGGAAAATCATGGCTCGACCCTCAGACTGTTATTTCGTCACCAGAGTATGCTATTTTAAACTATCGAATCATTGTACTGTTACAGTACTTATTCAAAGTAGTTGTAGTACTTTATAGTGATTGATTTAATGTTATGGTATATTTGTTTGAAAAGTAAGAAATATTGGCTTTCTTACAGGTAATGATAGTGTTGGGCTCTAAAATAGTAGGGTCAAGACCTCAAGTGTGTGGAGTATTTGAAACAAAACGATTGCTGTGTGACCCATTTGTCTGTGAAACAACTTCTGTTGGAGTCGAATATGGCTATACAAAACCGAACCCACTTTTCAGTTCTCTACAATCTTTGTACTCAGGCTGGGCTCAATCCTGTCAATAAATTCTCAGGTACCTTTCAAATTTTTTTTTTCAAAAATATTTAAATCAGCCCAACCTGTTTGACTTTTTTTACTTTTTTATAAGTAAAGAATAGTGATTGTGAAAAAAAAAATCGATCTCGAGATTTTGTGGAAAAAATTGATCTCGTAATTTTGACAGAATACATGTTTTGAGGTCCCCAAAGTCATTTTATAAAGTTTTTCCGATGATGTCTGTGTGTGGGGGGGGGGGGGGGGGGGGTGTATATCCAAAAATTTGTGCAGACGCTATATACAGTCAAGACGCTATACACAGTAGATAAAATCAACATTTTACACAAAATGTCTCTTATTATATTCAAGTCTCGTCCCACTCCTCTCAAACCCTCACCAGATGTTTTCTGCATCTAGTGTTTCAGTTGGGTTTTTGACTCCGACGAAGACCGCTTGTTACGGTTGAAAGATCTTAGTCTTGTTTTCCCATTTCATATTGTGGTTTGATCATTAATAAGTGGTATATATATTTTTATTATTATGTTTAGTATAGTGTTTTTGATTTTTTTTAGGAAAAGTTGTTAAGAAAAAAAAGCCAAATGGAATCTGCGCGGTGAAGAGTAAGAGCTCCAGTGACTGTGTAGTGCGGTGGGCTTTCCTGCCCAGAGATAAGTTAAGTGAAGTTAATTTTGTCTCGGCCGACAATCCTTCTTGCTTGTTTCTGAAATTACTCAAATTCCATTCCTGGTAAGCATTAGTTTTATTTTTAATTTTGTCCTATGGCAGGGGTCTCCAAACTTTTCAATGTAAGGGCGGGCCGAAGGAATGAAAACAAAATCAGTACCAGTAATTTAATCTCCTCAAATATTAGAGTATGAACATGAAAAAATTAAAACATATCCTGTTGGAAAATATCAGGGTAATCTATATAGATTCCTGACTTTAGTTTTATGCAACCAAATTAATGTGACGAATGATACTATATGGTTTTATCTTCAAAATTTCAGGTTCCAGATTAGATGACCCAATTGTAAGAATTGATTTCGAATGATCATCAGACAAACTTGCTCGACAGTTAGAATTCACATATTTCTTTTTGAAAAATGTTTGTTCACACAAGTATGTTGTACCAAAATTGGGCAGAAAATTACAAGCAAACTTTATCAAATTTGGAAACTGATCATGCTGCAGGCATTTGTAAAACTCAATCAGGTTTCCTTCTCTTCACTTATGTCTCAGTCTGTCATCTGCCTGGAGATCAAGAATTTTAATTAAAGTTTTAAATTTAATTCCTGATATTTTTGTTCCAAGGTGAACTTCAAAAGGCGATAATGTCAAACTACGGTGAAATGTAAACTTCAGAGTCATCTATACGTCGGGTACATAGTTATACCATTTTCTTGAGTCGTAGCTTGACAATATTAGTTTGTTGAGAATGCAGACTGTGCTCAATATACAGTTATACACAACTGATTAGTTGTAATGCACAGCACATACTTACCAGTACTGGTATCTGTGAGTCACACTATCGCGAGAGAGGGAAACTGACTGGGGCTTAGCGCTACCAGTCAGCAGCCCCAGCTTTGAATAATTCAGCGATGCCTGTCGTATGATAATTATTTTTTACAAGGCCATATATCAGCAGGGATTTTTTGGCGGGCCGGATGAAATTATGTGGCGGACCATCGTTTGGAGAACCCTGTCCTATGGGAACAGATATCTTACTTTTAACTTTTTGTGAACTTCACTTATTGAAAAAATACTGTCATTTCTATTCAGTTTCAATTAAATATTTATTAGTTTTTATGTTTTAAAGTTTCATATTCACCATACGAATAGTAGCTGCTTTCTAAATCTATAAATGATGTAAACATTTCAAAAGATAACGTATCTCATATCATGTTATATGAAAATAAAATGGAAGATAAAGAAATCTGAATGAAATTATATTAGACTTCCAAAGCCCAGTGGAAACTGACTTTTAAAAACATTTAATTTGTTGTCCTTTTTTTTTTAATTTATTTTTATTACACCTAAATCGTTTTCTAACGTAAAACATTGATTACTTTTGGAAATTAAGTGAATAATTTAGTAGTAGTTACTAATAAAAAAAAACGATTATTTCATTTTTTATGAAATCCACACTTAATGATTTTTCGAGCGTTCTATATTCTAAACTGTGATATCAAAATAAATATTTATAGAACATTGAATTCTGCGTAATGAGTACCAGTAAGTCAATATTTCATAAGTTTTTTGTGATATCATTTTATCATATCAAAGGTTTCATATTATATGAGGTCATGTTCAAAAAAAGCTGATAAGAATTTGATCTGAAATTAACAAAAAATTCGTAATTAATAACAGTGTTTTCTTCTATACTATTCACATTTTAAATGATTTTTTGATCAATTTTTTTCAACTTTTAGAGAATATCGGATTTTTAGTTGTGTCCTTGTGAATCTTCAGTATATTTCTTCATACTTCGTTTCATATCAACTTCCAAGTTGTCAAATCATCTGCTAGGTTTGAAAAATTGAGTTCTCAAGTGAATATCTAGGAGCCGATTTTACGTAAATTATACAACATGCTTTCTTCTTTGAACAGTCATACAGCTTTAGCAATATGTCGCAAGCAAGAGGCTAAAATTTGTTCGTAATGAGTATATTTCTGTTAGATCATAAACCTCAGTCCCTTTCACGAGTGTGCTTACAATTTAGGAGTATATTGTTTTATCAGTAAATTTGATAATAATCGTAGTACAGTACCATGTTCGTCCATACTTTAATACAGAGTTTTTCAAACTTTTTTCGACGCGGAACCCTTTTTGCTTTAGTAACTTTCCCAGGAACTCCAGATTCTAATGATTTTATACAATCATAATATAAATATTTTCATATGCTTTTATAAATAGTATGTTTAAAAATAATTAAAAAGTAATATTACTGCAATGCGTATTTTTCGAAGAAAAATTCAAAACTAAAAGAT
The DNA here is from genome assembly GCA_026182355.1 of Hermatobates lingyangjiaoensis. Taxonomy (NCBI): domain Eukaryota; kingdom Metazoa; phylum Arthropoda; class Insecta; order Hemiptera; family Hermatobatidae; genus Hermatobates; species Hermatobates lingyangjiaoensis. The sequence goes on from JAPFBL010000023.1 coordinate 231,378, forward strand.
TTACATTTTCATATCTTCCACAAGTACATAACACATGAAAAAGAATTATTAGCAACTTTAATACAAAGTTTATTTTGTAATCATTTTTGGTTTTATGGTTGAAAGTTTGATTCTCAAGTCAGACAAAGCATTAAGTCTACTTTGGTATTTAGTTTTTATGGCAGTATAAAGGGAAAAACCGGTTTTACATAATTAGGTAGTGGGAAGTGGCAGCAATGTGTGAAGTGCTATTTTTACAATAGAAAGTAATTCGGGAAACAGATAGCTCCAAAAACTGACTAGTGATTCATCCTACATAAGAATAAAATTTTGGCCACTTCTACTTACGTGTATAAGTATTATTCGGTTTCATGATTCACAATAAACACAGAATAAATCCATACCCTCTAAAGAAAAAAAGATTAGAAACATTTTTTCTCTAAATGTTTTTCGAGGAACCTCAGACAGTCTGTTAAGGAACCCCTGGGTTCCGCGGAACCCACTTTGGGAATCTCTGCTTTAATATTTAAATGTAATATTAATTGTGAATTATATAAATGTACTTCCGATAGAGAAAAGATAGAAATATTTTTTTTTTAATTTTATAACTTTCTGATTTTTGAAAGTAAATGTCTATTTGTTAAAAGTTTTCATTGCTTGATGAATTATTGAGAAAATAAAGGCTTCTCTGAATACGAAACTGAAAATGAGATTCAACAAGTTGCACGAGATTTTTGAACTTGAATAGAGTTTTTATTTATATTGACTTAAAACCATGAACGACTAACTAACGTTGCCATTTTTTTCATATTACATGGCTTATTAGTTTGCAGGATTTGGAAGATGATATAAACAACTATATGCAAGATTGTCTAAAAAGACTTACAGTTTCTGAAACTGCAGCAAGATTGGTTGTGCTTGCTCTCAACAATGGCAGGTAAATCTTATTTTCTGCATAATTAATAATAAAAATAACATTTATTACCATATGTAAAAACAAAACATATAACTTTTCATTTTAACAGAAATATCTGATTTTTTTCTAATTCATTAAACTGATTCATAAATAATAAAAATAGTCTATGTTATTCCCATTATTCAAAACTTTTAAATAAATTAACTTAAAAATTCATCAAATGTAATAATATAATTTTTCTTAAACACTTAATGGAAATTTATGAATCAAAAAGCCACAAGGACAAATGAAAAAACAAGAAAACATGCTGTTGGATCTTTCACCGTGTCATCAGAGGGTAACTACAAATTAAATACGAAAGATATTGTAAAGAAGCTTTCGGAACGGTAATGAAGATGGATAATAAATAATACAAAGTTTCAGGAAAATAATAAAAAAACAAACATAAGGAGGATGTAAGAAAGAAAAAAAAGATTAACAGAAATAAATACAAAAGAAAGAAATCCTTCGGTTACAAAGGAAGAATCACCAGTCTCATTAGAGTTTATATTATTCAATTACGCATTAACAAGAGGTCCAATTGATTTACGAATAACTAAATTACGGCTAGTTGACTATTTCATTGTTACCTTTCTCCTTAATGCTGTGGAGGAAGGTTTTTGAGTAATAACTTTCACTATTGTGAAGTGGATTTGAACTTATAGCGAGGTGTTTGCTAGCTACGTTTATTTGTGTGCATTAATTGTAATTGTTAATTACCGCAGTATAAGTGAATACCACACAAGTACGGATTGCACTTACTCCAGTATGAGGGGGCCAGGTTAGTTCACTGGTTAACGTACTCACCTCAGAACTGATAGTTCGATCCCCACCTGGCCCTCGTTTAATTCATGCGGCAGGTGAATAAATTTGAGCACGTCGTCCCTCGGAGAAGGACGTTAAACCGTCGGTCTCGAGCCTGTACGATCAAGATCCATACTCTAAATACACTTGAGTTAAGGAAAATTTAGGACTCCCACTGTAGAATCAATCTTCATTGTGTGGTATCACAAAGGGCCAATGCTCGGCCTATGTGTATTCCCTTGTGGGACTACCACTGCAACCTAACCTACCCCAGTATGAGTAAATACCACACAATTACGGATTACACTTACCCCAGTATGAGTAAATACCACATAATTACGGCTTGAACTTACTACCCCAATTAATGAGTATTTCTGTTAGATTATAAACCTCAGTCCCTTTCACGAGTGTGCTTGAATTTAAGAGTATATTGTTTTTTCAGCAAATTTGATAATAATCGTAGTACAGTACCATGTTCGTCCATACTTTAATAGAGAATTTTTCAAACTTTTTTCGACGCGGAACCCTTTTTGCTTTAGTAACTTTCCCAGGAACCCCAGATTCTAATGATTTTATACAGTCATAATATAAATATTTTCATATGCTTTTATAAATAGTATGTATGTTTAAAAACAATTAAAAAGTAATATTACTGCAATGCGTATTTTTCGAAGAAAAATTCAAAACTATAAAAGATTTAAATTTTCATATCTTCCACAACTACATAACACATGAAAAAGAATTATTAGCAACTTTAGCACAAAGTTTATTTTGTAATCATTTTTAGTTTTATAGTTGGTATTTGTAGTAGTATATATGAGTAAGTACCACAAAATTACGAATTGCACAACTAATGAGTGTATTAATTGTGCTTTATGCCTGCTTTGGATCCTTGTGGAGTTATTGAACCTGTCGTGTTTCGTTATATTATTATTAAAATTCATTGAAAGTAAATTTGCTTCAGGTGGAATCGAGCCATGATAGTGGAACAAGACATGTTAACTGAATTCGATGATTTGATACCCGTGAGGTTCTTGGATTATGGTGATTGGTTGCAACTGCCTCTCAGTGAAATCGCTCCTTGTCCAGAACAGTTCATCTCTCGCCTCCCTTTCCAAGTAATGATTGACTTACCAGTACTGTGTAAAGTCAAATCAACGTCCAAACCACAATAACAAATGAGAAAAAAGACTAAGATCATTCAACCGTAACAAGCGGTCTTCGTAGGAGTCAAATCTCAACTGAAACCAAAGATGTAGAAACATCTGGTAAGGGATTAAGAGTATTGGGAGGGAAGAGAAGTATTTTAAAGGGTGTAAAGTGCAGGAAAGGACAATAGTCCAAGGAGAGATGTTAAGTAAACAAAGGAGTGAAGGAAGGAAAAAGTAAAAAGAAACTATCCGCTAGCTGTCAACAACTTTTTCTTCTTTTACTACTTTGTTTGCCCTAACCTCTCTCCCTGGACTATTGTCCTTTACGCTCTTTAAATAAAATACTTCTCTTCCCTCCCAATACTCTTAATCCCTTACCAGATGTTTCTACATCTTTGGTTTCAGTTGGGATTTGACTCTGACGAAGACCGCTTGTTACAGCTAAAAGATCTTAGTTTTTTTTTCTCATTTCTTATTGTGGTTTGAACATTGATTGCTATTTCACATGTTTATTGTGAAATCTTGTTATAAAACGTCAGATCTATATTCCAAATTCTATTTTTTAAGTCTTCATATTTGAAATTTCTAAATTTTGAAAGTGGTGCATGCATTTTATAAAAAAAATTGAGAATATTTCATTACTGTATTAGAAGATCTATACTGCACTAATTTAGTATGAAGAGAAACTAGTGACCTGTTTAATTATGAAAGGTTTGATTGATTTCCAGGCAATAGAATGTGAGTTGATTGGTATTGACCCTGTGGGAGGCACGTGGTCTGAGGATGCTACTGACTTACTGCACGACTTATGCAGTGAACAGGACAAGTGGAAGACTCTGCAGGTCAAGGTATCTTTAAAGACTAAACCGACCATCAATCAACTAGGTTTTCTTTCAATAAAATCCCCGCTATAAATACAACATTTCCCTCTATCCTTATTGGCATTTTTTTTTTATCTTTATAAACTTTTTCAAAAATTATATAACAATCAGTGAGGGAAAAAGCGAAGTAATTTTTACTTCAAACCTTCAAACAATCAAAATTGTAGTTTAAAATTGATACATTTCTTAATATGGTCGTATAAACATGTAACGATTTTAAAAAAAAGAACACGTAGAAGCAGTATACAAATCAGAAGAGAATGAGTTCTGCTCGACTGGCAAACAGGAACTCAGTTTCTTCTTCTCCTTCTCCTGATGACGACGAGGTTGAAATGAGTTGTGTGTTGTTTCTACGTGTTCTGATCTTGTAGTAGTTTGATTTGTTGTCCAAACGTTTCATTTTTTTAAATTCTTTAAACTATGTTTCATAGTTTTTATCATTAAATACTTTTATTTTTAAATATAAACTACATGAAGAACGTTTTAATTACAAATATAAATTGGGTAGATAACTCTTGCATATCATTCACTATTTCATAAACTTTGATAATGCGTTAAGAAAAAGAGTATTGCTTTTTTAATCTTCTCAGACTATAATTGATTTGTTTTTAATGCTAAATGAATTAAGGATTTTTATTTATTTCTGAAAGTTTATTCAATTGTTCTACGACTGGGATTTTGAACTAATGAATCCTTTAGCTCTTAAAGATTTTCAAGTAATGATAGTGGTTATTATCTCAAATATTTGTGTCCAGGTTTGTGAAATGGGAGAAGCTGGTTGGGTCACTGATTGTCTCCGATACCGAGTCATCTTAGTGAACAACGAAAACGGTCAGATGGTCAATTTGAACAAGGAGTTGATGTACCATGGCTTTGCCAACTGGAACCCTATGGAGAAACATGTTTTAGATAGTTTTGAAATAAAGCAATCCGAAGATGAATGCAAAGACTCTGAGACCTTGGATCAGGTAATAATTAAAAAAAAAAGTAAAACTATGGTATATGGACAATAAGAAAGTTTATTTAAAAGTGTAATTTAAAAAAAAAGCTTTCATTGACACTTGTACAGGAATTGTTTCTGTGCAATAAATTAATAAATTCTTACCTATAATTTTAAATTATAATTATTAATTGAAACAAAATTTACCAATACTAATAATTATCGCTTTTAATTTATAAATTTTACAGAATTAATCAATGTATGCCATAACTAACAAAGTTCATACCCCACAAACAAGCTTCTTCCTTTCACACTAGGAAGTAGAAAGTTGAAAGGAAGCCGTTAGGTTGTTCCTACTTTGTGAATTAATCGGTTTATTCAATTCAGATAACATTAATATTTATTTATCTGCACTTGTCTAATATAAATAAAAGGCAGTAAAGTTTGCCATGGCTGTCTGAAGTACTCGCAAAGTACCTTTACTGTCAGTGAAGCCTTCAGGGATGGTGAAATATTCTTTTTGGATTTGGCTAGTAACCTGGAATCCGTCTTTCCTCTGCCTTCTGTCTTTTACTTACAGGAAAGATTTTTTGTTTGATCAGTTCCATAAAGTTGTTTCCACGAGTACCGGTAGGGCATATGGTTTACTGATGAGATGGTCAGGAAAGGCTATTTACTTTCATAACTAGTCGCCAGGTATCCCAGACCGTTCCCGACACCTGAACGGACCCAGCTGTCTTCCAGTCAGTCCACAGGTCGATTGGTTGACACACCGATATCAGGTCGGTTCAATTTCCTCATTCTACAGGAAACATGATCCAAAAGATTCAACAAAAAAGAAGCGAAGAGAAGCTCAACTCATAATATTAGAAGGGAAAGTAAAGTAGGATCAGGATTATAGGTAGGAAGTAAACAATAGGAGATAACTGCATTACTCTCGTCTGTCAGATTAAGACAGTCAAACCACCTCACCCTGTCCAGGTGCCACGACAAGGAGGTGAGAGAGTAGCGTTGGGTTAGAGAGGCTATAAGAGACGCATCATGATTCCTAGATCCCCGTCAGAGTAAGGCAGTACAAACCACCTCAACTGCCCAGGTGCCACGACGAGGAGGTGAGAGAGTAGTGTTGGGTTCGAGAGGCTATAGGAGACGCATCATGACCCCTAGACCCCCATCAGAGTAAGGTGGTATAAAGCACCTCACTCTGTCCAGGGGCCACCACGAGGAGGTGAGAGAGTAGCGTTGGGTTCGAGAGGCTATAGGAGACGCATCATGACCCCAAGACCCCTGTCAGAGTAAGGTGGTATAAACCACCACACTGTGTCCAGGGGTCATCACGAGAAGGTGAGAGTAGCGTTGGGTTCGAGAGGCTATAGGAGACGCATCATGACCCCTAGACCCCCGTCAGAGTAAGGTGGTATAAACCACCTCACTTTGTCCAGGGGCCATCACGAGGAGGTGAGAGAGTAGCGTTGGGCTCGAGAGGCTATAGGAGACGCATCATGACCCCTGCGGGTATAAACCACCTCACTCTGTCCAGGGGCCACCACGAGGAGGTGAGAGAGGCTATAAGAGACGAATTATGACCCCTAGACCCCCGTCAGAGTAAGGTGGTATAAACCACCTCACTGTGTCCAGGGGTCATCACGAGAAGGTGAGAGTAGCGTTGGGTTCGAGAGGCTATAGGAGACGCATCATGACCTCTAGACCCCCGTCAGAGTAAGGTGGTATAAACCACCTCACTTTGTCCAGGGGCCATCACGAGGAGGTGAGAGAGTAGCGTTGGGCTCGAGAGGCTATAGGAGACGCATCATTACCCCTGCGGGTATAAACCACCTCACTCTGTCCAGGGGCCACCACGAGGAGGTGAGAGAGGCTATAAGAGACGCATTATGACCCCTAGACCCCCGTCAGAGTAAGGTGGTATAAACCACCTCACTGTGTCCAGGGGTCATCACGAGAAGGTGAGAGTAGCGTTGGGTTCGAGAGGCTATAGGAGACGCATCATGACCCCTAGACCCCCGTCAGAGTAAGGTGGTATAAACCACCTCACGGTGTCCAGGGGTCATCACGAGAAGGTGAGAGTAGCGTTGGGTTCGAGAGGCTATAGGAGACGCATCATGACCCCTGCGGGTATAAACCACCTCACTCTGTCCAGGGGCCACCACGAGGAGGTGAGAGAGGCTATAAGAGACGCATTATGACCCCTAGACCCCCGTCAGAGTAAGGTGGTATAAACCACCTCACTTTGTCCAGGGGCCATCACGAGAAGGTGAGAGTAGCGTTGGGTTCGAGAGGCTATAGGAGACACATCATGACCCCTAGACCCCCGTCAGAGTAAGGTGGTATAAACCACCTCACTGTGTCCAGGGGTCATCACGAGAAGGTGAGAGTAGCGTTGGGTTCGAGAGGCTATAGGAGACGCATCATGACCCCTAGACCCCCGTCAGAGTAAGGTGGTATAAACCACCTCACTGTGTCCAGGGGTCATCACGAGAAGGTGAGAGTAGCGTTGGGTTCGAGAGGCTATAGGAGACGCATCATGACCCCTAGACCCCCGTCAGAGTAAGGTGGTATAAACCACCTCACTCTGTCCAGGGGTCATCACGAGAAGGTGAGAGTAGTGTTGGGTTCGAGAGGCTATAGGAGACGCATCATGACCCCTAGACCCCCGTCAGAGTAAGGTGGTATAAACCACCTCACTCTGTCCAGAGGCCATCACGAGGAGGTGAGAGAGTAGCGTTGGGTTCGAGAGGCTATAGGAGACGCATCATGACCCCTAGACCCCCGTCAGAGTAATGTGGTATAAACCACCTCACTGTGTCCAGGGGTCATCACGAGAAGGTGAGAGTAGCGTTGGGTTCGAGAGGCTATAGGAGACGCATCATGACCCCTAGACCCCCGTCAGAGTAAGGTGGTATAAACCACCTCACTGTGTCCAGGGGTCATCACGAGAAGGTGAGAGTAGTGTTGGGTTCGAGAGGCTATAGGAGACGCATCATGACCCCTAGACCCCCGTCAGAGTAAGGTGGTATAAACCACCTCACTGTGTCCAGGGGTCATCACGAGAAGGTGAGAGTAGCGTTGGGTTCGAGAGGCTATAGGAGACGCATCATGACCCCTAGGCCCCCGTCAGACTAAGGTGGTATAAACCACCTCACTCTGTTCAGAGGCCATCACGAGGAGGTGAGAGAGTAGCGTTGGGTTCGAGAGGCTATAGGAGACGCATCATGACCCCTAGACCCCCGTCAGAGTAAGGTGGTATAAACCACCTCACTGTGTCCAGGGGTCATCACGAGAAGGTGAGAGTAGCGTTGGGTTCGAGAGGCTATAGGAGACGCATCTTGACCCCTAGACCCCCGTCAGAGTAAGGTGGTATAAACCACCTCACTCTGTCCAGAGGCCATCACGAGGAGGTGAGAGAGTAGCGTTGGGTTCGAGAGGCTATAGGAGACGCATCATGACTCCTAGACCCCCATTGGAATTAGATTAACATGATGGGCGAATGTAGTAACTACATTGTACTGATATTATATTCATAAAATAAATCAATTAAATTAATATTTCTAATAATGGGTGTTTATATTTATTGATAATACTTAATTTGTTGATAGTACACTACCGGAGATTTTTTTGCAATTACATTACATTACTATTAGACATATAAACGTGTGTGTACATCTCCTTGAGCGCAGAGACAATTAGCATATTATCTTATTAATTGTGATGTACATGATTAAGCTTGTGTCATTATGGTTCAAAAACCTCATTGTCTTGAAGTCGACTTAAATTTATTTATCGATTGGTGTCTGTTATAGGATTTCATTGTTTATGATGTACCAAATGTAGAACTCAAAGATATTTTTACTAATATTTTGGAAACTCTGATTTACAGTTTAATTACATTGATGCCAACTGTTATTATAAGTCTTACATTTAGGTACATCAAATTACTGTACAGTCTATGATTAATTTAATTGGATTAAATTTTATGCTGCTAATGTTTGTTTATTATATAATATTATAGAACAGGATAGGCACAGATAGGTTTTAAGAAAGAAAAAAATAGTGCACCTAACTTTTTTATGGCTTATATTTTATTTTATTTTATTTTAAAAAAATATTTGCCACTAAAATGGACAATCTGCCGAACCCGTAATTCTCCTCTAGCTTATGTATTTTGTTATTGTCATTTTGCTTTTTATGTTATATCGTAGTTTTTCATGTTTGCCGTTTTGTTTTTTATGTTATCCTTTACGGCTTTGACCTTAGGTGTATTGTAAAAAAAAAGTATTAAATGAAACATTTGAGAAAACAGTTGCTGCTGAAGATGTGCAGACTTTCTTTAATTAACATGGACGTAGGAATGACTTTGGTCTAATTGGACTGGTTATTATTGTTAGTCAGCTGATTGGGGTGGAGATCGGATGGAGGAAGGTAGCGGTGACAAGACGACGGAGGAAGGGTCTCAATTGGACTCGAGCGCTCTACTGACAATAGAAGAGGCACTTAAGACCCTTGAGGCAGATGACTGCGACTACTTTCCAATAGCTGGAGATCCTCTCTATGAAAACTGTCTCGCGGTATGTTCAACTTATTATACCTTTACTCTTCTTATTCAAAAACAATTTAATTCATTTTAAAAATTTCATTTTTTTTTATAAAAATCATATAATATATATATATTTATATTACCATCAAGAAAACTATCCACAAAGGACAACAAACGTTTCACAATAAAGCACTTTGTCTCTAATTGTCGAGTTAACCGTGATCAGGGGAAAAGAGATACGGACGCCAAGCACACTTGTGAAGTGTTTGTCCCAAACTGTCGCTTCGAAAGTGCGCGTCCGTATCTCTTCTCTTCTGACGGTTAAACCACAAATTAGAGACTGTAAGTGTGTTTTTCTATTTACTGTGTACCTATAGTTCACTCTGTAACATATATATGTATATATAACGATAAAAAGATTTCATATAAACACGTGAAATAACAATCAATTATCAAACCCATCAGTTGGGTTTTTGACTCTGACGGGGACCGCTTTTGCGGTTGAAAGATCTTAGTCTGTTTTCCCATTTCTTATTGTGGTTTGATCATATATGTATATACATGAAACTTTGAGAAACACAAGTGAAAAACAGATCCTAGGATTCACATTCAATATTTCGACCTTTTTAACGGTCGTCCTCAGGAAAAGAAGTTTTGATTGGCGAGAAGACGAAGGCCATATGCAAACTGTATTGTCAAGCAATTACTTTCTTAAGATTGGTAGTTGCTTTCTTTTTCTTATTTACGTAAATTTATAACTTCAAGAGTCCGAATGAAAAAAATAAAATCTTGGAATTATCAACTTACGTGATCTCATTAATTAGATAGTTAATCGATAAGAAAATATTTAAATTAAGTACATTTTTGTACTTAAATGTAATTCTGTAATTAATATGTAATTCTGTTACATTTGCATTAACACAGTATATACACTTACTCTGGATTTTCCTTGATAATAACCCCGAGACAGGTCCGGAAACAGAAAAGTTTGTTAAGTGGTAACACTGGTAAGTGGTAGCCTAATGGTGGGTAGGGTAGGCTAAGTGGTTGACAGCATGCCAAGACGTACCATATACATAACCTCACTAGAAGTTTCTAGAAAGGCTGGGCCTATCTCAATTTCATTTACTTTGTAGCGCACGCACTACACGTTTAATTTAAATAAACATTATTGTTAAGCCATAATAAAATGAATAATAAAAAAAATTGTATTGCTTAAGATAACGAAAGTGGAGTATTCTGGGCTATTGGTCTCACTCTGCCCTCATTGTGAATTACCAATACCAGTATGATAATTTATGCTATTTGGAAGAAAAAGAAGTACGGAAACTTGAAAGTACAGTTTCGAGAAGTACGGAAACTTGAGGTCGAGTGTTTTTTGTCAAGAATTTACTTTCTTAACGTTAGTAGTTGCTTTCTTTTTCTTATTTATATAAATTTATAATTTCAAGGAAAAAAATGAAATGTTGAATTATTAACTTATCTGACCTCATTGATGAGATAAATTAATATATCGGTAAGAGAATATTTAAATTAAATACATTTTTTTATAATTCTTTTACATTCTCATGTATCTGTTCTAGCATTGGCAGTGTATTTGTTTCTTCCTCAGTCATTAAATTAATTATTTAACATAATACATAAATATTAAGATAATAAAATGATTTTAGAATTACTTTTTATAATTTTAACATATTTTATATTTTTTTGCCCTCAGTTTTTGAAACAGAATAACTTTGAAGTAATAACACCTAAACAGCAACCTTCAAAAAAAGACCATATAAAGAAGGAGATCTGTAGTGATGAGTCAGAAAATGACGCAGACATATCGGAAGTCGAAGAGATTACTGTTGTTAAATTGTGCCAACAGAAAGGCGTACTAACTCCTAGTGTTCAATGGAAACAGACCCCCGTATATGTCTATATGGACATCCTTCTGCCAGACGTTAAGTCCTATCACCTCACTTGGTCAATGCTCGACCTCTATTTCAGGTAAATTATTTGTTTTCAATATAATTCTTTGATTAATGAAAGGCATCCAATGACAATTAGCGGATAGCCTTTGCGCCCCACTACTTGATTCGTTATTCAGGTTTAACTATTGCATTGCATTATTAATGGATTTTTGGGGTGAGGTGTAGTTCACCAGGTTGCGTGTATATCCTCAGTACTTAAGAATACCTGAATCTTAGCCAAGACACCAGCTTTGTCTTGTGAGAGATAGGGACGCTACGGTTCAGAATCTTTAATGAATCAAATTGATATTTTACACAAAATGTGCCCCATAGTGTAGATGATCCCTATTGTTTGGGAGAAATTATACATGACGGGAAAGTTACTTTTTTTTTGCCAAAAACCTGTTTTCAGAAAACAATATTATTATTCAAAAACTATGATATTATGGTTCCTTATAGTAAAGTTGAGTGTTGGCAACTCCAGATTTTTACTTTATTTTACTTCAGTATACATATATGCTAAACTGCATTAAGTAATATTTTGTTTCTCCTAATTTCTTCGTTTTCTTAAACTGATTAAACTATTTGTGTGTTTAGTGCCTTACTAAATTCCAAGTGTTACCGACTTGAAATAGAACTATATGGACCGATTATACCGGAAACCCTCCAACACTCTGCCAAAGGACTTTACGTACAGGTCAGAATGGAGAAACTTCGAAAAGGTAATAATTAAAACATTTTTTTTTTAAATTTCTCATCATGCAAGTATACATATTAAATTGGTGTATTTTTACTTCGCTTAATTAATAAATTTTAATTACCTCCTTTAAATATTTATAGCGGCCTGATAGAACTTTGTGTTTTATGGTATTTCAGGCTATGATTGGGAGAGGTTGTTACGTTCCCCAGAGAGGGTACCTTGGCTCAGTTTAGACTCCAGTTCAGTTGGCAAATCTGGTTCTAGCAAGTCACTGACTTCACGACTTCTCGACCTTGGTTTGTTTTTATACCTTTTAACAATTTTTTTTTTTGCCTACTAAAATCAATGTTTGACCCACTATTACAAAAATAATTTTGTTCAACTTTTGGTTCCACATAAAGCTTTTATAGTGTAGTGATGGTGATGCTTTACCGAAGAATATTTACACTTTGTATGCCTTGTCAGGAGGTATAATTTTACAAATATGCATATAGACATATCAACGTTCAAACCAATAAATCAGAAAAAAGACTAAGTAAGATCTTTCAACCGTAACAAGCGATCTTCGTCAAAACTCAACTGAAATCAAAGGTGTAGAACCATCTGGTGTGAGGTTGAGAAGAGTGGGAGGGAAGAGAGGTATTTTAAAGGGTGTAAAGGATTCTTAACTTCATAGTGATTATTACGAATTAATTTTATGATAAAAAACAAAACTGTAATTTCAGAAAATAGCAGTTTGTACATATTTGACACAAATTTACAAACAATAAATAAAATTATTTCTGTCACCTTAGAAATTGCAGTGAAAGTGAGTTAATCCTATGATCTATGCAGGAATAGTTTAACTTTCGTCTTTATTAGTTCGGGTCGTACATTAAGCGTAGTGCTATTAAACATTGTATTTTAGTTAAAAATACAATGCTTTACTTACCGAACAAATTATTAGCACTTTTCCATAGTATAACTTTTAATCATTGTAGAATAAACAATTTAATGAACTAGTCTCCACAAATAAAAATTTAATAATATAAACAATGCGTTTCGAACACGTAGTGTTCTTCAGGATTAAACTAAAAAAATATAATGACATCAGAGAGTTATCTGTAGTATAAAATAAATGGTACAAAATAAAATTAGGAAACAGAGATGTACATACCCAAAGATGAGTGTCTGGTACAGCTGACTAGAAATAGGATGGAAGTGGACAACTTGAGTTTTAAAGGATGGATGGTATAGGATGGGAGGTATAAAGTGTACAACTGTTTAATTTGAAAAGAACCTGCTTTCCAATAGGAAAGAGTGTACTCTTACCCCCACCCACTTCCATTTATTTCTTTTCAGTTGTTCCACAAACACTCATCCTTGGGTATGTACATCTCCGTTTACTTATTTCATTTTATACCATAGATAACTATCTGATGTCACTGCATTTTATTAGTTTTATGCCTGAAGAAGAATACTACGTGTTCGAAACGCGTTGTTTATATTATTAAACCTATTCTGAGGTAAAATTGATAAACAAAAGTCTCCACATAAATGAAGTTTTATTCAACAACAACAACGCGTTTCGAACACTTTGTCTTCCTGATGATGAACACAAAGTGTTGGAAACGCGTTGTTATTGTTGAATAAAACTTCATTTGTATGGAGACTTTTGTTTGTTTATTCATTTTAACTCAGAATGAGTAAATACCACACAATTACGGATTGCACAACTAATGATTATTAAACTTCTATATGTGGAGACATTTCATTAAATTTTTTACCCTACATTGAGTAAATACCACATAATAACGGATCAAACTACAACTGAAATAACTTTCTAATTAAAATAGTTGATTGTCATTTAACTTAAAGTGCAAGCATAACTATTTACTTATCTGCTTTGAAATTGTTTCCGGGTGTGGAGAACTGTCATAGAGTTATCGTAGCTGACAGGTGTTATGTGGTTATACATTTTTAATACAACAGGCACAGAATTGTGTTCCAAAAAGTCGATTTTCTTTTGTTTTCAAAATTTCTCGTGAAATCATCGTTAAACTTTCACTTTGATAGTTGGTGTTGTGTATTATAGTTTCACATTTCGTAGTTTTTGTTTTGCTTGTGCTACAGCTTAGCTTAAATTATATATTTTTTTTCAGCTGAATTTAAACTAAGAATGATGAATGGAACAAGAGAAAAGCGAAACTTGAAAAATATGGAGGATGTTCTTATGAATGTAAGTCATACAGTGGATTATGATGATGAAGACAGTGACTCGAACCTCTCAGACCCTGGCGACATACCCATCGAACCGGTCGACCCATTCGACCCACTTCTCTAGTGGCTCCCGCTGTATTCATCGAAGAGCTAGTACTTCATCTTCATTCATCACCCTTGATGAAATGAAAACAAGCCCACATTACTTACCGAATAACCCTTATTCGGTCATTTAATTCTCACTCCTTCATCTTATATTTAATTTTTCGACGACCATTGGTTTTGTACCAATTTGATTTAAAAACCAATTCCATGTTTTCATGGTCTCCTTAAAGTTCACCATTCCACCCTTCAATGGTATGAGTCATGATTTTGTGATTTACGATTTTAAGTCGTGTTTGAATGACTAACGTTGTTCTAATATCATGTCTTAGTTAAACTTAGTGCCTTCCTTTTTATATTAAACTAAGGGTTTAGTCTCATGTATGAAATAAGGTTTTTTATTTTTATTTTTTAAATAAATTATGAATTTTTTCTCGATGTGATGATTATTTTGTTTTCTTTTCCAATGCTCAAACTTCCAGGCTTTCACCTTATGGAGCAGAAAGTGTGGTTCATTTATTATTTGATACCCACTTCAGTAATGGGTTGATTCTACTTTGGAAGTCCTACATTATTAGAGTAGGATTACCTGTCATCGTACAGGCTCGGGTTAACTCTCCTTCCCGGGACGATGTGCCTAGATTATTTGTTTAATATCCCGTATGAAGAAATAGATGGATCTACCGGTCCAGAGCCGAGCCTCTAGACCAGAAGTTCCCAAAGTGGGTTCCGCGGAACCAAGGGCTTCCCTAACGTACTGTCTGAGGTTCCACGAAACAAATATACAAAAAACATTTTTCTAATTTTTTTTTAAGTTGGTATGGATTTATTCTGTGTTTCTTGTAAATCATGAATAATGTGTATATCTACTTACACATATAAGTAGAAGTGGTCAAAATTTCATTCATATTTAGAATCAGTGACTAGTCATTTTTTGGAGCTATCTGATTCCTGAATTTCCTTCTACTGCAAAAATAGCACTTCACACATTGCTGCCTCTTCCCACTACCTACCTATGTAAAAACGGATTTTCCTTTTATACTGCCATAAAACTAAATACCGAAGTAGACTTAATGCTGGGACTGACTTGTAAATCAAACTCTCAACTACTATAAAGCCAAAAATTATTACAAAATAAACTTAAAAAATTGCTGTTAAAATTGCTAGTTATGAAAATTAAAATCTTTTAGTTATAATTTTTATTCGAAAAATACAATTGCAGTAATATTTCTTTTTAATTGTTTTTAAACATACACACTTTTTTTTAAAGGCATATGCAATATTTATATTATGACTGTACAAACTCATTAAAATCTGGGGTTCCCGAGAAAGGTACTGAAGCTAGAAGGGTTCCGCGTCGAAAAAAGTTTGAGAAACTCTGCTCTAGACACTGGGCTACCATGGCTCCCCATAGAAATGATTGTGAACTTATAGTTATTATATTTAACATTTTCATATTTGTCAATTACACCTTTTTTATTGTCGAATAATTTAAAAAAAAAAGAATAATTTTCCGTTCTTTTTCTGTTTCCTTGTTTCAATTCAATAAAACTGTTAAAAAAAATGAGGAAATAAATAATCTCCAGGCAAATAAGTTCTATGAAAAAAAAAGCGAAAACACTTTGTGTTCTTGGACAGGTTGGTGATATCTGCTTATCGGTAAGGTGGGATGGCCACTGATAAGAAGGGACTGTCATAAATAGTTAGCAGTTTAATATTGGCATGTGTCAATCTCTTACCTTCACGATAAGCAGATGGATGTAACCTGAAGAAGAACGCTGAATGTTTGAAACGCGTTGTTTAATGCAAAGAGATTATTTGTATGGAGACTTAAGTTTTCCCATTTTCGTAAATACCATTTTGTAACTGATTTCATTACTACTGAACTATAATACTACTATTACAAACATTCTGGCAAACATTTTACTACCTGCACACCTAAAAATCTGTGAACGTGGATTCCGATCCGGAGTTCAAGAGCAACAGTTCTCGAACTGTGAGATGATATTAAATGCATAGTATAAAGTTTAAAATTTTATTTTTGAGAACGAAAACCCTTATTTACGATTATGACTTGTTTCAAAAGGGATTTTCTTGATAAATATTTTTTATTCCGATACTGAAGTCTTTATTTTCATCCGAAAACTAGACACCCTATTTTGATTCTTAGACTTAATATATATTTCATGATTGGATCAAATTTCAATAATTCTGACATTTCAGGTATACCTTTTTCAGTCTCATAATTTTTTTTGTTTTTGCTTCACTTGGGGCAATTTAACTGGTTCTGCGACTTCTGGAATAGATTCAATCTTAAAATCTTCGAAAGAAATTTTAGACTCGCTTTTGGGACTAACAATAGCAGTTTTTTATAGTTTCATAATACGAGTAAAACAAATGGTTTCGAGTTGGACAAATATGAACTTGCTATGTCACCATACCTGTTATTTATATTTTTTTCCGAGAAATATGAAGTTTTATGTTAATTATGTTGTTAAAATTACATCTCTTGCTATCTCCAATCATAAAAGTACCAAACTTATTCTAGTGACCTAAAATAAACAACTGAGATCCCATATATACTGTTGAATAATTGTTGAGGGATAGTATCTCTTTCGCAACTTGAGAGCGTCGCTTCCAGAATTACGCTTTAAAAAAAAAATATATACCTATTCAAAAGCAGTTACTTACCTACTGTGAAAAGTGAGGTAAATGAAATAAAGATGATTCTAATATCAGTCATTTATGTGACCAGTTCAACAGTAAGTCAAGAATTTTCTATTCTACATTTGACCCTACAACTTTTTTTAAAAATTTTTTTCGTGTATGAACCTTAACGAAAAGGAAATTGGAAAACTATCTTAAAATGAGAATCTACAATCGTGCCTGAAATTAAAAATAACATATAACCCAAAACAACAAAAATGGCTCACCAGTAATGCAAGCAGTTGTGCATTATTTACTCATGATTAGTGAGGAAAAATACGTACAAGGTTCGTCATGAAGACAATGTATTTCCTCACTTGTAATAAAAATAGTGAGGGCTATTTTTATAGCACTAGGCTTTCATCTCTAGAGCTATAAAAATAGCTGTATCGTCATAAAAAACTTCAATGTTACTTTGGAAAGGCCAAATAGTAACAATTGAAACCATTACACATAGCAGTTAGGACTTTGTTTATATGAGAAACGAACCATTAACATTTTTTACTTTACTATAAGTAAAGTATAGTGATCGTGAAAAATTCGATCTCGAGATTTTGACGGAATTATATGTTTTCAGGTCCCAAAAGTCGTTTTATGAAGATTTTTTTAAGATGTCTGTGTGGGTGGTTGGGTGAGTGTGTTAGCATTGCTTGTTACCACGCTACGGTCCAGAATCTTTGATGGATCAAGTTGATATTTTACACATAAATGGGCCCCATGGAATAGATGATCCCTACTGTTTGGGAAGAATTATGCATGACTGGAAAGTCACTTTTTTTCAAAAACAGTTTTTTAGAAAACATTTTTTTCTCCTAAACTGGTAACCCTAGAGTTTTGAAATTTTGGCATTATCTTTGAGGTTACAAATGGAACAAACGAAAAATATATTCAGAATTTTAAAACAAGGGGAAAATTTTTTTTCAATAAAATGTAAAAATGTTGACTTATAATTCAATCTCAAAGTTTGTGAGAGCAATACAAGCCATACAATTTGACGGATCAAAATGAAACTATGCTTAAAAATAGAATATTATATGGAAAATGATTTAAAATATTTTGTTACAAAGTTACATTCACCAAACGGGCGTTACAGTACGATTTCTGTTTTCAGAAAATGATTTTTTGACGCTAAACGGCTCATTAAAAAATCATACAAATTTGACCAAAAAATTAGCAATTTATAAAAAAAAACTCATGAAGTTTCAATTACGGGAAAGTGCTTTAAAGCTATAAAAACTGTTTGTTTATTCTGGACTAAGGATAAAAATAAAGTCGAAAAATAAAAATTCGACAAGTATAGCAGGGATCACCTGCTATACTTGTCGAATTTTTGATATTTTTTTACAATGTTTACATTGACTTAGAAATTTTTTGAGCAAAACCACTGAGATAAAATTAGACTATTCTAGTCTAATAGTTCATATTTATTATTTTCAAAAAGTAGAAGCTCCCAACTATAAATGATTTAAATTATATTGAATAGCTGTCTTCGACTTTGTGTTAAGTATGTAAACTGGTTAATTACTAATATATTTTTTTTCAATATACATTCATAGCAAGCTTATAACAGAGTACAAGACGCAGGAAAAAAGATAACACTCACTCAGAGAAAATTGTTATATATGATTTTCGACAAAATTTACTATCGCAATAACTTTAAATTCCTGAAACTCTAATATTATATGCTTGACTAATTAGTTTGCCATTGTAATAATTTTAACTATAGATAATATTTTATTTCTACAAGGTTAGGTTACGGTGCAGTGACAGTCGCACAAGAGAACACAAATAGGCCCTTTGTGATACCACACAACGAAGATAGATTCTACGTTGGGAGTCCTAAATTTTGCCTAACTGAGGTATATTTAGAGTAGGGATCTTTAACGAGTATCTGATATCGTACAGGCTCGGGACCGACGGCTTAACGTCCTCTCCGAGGGACGACGTGCTCAGATTTATTCACCTCCTACATGAATAAATCAAGGAGCCCACCAGTCCAGAGGTGAACACGTGGCCACTGGGCTAACTTGGCTCTTGTTATAGTTGTGTAAGTGATGCGCATTTTCATTTTTTATAACAGATTTCATGCATACATAAAACTGAACATTTTAAAAATAATATTTATTCGTAACAAAATAAATAAAACATTTTATAACAATAAATTGGATGCACAGAAAATTCATAAAAATGTTATAAGTAAATAAATGTGTCGAAATTGAGCTTTAAATGTTACGCGTCGGAGTTGTCTTTAAGGACATCCTTGAGGATTGAACCTGATCGAAAGGAGAAGGGAGAAAGGGCAGGTAGTTGGTCAGAGATAAGAAGAGATGAAGTGCTGGTCTGAGAGGTCTTTCTGCTAGGCGTCTCCTAAAAGAAAACAAACTTCGTCATTCACACTTCAGATGTCTAAACTGAATCTAATCATCTTTATAAATTATCAGTTCTGAAATTCGTTACAGAAATTCTTGTTTTTAAAATCAAATAAAGACAAATACCTGCTTGTTTATGACGTTAAATTTGTTATGAAAATAATAGTTATTTTAAAAAAAGAACATCTTTAAAATCCTACCTTAAGTTGTTGGGGACTTTCAGGAAGTGATAATAGAAGTTGTGGTTTGGGCAATGACTCACTCTCTAAAAATTTGATGAAGGCTTCTGAGAGAGACTGAAAATAAAATGTATAACGTTCAACAAACAATCTAAAAGCTTCAGTGATTTTAATTACAGTAATAAATAGTATATGAGTAATCCTTATATATATAAAAAGATTTCACATAAACGCGTGGAATAACAATCAATGATCAAACCACAATAAGAAAATGGGAAAACAAGACTAAGATCTTTCAACCGTAACAAGCGGTCTTCGTCAGAGTCAAAAACCGAACTTTGTCTTGTTTTCCCATTTTCTTATTGTGGTTTGATCATTTATATATATATATATATATATATATATATATATATATATATATATATATAAATATTGATAAAAGTATCGACCGTGGAATAGAAACGAAACTAAAGTTTATCGGGACTCGGTCAGTTCTTCAGGTTCAAATTAAACTCTCATTACCAATGTTTCGGTCTTTATTTAAAACCTTTTCAATAGGCAGAAGTATACATTTTGAAACAGAAAAACTAAGTATTACATTACAAATTATTTTACAAAGAAAAATAGTATGTGGATTTTAACAACTGTAGTCTGAATGAACACGTGACACTGAGCTGTATGTAAAATAATTTGTAATGTAATACTTAGTTTTTCTGTTTTAAAATTTATACTTCTGCCTATGAAAAAGGTTTTAAACAAAGACCGAAACGTTGGCAATGAGAGTTTAATTTGAACCTGAAGAACTGACCGAGCCCGATAAACTTTAGTTTCGTATACATATATATATATATATATATATATATATAAAAAGATTTCACATAAACACGTGAAACAACAATCAATGATCAAACCACAATAAGAAATGGGAAAACAAGACTAAGATCTTTCAACCGTAACAAGCGGTCTTCGTCAGAGTCAAAAACCCAACTGAGTTGGGTTTTTGACTCTGACGAAGACCGCTTGTTACGGTTGAAAGATCTTAGTCTTGTTTTCCCATTTCTTATTGTGGTTTGATCATATTATATATATATATATATATATATATATATATATATATATATATATCATAGCAAAAATTTTGTAAGTTATTAAATTAAAATTTGTATATGTATACTAAACAAGTAAATATACTATATATATATATGAAAAATTATTAACGTTTTCCTTTATCATGAACATAAGTTTTATTTTAAAAAAAATTGAATTGTATAGTACATTGATTTGCTCACTGTGGAAATAAATTAACAATTTTTAAATATTCCGTTTTAAAAATTAAATCAAAATATTAAAAATAAGCGAGGCCCAAAATACCGTGACTTGAATAATACTAAATCAAAGATATAAAACCACAGTACAGCATAATTCTAGAAATAATCTTAATTATGAGCACAGGAATGTAGTATATAATTCTAAGGAAAGAATTACCCTAGCAAAAAAAAGTGTTTTCCCCGTATAAAGTTGGTTGTGTAAAATGTTAAATATTTTAATGGAGTCTCACTGATTTTTAATTATTCCATATATATATTAGGGAAAAAGTTCGAAACTTTTAAGAAATATTATAATAAAAAGACAAACCTTTATTTTTGGTTCAAAGTAAATAAATCATACACAACATATTCATTTTTACCAAAAAAATTTCCTGAATTAAAATTTAAAAAAAAATTTCCTCCTTGGGACACTTAAAACTACAGTGGGAAAAATCGGTATAGCCATTTGGATTCAACCCCTTTAACCTTAGCAGTTTTCCATGTGCTTATTTAAAAAGGATACTACCTTGGATTTCCTGATTTACATTCTTTGAAACTGTCCCTGTTGTTAAGGGACACATAAATTTCTATGTGGTGTACCCTGGGTGATGCGAAATGAGCTGCATGTCTACGTCGATTACCGTGTCGCAATGGCGATCACACGAGAGAGGAATATGAGGGTCTCTATTGAAGTACACGGCGTCGAATAGCCGACAGACCAAGGACGAGCATTGGCTCAAGAAAGAAGTGAAAGGATTTTTTTCTGAACGGAGATACAAGAGCATCAATATTTCGTCTCTATGGTAGGATTAAACATGTAGGATCCACATCAATTAAAGCAAAAAAAAAGAAATCGGATTTGAAATTGTACCTGCTGCTGGTGAGAAGAAGCCGGCTGAAGTCCAGCTTTCTTTCTGTCGGCTCCATCGAAGTCCAGGACGGAGCCTATCACTTTCAGCGCTTGCCCCTTACTGCTCTCTGGTGCTCCAAGGTAACCAAGCAGTAGATTCTTCACCAAACTCCTGGTCAGATCATCAAGACAGAACAATCATCAAGATCAAGAATACTGATTTTAATTTAAAATGCCAAAAGATGTTTACCTGTTTTCCAAAGCCAACACTTATAAGGCTTTCATCTTTTAGTGCTGTTTTAAAAACGAACAAGTCCCTAAAATAGCGTTTTCCAAACTGGGAGGCACGGAATAGTCTAAAGCAGCGTTTCCCAAAGTAGGCGGTGGTTTGATATGGGGGGGCGGTAACGCAAAAATAGGCGGTTGGGGGCGGTAACGCAAAAATATGCGGTTTGGGGGGCGGTAACTAAAAAATAGATGGTTGGTGGCGACAGTGTAGCTAATGTAGCAGCTGGCTGCTACAATACTTACACTGTCGTCCCAAACTGTTGGCGCTAACCATCAAAAACCATACAAGTAATAAAAATTAGAAATAAGAATTTCAAAAGATATGCCGCTCTTTTACCTGAGGATTAAGGGGTCAGCCTCGGTCGAAAGTAAAAGAGAGTTTTCGGTCAAAATAAAGGGAATAAAAAGATAAGCTGCTCTTTCACGTATGTCCTATGGATTAAGAGGTCAGCCTTGATCGGAAGTAAATGAGTTTTCGGTCGAGATAAGAAGAATAACATGATCGTTACCTCTATAAATAGTAGACCGCAATCTCAATTCTGTAAAGATAGATTGTGGCTGTAGATTGCATGACAGCAAGAGGATGGTTTTTTACTCTTTCTTACTGTACTTCTTTCTTTCCCCAAACATCCCTTTCTGGACATTAGTCCTTTCCTGCGCTTTCAACCTTTTAAAATACCATTCTTCCCAAAAGTCGGTAACATTTGAAACCTCGGAAGGTAACTAACTTGAGATTTCTTTTTTCTTTCTCCAAAAAAGTTAAACCTGAATAGGATAGGTTAGTTCTGATAGGCTTTTTGGCATATCTTTCCATTTTTATGGGGTAGGGGGCGCTGGCAGGCTATTCTAGAAGACAAGGGGGCGCTGGCAGTCTATTCTAGAACACAAGGGGGCGCCAGCCTGAAAAAGTTTGGGAAACCCTGGTCTAAAGGAAGCCGCGAAAATTAGACACGTGAACAAAATTTTCCAAATTACTGCTAAAGTTTTCTATGTAAAAAATGATACATTTTCTGCCTTGGCTACAGTGACATCCAAATATCGAGCTCGTTTAGTTGTAGAAAAAGAGCTACGAGTAGCTATATCGTCACAGACACCAAGATTTGATAAAATTTGTGCTAATAGACAAGCACATCCATCTCATTAAAAACAATAACAAAATATCGTTTTCCATTAGTTTGTATGAAGAAATTTTATAAAAGTAAAAATGTTTGTGTTTTTATTTTATTAAATATTCAGAGGGAGGGGGGCACCACCAAATGATTAAATATTTTTAAGGGAGGCGTAGTAACATCAAGTTTGGAAACCACTGCCCTAAAAACTAACTTGCATATTAAAATTGATTAAATATTTAAAAAGTAGTTTAATAATGTCGTACATTCATTAATACATATTCTCATTATCTTGAGACTTGAAAAACGATAAGCTTGTAACATATCAATAATTGTAATTTTAGGTAAATTCTCAAAAACCAAAGCATAAATGGGCGTTAGAAACAAAAAACCAAGTTTTGAATTTGTTCTTCATAATCTTAGAGTATATCATATAATAAAATTTATTGAAGTAATGATTTTATTGAAATTATTATGATAAAATCAGTATCATTATGTTTTTATTTTTATATACAAATATCAATTAGAAAAAAATTAAATGAGTACAAAAAAATAGTGTAACATTAAATTATAGAGCAGTATAAGTTCAATGGAAACTATAACAAGAACAAAACTTAATTTTTGTTGTGTCAGCAACTGAGAACATTTTTATACTCTGAATAATATATATTGACAAACTTTAAACATCGATTGTAAACTTTCATGGAAATGATTACAGTCATCAATTAATTAGAACGGAAGACATATTTCAGAGCACCAGGTGATAAGAGAAAATCATGTTTTTAGATATTTTAAGATATTAAGAGATCTTCCCGCTGTTTGAAATAGTGACATTATATATGAGAGTAAACAACTATACTGCGTAGGCTAATTCTGGTAAAAAAAAAATAACTTTTCAATTAGTTACAGAAACTCAAAATTTATATTTCCAAACAATAAACAGTAAATATCCCATAAAATTATATGAGATCACCACTTACTTGTCTATCTTGCCTTCCACGGTCGAAAATACTTCCTTCATTCTCATTTCTTCCTTTTCTAACCTCTCTTTCAGAACAGCAACTACATCAATTAAACATTGTATCAAATGGTTCAATTCTTTAAAATTAATACACAAAGACCATCGAGTTTCCGTACTTAAAGTAACCATACTTTTTTTTCCTTCCAAATAGCATGAATTTCATACGGGTATTGGTCATTTACAATGAGGGCAGAGTGAGACCGAGTAGCCTAATTTCGTTATCTTAAGCAAATTATACCTTTTATTATGCATAAACAATATTACTATTACATATTTTAATGTACAGGGTGTCCATAAAGTCTCTTTACGATTTGAAAAATTTATTACAAAAGCAGTTCATGAGATATCCTAACCGGATTTCTTTTATTTTAATAAGTGTTTATTAAAGTTTTTTTGTATATAAAACTTTTGTGTTTTCAGATACTCTGTGGATGGAAGAAAACTGATTCACTGAACTAGTATAAAATGGCTACTTCTCAAAAGCGTCAAAAGCGCAATATGTATCTTTGGTTTATTAAAACAAAGTCGGATTTTCAGACTATAGAACTAGATTTGAAAGAGATCCACTCTCCCATCCTTCCATTCGTGCATGACGCAAGAAATTTATGGAGACAGGGATGGTATTGGCACTGCTGCCAGTGAGTTGCAAATACCACCTTCAACAGTGCGCAAGGTCCTCCACAAGAACGTACACTCCAATGCTTACAAAGTGTAACTGTTACCAGCTCTTGAGCTAAATGACAAGCCAAAACGAAGTGAGTTTGTTGGAGAAATGCGTCCCAGCATTTCCATACTTAGTTTTATGGTTTCGTTGAGTCTGTACATCCGACTTTGTTTCAGTGAACCACGAAACACTTTGCGCTTTTTCTTAAGGAGTAGCCATTTTAAAGAGGATTCAGTGAATCTGTTTTCTTCCATCGAGAGAGTATCTGAAAACACAAAAGTTTTATATAAAAAAATTAATAAACACCTATTAAAATAAAAGAATCCAGTTAGGATATCTTATGAACTACTTTTGTAATAAATTTTTCAAATTGTAAAGAGACTTTGTGGACACCCTGTATAATACACACACACTGCATCCAGATGTATTTGTTGATTGTGATCAGTCCAATGATCTTTCTCGGTTTCTTTTAGTACAAAAATTCGAGGGTCCAGTGTATTTCAACTGATTTTCCCAAAGAAAAGTAATGTACGGATCAATAAGACACTAATTTCCAACGGTTGAAGTAGCACCAAGTATAGGTACATTAAAAAAGTTATTAATATAAAAGTAATAATTTATAACACAAACACTTTTTCAATAATACAATTTTCTAAAATTAAATTTTGACTAAATGGTTATGCTTCAATATAATAAAGAGATCCCATCAAGGTTGCATTACCTCCTTAAAGAAAAAAATATTTTTCCCATTATTATAGTAACTTTCAATATTATCCTTGAAGTACGTTAATCATTCCTTGCTGAAAAACAAACTATATTTTGATGGTTTAATATTTGCTTTAAAAATGAAGTATATCCGATAAAAAAAATGAAATTCAGACACGCAAACATGGAAACAAACTAAGGTAAGTTAAAAAATTGTGATAAATGAAAGGCAGTCCTATCAAAATATTGTATTTATTCTAAAAAAAGGCAATATTTTTAAAAAAATGTCCGAATAACTGATGTGAATTTTTATGATCCAATTTGCTTTTAAAAAGTTTTATTGGAATCGAATTTGATCTTATCTTTTCGTAAAGCAAGTGAAAATAACAATATCCATGTATAGCCACCAATATTGACTTGTAATATACAACGGTCATGTAAAGTTATTTGATAATAGAAAAATACCAAGGTAATAATGAATATTCATACAATTAAAGTAACATATATATTTTTTCATGCTACAGTAATTAATTTCTGTATTAATTTTAGCCCTGAAAATGTTTGCAAATTTGGTTTGAAGGTGCTGTTTGACGCTAGACCAAACGTTGATAAAAAAAGAAAAATATAGCGTTATTTATATAATATATTTATATATATATATATATATTATATTGCATATTGTACATAGTATACAATATGCTATACTGTTAACATAATATTACCTGGGTTTCGAAAATCATTGCAATTGCATTGGTGTATAAATAGTAAATATGGTCATAAAAAACCTGGTATATCAATATTGTTTTCAGACTTAAATAGGAAATTCCTGTCCTGTTTTTCAAAGAAGCAGGTTTCAAAGAATCAAGTTCACACTTTCCAACTTCTTTAAGTCTGTAATACAACCTTGATTAGGGACTGTTATTTTAGAATCTATACATTTTAGTAATACATTTACAAAAATAATAATAATATAAAACTATATTTATTGCTAGGGTGAATGGTGAAGGGCGTAGAAAGGGGTGGGTCAGGGGGCAAGTATTAGTCAGGTACAGGCGAGTTGGCTAGACCAGTACCTGATATAATACTCACACCCTGACCTCGTCCATGCCTGCATGCCTCCAGACAATACTACTCGCAGTGCTGGCAGCCTCCTACAGAGAGTCATTCTCTTCAGTGGCGTAGCAAGGGGGAGGGGGGCACGTGTCACGGGGCGGCATTTCAGAGGGTAAAAATAGAAAAAAAAAAAATAAAAATCTCAAATATTATGCCAAAATGACTTTTTAAGGTCGTAATTGTTTTTATGCTTTATGCGTATTAACAGATTTTCCAAACTGTAATATTAGCAAATTAATTTTAATTTTTTAAAAACTAATTTTGCAAAAAAATTATATTGTTTGCTTATCCAGTTAATTTAATGTAACCATTTTTTTTTATGATTTGAATTATACGTTTTTGTTTTGAAAAATCTTTGGTTTTCTTTGAAGATGACTGTATACTTATATGAGTATTGTAATAAGATGAAAGTCTGGACTAATAACAGCAGTCAAAAATTAGTTCCTTGATTGTAATTCCATAAAAAACAAATATTTTGAGGACGTCCTGGAATTTTGAAGGTTAACGGATTATCAACGGGTAGCGAGGGGCAGTAAATCATATGACCATCCCGGGTGGCAAAAATAGTTGCTACGCCACCGATTTTGTTATCAGCTATTTCATATCATAACAAGCATTACACAATATAATATATATATATATATATATAAAACTACATTAGTGCATTCATTCTACATTTCATTACAAAAACAAAACAAAAATATTTGTTGTCAATTGTATTGTTGTTTTCTTAAGGTGAAATATAAGTAACATTAAGACCAAGGCTTAGGAAATCGAATCGGATTTATTTTTTTCAAGCCCGAAACGAATATTATTAAAAAACTGGAACTAAAAAGTCGAATCGATTATAAACAAAAGTTTGAATCGGAAAAAGTCTAGTCTCATTGATAAAATTCTTTAGGAATTCCAATTTATGAGTGTTGCTTTACTTGTTTAAATTGAGTAAACGTATACTTTAATCTTTTGCAGTTTTGCAGCCACTAAAATCTGTAAAACTTTCCTTGTTAAAATTAGAGACAAGTAATTTTCCTGTTTATTTATAGGCAGCTGTTTCCAAATCAGAAAGGTTATATTATTACATAATGATTATTATTATTAGAATTATTATAAATGTATGCACTTTTTACCGAAGTATTATTGATTTGTTAATAAATTCTCCATGAATTTATTGTTATTTTCATACTATCCGCTCCAGTATCATTGACACTTAGCTTCACAACTAAAAAAAATTATAAAAAGAAAGAAAAAAATATTATTAGTTAACTTTTTATGAATTATATTTTACGAAAGAAAAATATATATAAGTAAATATCTGAAAACGTGGAATCAGTATTTCAAATGCATTCTGAACTCAAAACTGTATGTATATTACAAAAGCCAATAAAACGAATTAAAAAAAAAATAAAAATAAATTTTATTTTGTTCTTAATAATGTAAACCTAACTGTGAATAATCAAATTAGACATTTTTTTTTATCAGAATGCAATTCAAGTTCTTAAAAAAATATTAACTGCTTCCAACTGATTTGACATGACATGCTCAAATTTAATTCAATTAATTAATTGATGGAAATCTAAATTTGTTCATTAGAATTTAAATATTAGAAATTTAAACTCCCGAGTCTAGTTAAGACAAAATGCTTTAAAGTCCTGTGATTCAAATAGTACACATTGTTAACACAGAACGGCAAATGGCTCCTATACATACATGATCACTGGAACGTTGCATTATTAATGCTTAGTTGAACTTTAGTTTGTAAAATACCTATTTAGAATAAAATTAATCAGATAAAATAAATATTACTCAAGACTGAGAAGCAATTTAAAAGGAAGTTATAATTCTAATTCCGTTTAATCAGAAAAGTTTACACGGAGTGCGCTGAAAGTATCCATAATAGTGTAATTAAAACAAGAGGTCATCCGAGAACATGAGGACGAAATGTAAATGGTGTTTAACCGATCATTATGAAAAACTTGTAGAGATGCGCAGTTCTTTTACGAAAAAGTTCATGCAGAGTCCAACTAAGACATAACAGTATACTCGTGCCAACACTAATACAACAATCAAATATAAAGATGTTCTTATAAAATGCAGGGTCAGGAGATGCAATCGAACTACAATCTCTAAATAATCATAATATTAACAGACATATTCATTTGTGTGGGGACTTTTGTTTGTTTATCCATTTTACCTCAGAATGAGACATATTCATGTTCACCTTTCCTGAAATTAAACGTTCAACCAAAAAGAATAACAATACCAGCTTTTTATCTAATTCTCCAGCATCGTTCTTGAATTTTATGATCAAATTAAATTAATTTTCCGACGAAGGAACATACACCATTAGTTATAATAATACTCTGAATTTTATAATTCCTTACAGTATTTTCCTTACCAAATTACATTTTTTATACATTTTAAATATCAAACATGCAAACAAATGAAATCAGTTAATATTTTCTAAAAACTTTTAAAACTTTTATTATTATGTACTACTCAAAAGTAGGCTCATTATCACTAAGTTTGAAATGTAATTTCGAATATATAAATTGCCGGAATAACGAGCAAACACTGTGAAACAAATATTGTCTGTTGCAGTTAGAAATGGATTGATCCTTAATCAAGTGAATTAGGTCAACTCACTCTAGCGTCTCCTACTACCTACTGTATGAAGCAGCATTATTGAATTTACTAATCAACCCTCCTTGTCCAGACTACACAAACAATGGTAATGTCAAAAATTAAATATCATTAACGTATTATGTTAACATTAACGTAGAGGCTAGCAGAGTTCTACAGAGGAAGTTACCACCAATGATGATTGTCATATTATTACATTGTTTTTACCGCTTTCTAAGAGAATTCATACAGTAGGTTGACACCAGTTTCACCCCCTTACAGCCTATATCTAGCACTGTTTGATCACCATTTAATTAACAACGCCCATACTTATAATGCATCTGCCTTTAAGTTCTGTTCTAGAGGCGGAAATTGTGGGTCATTTATCATTTGACACCCATTTTAGTGATGGACGAGCCACATTACCTGCTGATTCTACGTTGGGACTCCTAAATCTTGCCTAACTCAAATGTATTTAGAGTAGGAATCTTTCATGAATATCTGATATCGTGCAGGCTGAGAGACGACATTCTCAAATCTTTTCACTTCCCGCATAAATAAATCAAAGACCATAGTGGGTATTGAACCCCGGATCTACCAGGTCTAAGGCGAGCACGTTGTCACTGTGCTAACCTGAACCCCATTGTCATTTTATGGAGGTTATAACTTTTTTTTGAAAAGGCAACGATTAGTAGTTCCCTAAACTACGACAATTGTTTTATCATTAGTTGAAACTACACAGAAAAATAGTCCAAAAAAACGACTTTTTATGTAATATAAAATTGGCGTAATGTTCGTTCTTTTAACAAAGTATAAATTACTTTCCGGGCTCACCTTTTATATTCAAATACTTTTTTCTTTTTAAATTTTTCGAGAAAAAATAATCATTCCGAGAAACACACACCCACACATTGAAATTGTAAATTTCAAAATCTATTGAGCTTTTATCAATAGAACGAAGAATTGTTAAAAGTCATTCACTTAATTCTTACACATCCATCTACCTTTTAATGAACTATACAAAGAAATCATTTATTCTAGAAAAAAAATATTGCACTTAGTTTATTCATAAAAAACAGACATTTTTTTCAAAAGTAAAATACTGAATTATTACAATTTTAATTTTTTCAGTGTAATTCGTTAAGTAACTCTCCAAAATTGCTAGAACTTTAGAAAAAGTCCGTGAACTAAATTATCTAATTAACGTTTTCTCTATTACAGATTATTCTCGGTTTAAAATTTCAGTTTTAGTTCAATAACTTCAAAATTATGATTATATTTCATATGTATTTTTAAATTTGAGGTTTAGATTGAGGATCAATTTATTTGCCATTCCAGAATCGTAGTGTTTTCAAGAACAGATTTGAAGGACTAAGAACTTTATTTTTTGCAATCTCAGAAGTTCCGTACTTTCAAGATTGAAGAGGAGGACATTAGAACTTAGCTTTGCAATCTCAGAAGGTAATTTGAAAACTTATATTTACTCACATTACCTGATGAGATTACAAAAATAGTTCCATCAACTCGATTCATAACAAATAGTACTTTTTTTCTTATTTTTTTTTTTAAAAAAATTGTAATTCTGCAAGATGAGTATGGCATTCTTTAAGTTATGGCATCAAATTCTACAATATTGTTATCATTCTATAAAAAAAAAAAAAGATAAATATAGGAAACAATGCATTAAAACGCCTGCGTAAAGCACTTCATAAATAAATAATAAAAAAAACAATGATGTACTTCTATTCGAACAAAAGCAATAATACATGACACAAACCAATGCAAACAATATACTACATCATAACCTTGAAATCATTTTTCAAGTTTATTGAAATTAAAAAGAATACAAACATCAATATTCAAAATAAAATTAACTTGTTCACATAGTTAATGAAAATTTTAAGTACCATGAGAAAGGCATGGTATACTCTCTGTAAAAATCACTAATGGTATTATTATATCGTAAACAATGACTTAATAATGTAAAATAAATCGTTTTAACTGTTGGTAGAATTTATTCAAAAAGTGAGAGCAATTTTATCTTAAAATCTACGATTTTCAAAATGTCCTTTATAATTACTCTCTCTTAACTAGATAAAAGAAAAGTATTGAATAACTTAAACATAAGAAATTGAGTAAAACCTCTTAAATTTGAAAAAAAAAACCACCATTTTTGTACTGTACTACCAAAATATATGACATTTATTATTCTACTTTGTACACTTCTTCCATACCAAAAAAAAAGGTAAATATCTAAACACCAGTGCATTCAATTAATAAAAAACGATATATAAAATAGAAATCACCATAATACATTTCAGTATTAATTTTTTTAGTTCTACTTGTTTTTCTTTTACTACTTTTTCACCATATTAACGGTTTTTTTTAAAATCTAAACATAATTAGTGTGCACTACTTACAGTTATTTCATTTCTATAATGAACAGTTAAATGCTAGGGAAATACATCGAAATGTTTTACAATAATCATAGCATGGACACATGCAAACAATAATGAAAACTATTTACTGTTGACACGATGAAGGGAGAACTTAAGTAATAAGTTGAAGATGATGATTCATGCATCCTGGTTGACGCATGCAATAAGTAGAAAGAGGAACACTTAAGTCGTATACCAGCGAGCAACCTGGGTCTAACATGCTGCCTCAGAATTACAAGCTGATATTTGACACTAGCATCCTGCAAGACACTGCGCCCCGCAACCCCCTCCACTTTGCATAATCTGCCTCTGTCCCACAAACAACCCAAACCCCAATACAATGTTCAATGTCGCCACCGCAAACTTCAAATCCTGCCAAACCCCTGCCAATTACGTCATAATATCTTTTTGAGACATTTAAAAAGATAGCTAATTATATAAAATATATAACAGAAAATATAGCCCAAGATAAAATGAGAATTTTAGCCCAAAATTGACCCTGTTGATTCAATGGGTTCTTGAAGTGGACAGAAAAAAAACATTTCCTATTTTATACAACTGCACTTAAAAATTTTTAATCAAACGAATAAGAGGTGTATATCAATATTAAAAATAATATGTAATAATACTTTCATTTTGTAGTTAACTGTATGAATGTATTCTCGGCAAAGGTATATTGCAAATATAGAATCTATTATTTATCTACATTATGTAAACATTTATTGATATTCTAAACTAAGTTTAAATGTGTTATTCGCAATGCTTTCCTCGTGCTGTGATGTTAACTATTTACCTTATTCATGGATCAACTCTAAAAATGTATTAACTTCCACTAATTTTCACATCTTGACCCCAGTATAATCATGTTATATTTTAACATAATTTACCACTGTTAATTTCAACCTCTCTTTAAATACTATGAAGGTCAAAAGAATATAAGTCTATTACAAATGTAATAGAATTATGCATTATAAAATAATTTATGTTTTGTAAAATTAAATTGTGTAGAATTCTTAACATTTGCTTTTTGTTTGAATTCACACATTCATGTCAGATCAATGATCATATCATGATATGTTAAATCGCACATCTCAAACTTATTTCTTTATATTATAATACGTAATATTCTTTATGTTTGTACGAAAAAACGAATGTTGTATAATACCCTTCTAAATCTCAAATAGTTTGTAATATAGTGGGATACATTTTAAATTAAATAAAAGACACTTGTTCCTTTCATCATGATAAAACAAATAAATGAAATACAAATAAATTTTGAAAATTCAATTCTAGCATTAAAAACACATCATGCAAATATACAATTGAATAATATCAAAAGAATGTATTTAACTAAAGGAACCCAAAAACTGATGTTCAAAAAGTTCTATAAAACTGTAACTAAAGCAACCACAAGACATAAAAAAAAACCTTTCCAAATATGCCACATAGAACTCAAACAAAAAAACGACAAACTTGTTTGCATCCAGTATATGTAAAAAATATTTAAACTAATCATCAAATTAAACATATATCAGTAAGCACAAACATGTGTATCATACAATAAAATTTGTTACTGATACTATAATAACTATAACAAAAAAATAAAAATCAAACTTTAGAATTTTTTTTAAAGTAATTGTTTGGTACGAATAAATAAATATATTTACAGATAAGCAATATTCATTTTGATAATTATTTGATCTACTCAATGTAAAAAAAAATATTATTAGCATTTATAAAAATCAACAATGAGTTATTCAGATATCTTCATAGACTTACATAATGGCTTTAAAAAAAGTCACCTACCTTCGCTCTTTAAAATTCCAATAGATTCTGACTTCTTCTCCAATTCTTCACTCAGTCTTGAAGATAAAGACAAGTTCTTGTTGGCTTCTCTCAATTCATTCTGGGCAAATATAGTATTAAATTAAAAAAAGGGAGATCAGTTATAAATTATTTAAACATCCGTTTGTTAAACTATTGTAAATGATAAATAGTATATTGATTTGTTGCAATACTCACAGAAATCCTTGTAATTTCCATTTGAAGTTTTTCATTATTGTCATTTGACTCTCCAAGCTTCTGTTTGATTCTCTCTGTCTCAAATTCTATATCTTTTGCTTTTTCTAAAAGAGAAAACAAATCATTACTTGATTCACTAATAAGTAAAAATGAATTGGCTTTCTTGGAAGAATATGGGTGTTGAAATTCGGTATTAACCGAATTAGTAGATTTGTACAACCATTAATGACCAAAAAAAAAGTAATAACATTCAAGGCTTATGATAAACAGCTTCAGATTCATATTTCCTTTGCTTTTCACTATTTCATGACTCAGTCAAAATTATTGAATGTATTTCAGCAGTTGCATTTTTCTTTGTTATAAGGATTGTTTTGGTTGACAAATTTACCATATGCTATTAATGTACATCATTTGCAAGTATCAAAAAATAGAACTTATTTTCTTATTACTGAAAAAATAACAAAAATATGAAAACATGCACAATTGAAATTAATTGCAAACTGTATTTAACAACAAAAACTAATTTAATAATGAATAACAAAAAAAAATTATTATGATTTGATTTTTATTAAATATAAGTTACAAAGGAAATTAAAATTACTTTGACATGGAAATTAAATAGAAGAGAATTATATATCCAAAATTTACAAAAACTATGTGAAAGATGTAAAAACTGTTTTTGAATTAAATATTTCTATTCTCCGAGCATTTTAAAGGCTATCTTTCTCCAGAAGGAGTAATTCCTTGGTTTCAGTAGATCTAATTCATTCCGCATTGGGGCGGTCATATCAGGTGGCTAGGGATTTGGACTATTTCTTGATTACATGATCAGAATTATTGGTCAAGAAGGCCACGCAGGGCTATTCGTAAATTTAAATATAAAGATATATTGATTGAATATTCCAAGACTAGTGGTTGTTTTTCCTACAAAGTAGTACCCCTAATTGGAAGGAGTTTATTACGGTATTTTCACATGCTCCATTTTTTATATTACACGTGTAGTATAATTGATTAGTTAATTAGAGAAATAAGTGTCAGTGGTGAACTCAGGAAATCGGTAATCCAAACTGAAGTGGTTGACAGTCTTCGATAGGTGGATTATTGTTACTATTATTAAATAGTATAAAAACAATCCTAACAAGTAAAGGCAATATAATTGATTAGTTTAAATATACAATACATTTTTTGTACAAATGAATGTACTGGAAGGATGACTATGCAAAGAGTATTAGGGCGTATAACTTGCTTTAAACATTTGTTGGAATTAAATTGATATCTGAACATTCTAATTTAATGAAGACAATAAAATAAATAATTTTAAGCAACACAACATATTGTTTTGTACCAATTTGGAACTGATGCAGAACAGATTGCAGATTTGTGACAGATGCTTGATGTTTAAGAACACTATCTTCAGTTGAAGAGAGAGCCACTTCTAGTTGTTCCTTTTGCTGAGTCAATGCCATCACTTGCTGAGTCAGCACTTCCACTTGTTGATTTGCTCTAATGCTGAAAGGCAACAAAAATCATGCATTAAAAAAACACACTTAATTAAAAATTTTTTTATTTATTTTATATTTATTTAGTTTACTTTCTTCTTCATTTCGTTTTCAGTGTGGCCAACCCACGCCAGTCTACATTCCGTAAACTCTACGGTTGATTGCCTTCTCACGGTAACACTTCCTCTCCTTTTTACGATCATTAACATGGTTGAAATATTGGAACTCAGTCATGGTACATTGTTTTCATTCATATTTTTTTTATGTCTTTAATTTTCACCGTTCTTCACAACAGAGTGATGATAAATTTTAATACTTCAAATACTTTTAATTTTAAAACTGTTTCAAAAAACAGATACCCAAAATTATGAAATTGATAACCTAATATAAAGAAAGGTATTCATCAACTGACTCAAAACAATCAGAAAGTTTTTTAATTTGTAACGCTTACATACTTAAAAATATATTTCCCAATAAGTTGTTTTTTTTTGCATTTTCCTCACTTCAACTACAAAGTAATTGTATCAAGAAGTGATTCTAATTTGGTGTCTACGAATTGCGGAGATATATATAACGGGAATGAGTGGTCACACATCGGTGGCACTCCGTAACATCTTGTTTAATAGAGGAGGTCTCGGGGCCATTTTCTTTTTAAACGCCTATGCAGGTTTGAAGGTATTACAGGTGATTGAAGGGAATGAGCAAGTGGGTTAGGAGTCTACTGTGGAATAATTTATATCGTTCTATCGCAAAGTTCTGAACAGATGGGACTTTGAGCTAATGGTATATGATATTGTTGGGGACATAGAAAGGTAAATGAGAAAATGTTCTGATGATTTTCGGCTGTAGAGCTAAAGCTGTCATCTCAGTAATTTGAAACAATTCTACGTTTTGCCGAGATTCAGTCGATATGGAGAGTAAATAGTCTCTTATAGCAATCATCGACCTAAAGAAACCACCTGTTCTGCTTTAGCGGTGAAGCACTTTACAAAAGTGAGTAAGAACGCCACTAAGAAATAGTTACCTGGCAGATGTGTAGGCAGTAGACGATGCTTTTGCCCTCTCTTCAGCCTGTGCCAGTCGACTCTTCAATCCTTCCAATTCATCGCGTGCAGCCACCATATCCTTCGTCTGGGTCTCTTCCACCTCCATTAAATGGTTTTGCAAACGTCCTACTTGCCATTCTTTTTTCTCAAGTTTTTCTTTCAATTCAGCAACCTATTCAAGTGGTAACTTTATACGGTTTGTTTGAAAAGATAAAAATGAGAAGTTAACTTTTTGTATATTTAATGTAGTAAATTCATTCAATCATCGATATTAATTTTCCTTGAATAAAAGATAACCCCAAACAAAAACTTATCATTAACTATTTCCATCAACTAAGAAAACTTAGCTTAGTAACTATTACATCCAATTTTAGTAAACGTTTTCTTACTTTAAAACAAAGTCCAAGTTTCAAACAATTCGTATCTAAATTAGTTATTATTTTGAATCATCATTCACAACATGTAGTGGAACTGAATAAAGGATATAAGGATTTCCAAATATTCCTATGCTATTTTTTTTTTATCAATGAAGGAATAGGTATAACTCATTATAGTAACTACATCTTAAGTAAATAAATATGATGTATCCATTGTAGGGTAAAAATCTAATGAAATGGTCTCCACATATAAAAATTTAATGATATAAACAACGCGTTTCGAACACGTAGTGTTCTTCCTCAGGCATTAACTAAAAAATAGTTAACTATTTTTAGTTAACCAGAGAG
Source organism: Hermatobates lingyangjiaoensis (assembly GCA_026182355.1). Taxonomy (NCBI): domain Eukaryota; kingdom Metazoa; phylum Arthropoda; class Insecta; order Hemiptera; family Hermatobatidae; genus Hermatobates; species Hermatobates lingyangjiaoensis. Next base: position 268,256 of record JAPFBL010000023.1, read on the forward strand.
TTATCTATAGTACAAAGTAAATAAGTACAAAAATTAAATTTTTATATGTGGAGACCATTTCATTAGATTTTTACCCTACAATGAGTAAATACCACATAATAACTGATTGCACTACATTAGAAATATGATGTAATATTAGTTAGACTTTTAATATAAGAAACTTCTTAATTAATTAGGAATTTTTTAATTAAAGGAACAGAAAAAATCAAGTCAATAACTGGGATGTAACTCAGTCATTCAATAGAAGAAAGAAAAGGAGTTAATAATTAATCGGTTAATAGTGGAAGCAGAATGCTTTTTATCAAGACTGAAAAGGTGAACAGCAGAGAATTGAAGCAGACCTGTTTTTGTAAGGTTTTGTTGGCAGTTTGTTGTGAATGAAGTATCCACTGCAGATTGGATATTTCTTCTTGAGTCTTGGCACAGCCACTGGGACAGCTCTCCTGCAACACAATACAGCTGTTTGTTAACACAGCTATACACTATTCACAAGTACCATATGCGATTTACATCAAACATGTTATATATGTTTATAAATTTCAGAATTCATATATACAGTGGCGTAACAAGGGGGGGCGGTCTGCCCTGAGCGGCAGTTGCCAGGGAGCGATATTTTGAGTGGGTGAAAATAGAAACAAATTAAAATAATAAAAAGGTAACAAAAATCTGAAATTTTAAACCAAAATAAATTTTTAAGGTTGTAATATGTTTTTATGTTTTATGTGTGTAATACTGCTTTTAAACGCATTGTTCAACTCTAATACTGGCAAATTAAAAATAAATTTATTTACATTTTTCAAAACTAGTTTTTTAAAGGGGTTGAAGGTTTATTATCTGTTTGAGTAGCCAGTTAATTCAATTTAACAATTTTATTTATATTTTGAATTATAAGTTTGTGTTTTGAAAAATCTTTGGTTTTCTTTGATGATGACTGTATATGTTTATGAGTACTGTCATAAGAAGAAAGTCTGGGACTAATAACAGTAGGAAGGAGATATGTAAAGGAAATAAATGAACGATTCCCGTTAAATATATCGGGGAAATGAATGAACGATTCCCGTGATATACTCGTATGTAGAGGAAATGAATGAATGATTCCGTGAGATATGAGAGGAAATGAATGAATGATACCCGTGAGATATGTAGGGGAAATGAATGAATGATACCCGTGAGATACGTAGAGGAAATAAATGAATGATTCCCGTGAGATAGGTAGAGGAAATGAATGAATGATACCCGTGAGATATGTAGGGGAAATGAACGAATGAAATTGAAATTGCAGAGAAAGATGAACCACATCTAAGAAGTTGAAACTTAAAATGTTTCTAAAACCATTAAATATTGTCACAACAAGGTAATATTTGTATAATGCAATGTAATTTGTAACAATAAATGTAGGAATACTAAAATTAGTACATGGTTACATTGAAACACTGGTATGTAAGTGACACTATTACTATACTGACAGCTACAGTAGACCGGGTTTCACTGACCGTGGACGAAGGCTCTTCAGACTGTCCCTCTGCTTCTTGTCGCTTTGTTTCTTTCAGCAGTTCTGACGCGTCCCTCAACTGGTTTTGCAGGCTACTCACTTCCGACTGCAATGCACTCAATTCTTTCGATTTTAAACAATCTAATTCCTCTTGTTTCTTCAACTGATCCTATAAATTAAATAAATTCTCACATTAACATCTCACTGAAGTTTTGAGAAATATATTACCTTAAATTTAACAATTTTCTTAAATTTAATTTACTTGTTTTATTATTATTATTATTATTATTAAAAATACAACCAAAATTTGCAGAAACTTACTTCTTGTTAGGTTTCTCTATCTCCCTGAACAATTCTGGAAATTATGGTTATATTTTTATAATAATAATATACGCTTATATGAAGAACTGCTACCAAAATTTACTTGTTTCACTCTATTAAATTAAAAGTATAACTATATTCAAACATTTTTATTGCCTTTCCAGGGTTTTTGACGGCTAGCCATGATCCCAATTTCTATTCTGATTGCCAAAAAAATATTTCCTACTTTTTCTTGATAAAAACAAAAATTGCTAGCAGTATTGTTATACCACAAGTTGATTTCCAAGAAAGTTTCTTTTTACATGAAAACCAAACAGACTTCATAACTTCTACAAGAGATACAGACTAAGGAGAACCTAAACTATACTGAGGCATTCATAAAGTTGCTTACACAGTACAAGGGTACCTGAACTGTTCTGCGGAATTCAGCAAGTTGCTTACACAGTACAAGGGTACCTGAACTATACTGAGGCATTCATAAAGTTGCTTACACAGTACAAGGGTACCTGAATTGTTCTGCGGAATCCATCAAGTTGCTTACACAGTACGATTAGCGATATAGTCAAATAGCGTTACTAATCGTAAGCGATTGAAAGTAGATAAAGAAAGACATTCCTTATACTTCAAATCTATCTACTAAAAAACATTCTCATTCATTTCATTCATTATCAATTATGTTGATGACACAACATTATATTTCTGTTGTAACATTTGACTATCAAATAGAACCTCGCAGTACAAGTGCCTCATTGTACGAGCAATTCGCTTTGCTAGCAGCCATTAGTAAATATTTTCAAATCGTAAAACGAGTAAAAATCCGTACTACGAGCGTGAGTCTTCCTCACGCTTGGATGTTTAGTAGATTATAAAATATGATTATTTCTTGCATGCATTTTAATAATTCATATTATATTTACAGCTGAGGTGCTCGACATGGACCCTCAGGGATTCACATAGGATAACTGGGATTCCACGAGAAAAAATAGTGGACCAACATTCTAGTCAGTTTGCAATGATGTTCTAATGTTTTAAAATACAAAAATTTACAATTTTTTTAATGTTATATACAAAACTGATTTTTTTGCAATACTTTATTAACATACTTCACAAAATGTTAACAAAGAAATAATTTGTTATTGTTTTTTAAAAAAAATGTGTATTTCGACATAACATTGTCAATGTAATGGAATTATTTCATTGTTACACTTTTCATTTACCTAAAACAAATAATTGTTTGAAAGTTTATATGCGCTCAACTGTTTTTTAAATCACCTGGGGGCGGGGGGGGGGCCGGCGGATGATAAAATAGCTCTTAGGGGGTCCACAAGCTAATAAAGGTTGAGAATCTATCATTTACAGCATTGTTTATTTTTTCTAATTACACCTTTTCTGTTTAAAAAAATAAACTTAAAAACACGCATTTTGGGGATGGAACGGATTATTTACTTTCATATTAATTTCAATGCAAAAATGAACTCATTACATTAAATTTCAATTTTCAATTTATCAATTTTATATATAATAAAACTTTTTATTATATAAAAAACATGTGATCATTATTTTACTTTATTTGTACGCACGCCAATTCTACGTCAAAAATTTCATTCTATTTTATATAAATTGGGCACAGAATGTCATCCCAACCTAAAATACAATTCTGTGAAAACAAAAATGTTATTTAAATTGAATTTAAGTTTTATAACATATTTATTTATATTTCAAATAATTAGTCTGTAAAAAAATAATGATTTTTTTTTACAAATAACATCGATATTAGCAATATAGCATAGTAATAAATGTGGAAGAGATGCATGGTCTATAAAAAACAAATAGACGAGCAAAGTGGGAAGATAAAGAATTGAAAAATAACCTTACCTCGAGTTGTTTGTATTTTGCACATTTGATTTCAAGTTGAGAATTCTTTACTACAAAGGATTCATATTTCGTTTTTTCCTTTTGCATAACTTCGTTTAATCTCTGGACTTCATTTTGGTAACTAAGACATTCTTGATGTTTTATCTAAAAACAGTAGTATATTACAGTTACTAATAATTTATATAGATAAAGTCATTTTCTGGTCAATTTTTTTTTAAATATTATTAAATTCTGTGTAATGAAAATATTACTTGGTCACTCATTAAAATAAACATTCATAGCATACAACAGGCATAAAACAATTAAATTTTTTTTTTTATTAAATAATATTACTAATTTTCACATTGTAAACACCTTCACTTTTATCAAATCGTAAACACTCTCCCTTCCACCGACTACTAGACGTTAAAACTTTATGAAAAATAAAAAAAATATACAACTGACTAAGGAAGGACTACAATTACATCAATTCTGATTTTAGGAGAGTAAAATATTTAAAACAAACGTATGAAGCGGAGAGGCCTAAGATTTGCTTACTATTCTTAAAAAAATACACTTGACCTTCGAATTTCCATAGAAATAGAGACTGACAAAGATCAGGAAACTGAAAAGTGCAAAAATTGGTGACACTGGTAAGTGGTAGCCTAATGGTGGGTAGGGTAGGCATATGAGAAGGGAGGATAGCTAGGCTATTCTCTCACCTTGCCTTAAACCACAATCAACAATCTCATTACAGGTGGATACAGCTAGTTTATGCTTATTACTACCTGATCTACCAGGCGTTACCTGAGAGGTAGATTAAGGCCCAGCGCTTTGGTTATGGGCGGTAGAGCCCAAAAAAGGACCCTGATTAAAATCAAAAGACCGTAGTTAGTTCCCCCGAAAAAAGTTATATAACATCCATATGTTTATTTATATCCAAATGTCCAGTTTTATTCCTCTAGCGGACAGAAAGACAAACTTTGTATTTTGTATATATTATATACATTAAAATACGCAATTAATAATGTTATTTATGCATAATAAAGGTATAGTTTGCTTAAGGTAACGAGATTGAAGTAACCTAGGCAACTCAGTCTAACTCCACCCTCTTTGTGAATTACCAATAACCCGGATGATAATTTATGATATTCGGAAGAAAAAAAAAGTACGGAAACTTGAAAGTACGGTTTCTTGAAGTACACAAACTCGAGAGTTGAGTGTACTCCTTAAAACTGATATCTATGTATATAAACGATGCTATCGCTATCATGTCAGAGACAGGGAAGACACTAACATTTTACTGTAAGTTACAAAACTTCTTTATTAATTTAAAATAAAAAAAGAAAACATATATTTTTTTTTGAAATTTTAAAATTAAATAAAGAGAGTTTACCTGAATACTGTCAACAAGCTGTGCTTTTTCCGCTTCGCACCGGTGTAGGCTTTCTTGAGTCTGCTGTAGCTCGCTGCTCTTATTTTCAACAAGATTCTTCAAACTCCTCTCTAATGTGTTGTATTTATCATTCCATAAGCCAGTCTCTTCACTATGAGAGGTTATAAGCTTAGCTTTTTCTTCAGAATGAACAGCATTAAGACGAACTATATCAGAAAGAAGTTGAGCATTTTGTTCAGTTATTGACTCAATTTTACCCAGCATAAGCTGTCTGTCTTTTTCAATATCTTCATTTTTAGCTGACCAGTTTATCTGACAAAGTTTTACATTCTTCCTCCAATTCCATATTTCTTTTCTTCAGTTCTTCCATTTCTTCCGATAAATCTCTGACTTTATTAAGATTTAACTCAACCACTTTTTTTAATTCTACAGTTTTCTCATTTAAAAGATTTTCAGTATATTGTAACTTTATCTTAAAATTATCAATTTCCTTATTGCAATTTAAGTTTTTCACCTTTTCATTTTCTAGTTCATTCAGGTTTTTTTCAAGTTCTTTTTCTAAATAAGTTACTTTTTCATGTTGTGTTGCCATGTTCTTTAAATAACTCATTTCTTCTTCTTTAACTATGAGCTGGTTTTTTAACTCGGTTTCTTTCTGATGGAACACTTCTTTATCTATCTGATACTGTTCTACTGTTCTAGATAAAAACTTCAATTTCATTTTTAAAGTTAGATTCATTTTTCGAATATTTTTCATTAATTGATTCACACATTTCATTCAACTTCAAAACCTCTTGTTCTTTTTCGTTTAATCTATTATGATTTTCATTAAATTTTGTTTCAATAACGCTAATTTCTGATTTAAGATTAGTATTTTCTTCACAAATTGAAGAAATTTTAGACTTCTGGTAGTTCATTTTTTCAATTAAGCTTTCTTTTTCACAATTCAACTCGTCTAAGTTATATTTAAGTCGTTCAAGTTCTTGATAACTGTTTGCTAAATTTGATTCTTTTTCACTTAACTCTTGTTCGACTGTACTGATTTTCAACTTTTGGAGAGAAAGTTCTTTTTCAAGATCAACTATTATGGATTCCTTATCTTCTAAAGACCTGAGTAATTCCCCTCTGTCACTCTCCAATGGTTGTTCTGATTCCTTGATCAAAGAAACACAACTTTCTTGTTCCTCTTGTAATTTATTTTTCAAAATTTCAAATTCTTCTAATAATTTGTCATAATTCAATTTACTTTCACTGAGCTGTTTTTTATAATCCTTTTCAACTGCGTCCGATTCCAATAAAATTTGACATAGTTTTCTATCTTTGGATTCTGATTCTTTTTGTAAACAAGTAATATGATACGTTTGATCTGACAGTTTTGCATTCAGTGAAGTAATAGTAGTTTGAAGTTGAGTATTTTCTGAAGACAGGGATTTCACTTGTTGAGAAGTTTTTTCCAACTGAGTGTCAGTCAAAGTAATTTCTTTGGAGTTTGTTGTTGTAGCTGTGTTGTTTCGCTCATGGACTGTGTTGTACTGAGTCTCCCAATAGTCTCGTTCCTCTTTGATCTTAGTCACTGATGCCCAAGCCTGGTCTCTATCCTCTTCAGCTGTTTTCAACAAAGACTTCAACGACATTTTCTCAATGTTATCACCAGAAATACTTTCTTCAAGTTGTTTAATATGTTCTTTTTTCAAATTTAACTCTTTATTAGCTTTTTCAAGACTACAGTTATTTTCATTGAACGCTTCTTTTGTTCTTTCAATGTCCTGCTTAAGTTTTTCAATCAACCTCAAATCATTTTCCCTTTGCTGATTCAAGTCGCTAACTACTTTCTGCAAACTTTCTATTTCTTCTCCTTCAATCTCACTAATAACAGGAAGGCATTTTTTCTTACGATCTACTTGTTCGGAAAGTTCTTTAACTGTATCTCGCAAAGAAGCATTTTCTCCTTCTAAAATTTCAAGTTCAGAATCCCTTTCTTCCAACATTCTAATCAGATCCTGTTTATCGCAACCTTTTGTTCCTTCTCTATCTTTTAATTGTTTTATATCTTCTTCTAACTGATGATATTTAACTTTCAACACTTCGTATTCACGAATTTTTTCATCTTTTGCAGCCAGGATGTTTTCTGAAAAGAAATAGATAACGTGAATATGCAAACATATAATCAAGTACCATATTTTATTCTCCAGTTAAAAACTCAAGATCGAAAGTTATTACCAGTTCTTAACTTCCCGTATTTGAGCTGACTAAGAATAAGTAAATGATATAAGAGATGAAGCGATAAGAACAATATTAAGAGTGAATTCATGGGAATACTTGACAAGGCTTCAATAGTCTTGAAATGTCAGTTTGACCAACAAAAACTTTAAAACATACACAAAAGTCCAAAAAATTGTTGAAAACAAAACTAAATTGATTTCCAATTTTAACGATGGGAAATATTTTACTACAGTTTAAAAAGTATATTATAGAGAAATTTTATCAGTATTTCATAGAAAGGTAATGGTTTTACAGGGTGTTTGAAAAATCTCTCTGCACTTTTTTAATAATTTTTTTTATATTTCCGATTTCAACCCTAATATGGTTTTAATAACTAAAGAACATATATGTCTCATTGAACATATATTCCGAGAGGGTGGTAGATACACAGATGTGACAGCGGTTTGCGGAAAAATTCCCAGATAAACCTGTTCAACATCGCAATGCAGTTCGTAACCTTGTTAATAAGTTTCGGGAAAGAGGATCAGTGGATGATGCCGAAAGCTGTGGAAGGCTAGCAAAGGAGAAGGCATTATTTCGAAAGACGTGTTCACCAGATCTGAATTCTCGAGACTTTTATCTACGTGGAGCAGCAAAATCTGCAGTGTATTGAGATCGTCCGTGCACGATGGATGACTTGCAAGCAGCAACAGCAGCATTCATTCAGTCTGTTTCAAACGAGCAACTGATGCGGTGTTTAGAAACAACATAATTTCGAATTGTCATTCATATTTACCTTCTATATGCTATATTGAAACATGTATGTAAATAAATATGTGAGAGCACAGTGACTTTCCGAACTCCCTGTATTATATTTAATTTAATAAATACTAATAGCAAATTTGGAATACTAAATGCACAATATTAAGAAAACACATGAACCCATTTATAATAATTCTCTACTTGGCTTTAGAAATGTTTAAGAATTACCCAGTGCTTGTTGATGGTGGATATCTAATTCTTCAACTCCAGTGGATAAGTTGGCATTTTCATCTTCTTGTCCAACTGCGACCTGGACCTCGAGGTCAGCTGCCTCTTGACCTAGTCGAGCGAGATTTGAGCTCAGAGCTTCCTGCAATAGAAAATCAATATATAATTATAACAAATAATTCGAAAACTTGTTTTTTTTTTGTATGATGAATAAAAATTACATTTTGACGAGTTAAGTGGTGAATAGTCTCCTGTAGTAGAACGACTTGAGAGAATGGGGCATCTTCTGTCTGAACTTGTTGATCAGTTTGAGTTGTCTTTCCTGTAAACAAGTGAACATCAGTGCTGAACTCCAGTGGCGTAGCAAGAGGGGGGGGGGGGGGTGGTATTTTGAGAGGATAAAAATAGAAAATAAAACAAAATAATAAAAAGCTAACAAAAAAATCAATAATTTGATATCAAAATGAGTTTTGAAGGTCGTAATTGCTTTTATGTTTTATGTATGTAATACTCTTTCTAAACGGATTTTTCAACTATAAAATTAGCAAATTTAATATAAATTAATTTTAAATGTTTCTAAACTATTTTTGTAAAGGGGTTGAAAGTTTATTAGATTTGATTGCTTAGCCAGTTAATTTAATTTATCCATTTTTTTTTATGATTTTAATTATACGTTTCTTGTTTCGAAAAATTTTTGGTTTTCTTTGTTGATGATAACTGTATTATGTATAAGAGTACTGTATTGTAATTCCATTGAAAATAAATATTTTGAGCACTTTCTAGAATTTTGAGGGGGGGGGGGGGGCAAATCGTAAAAATAGTTGTAAATAGTCGTAAAAAATAGTAATCGGTAAAAATAGTTGCTTCGACACTACTAAACTCTCCCAATTTCCATTATGAAATGAGAAACTTCATACCTTTGTCAACCCTATCTTATTAGATAGGGTTTTAATAGATAATAGATAAATTAAATCAATTTGATAGATTGGCTAAAGCTTTTTGATTGGCACACTGAAACTGTAAAAATACAAGCATATATCAGATTTAAAAAAAAAAAAAGAAAAGTATTATGTAACAGTCAGAAAAATTTTTAAAACTCTGGAGAAATGCTATGATATTAATTTTGTGCAAACCACATTATTGTGCCTTTTTTCCCTGAGAGTAGATATATGAATATACTAGGAAATGACACATCTTACTTGAGAAAGTTCCTGCTCCTTCGACCAATATCGGATCTTATCCATCTTCCAGAGTAAAACTATCAGTTTCATAGTGGAAGATTGTCCATGATATTCACTCTGGAAGTTGGATAGGATAAAAAACTGATTAATTGAGTAAGGGAGTGAGTTATTACTATGTAAGGTGTTTCATTTTTTTATGTTTATCACAAACTTGTTTTTTTAATTTTTTTTTTATTGTTTAAACCAATCCCTTAGCGGGTGATAACCTTAGCTGTTTACCGGCTTTTTGTTTGATCGGTAATTCTACTGATTCTACATTGGGAGTCCTAAATTTTCTCTAACTCAAGTGCATTTCGAGTAGGGGTCTTTAATGAGTACCTGACATCGTACAGACTCGAGACCGACGGCTTAACGTCCTCTCCGAGGGACGATTTATTCATCTCCCTCGTGAATAAATCGAGGGCCAGGTGAGGATCGAACCCCGGATTACCATTCCAGAGGCGAGCACGTTAACCAGTGAGCTAACTTGCCCCCCTATTACCTACTTGAGTATGTATTTTTCTTTAGAAGTTTTAAAATAATGTTAATTCTATTTCGTCCTAAACAAATCATTTCAAATGGCGAACATATCACTTGATCGAGAGGATGTGAAAGTTGTAGATTCCGAGCCTGTACAAGATCCGTTACCCGTTACACATCTCTACTCAAATAAACCTGGTACCCGTATTCTATTTGTGTAAAATAAATTAATAACTATTATCTACTCTTAATATCTGTTAATTTCTGCTGCTTAAAGTATTAAATTTGATTGAACTGTTTTCATACATATTCTAACTTGTTTCAGTTTCCAACTTGTCAACTAAACTCCATTTTACCAAGATAAACATACTTACTAGTAGTTTCCGCTGATATATCTTCTTTAGTTATTTCAAAAAACCGGGCGATTCCTCTTGGAATGATAGAGGCAGCAGCATCCTTCTCGCCGAGCTAAAAAGACATCGCAATGAGGAAAAATATCAACATTTAAGTTAAATCAATAAACTAGAAAAACATTACATGAATATGAGTACATTATTTTTAACTTTATATTATTCAATTATTATAAATTCATAAATTTTTATTAGGTTGTCATTTTATAATAGAATGATAGCAACTCTATTGAAAGAAAAAAATGACAATTCATCTAAACCAGGGGTTCCCAGCCTTGTTTAGCCCATTCACCCCCTCGCCATTTCCCAGAATGCCATTCCCCCCACCCCCTATTCTTCCCAAGGTAGTATATACACTTTTACAACTTTACAGTGATTATGATTATAAGAGAATTTTACAAATAAAATGCTAATTATAATTATTGATGGATCTATTAAATATTAATTCCATCAATTTTTTTTTAAAAATTATAATTAAGAGGTCAAAACCTATAATAGCTTTCTCACTCTGTAAACCTACTGTGGTCACAATTCACCCCCTGAAGATCCAAAATTCACCCCTGGAGGTGAATTTCACCCCCTTTGGGAACCCCTGATCTAAACCATACAAATTACGCTATATTATCTTATAAAATATAGTTGAAATCTTTATTAACATTTCTTTTTAAATTTATTACTTGTGCAATGCCTTTTAAATATAACAGTAAGCAATGACTACAAAAATACTACTATATATTTATAGTTCCAAACACCGTAAGCACAAAAATACAGAACAACAAGTATTTATGAATAAATTTATAAATCATTTAAAGAATTATTAACCTTTTCTTGCTCCTAGAAACATCATCCTTCGCTTTATATAAATTAGTTAAATTTAACAGAAATATGCCATCGTCTACTTTAGGCATTATCATACTTTCCCAACTCTCACTAATATATACACATACATATACATATTTCAATGTTCAAACCACAATAAGAAACGGGAAAAAAAGGAATAAGGTCTTTCACCCGTAACAAGCGGTCTTCATCCAACGCAGTCGGGTTTTGACTCTGACGAAGACCTCGTATTACCTTGAAAGAAATGTTATTTTTTTCCCATTTCTTATTGTGGTTTGAACATTGATTTTATTTCACGTGTTTATTGTGAAATAATGTTTACATATACATATGAATTAAACATCACAATAAACAATTATAAATTAATTACAATGTTCTAAGACCTTTCGTTGCAACATCATCAGAGAGCTAAATGAACCAAACAAACAACATAATAACAAATTAACCTGGCTGATCGAAGTCTTCAGGATTGCTGGCATCCCTGTCTAAATGTAATGTTCCTAAAATTGAAGGAGTCTTGATCTGCTTACTTATTTCTTTTATTAATATTTCATCTAGTTTGTAAAGTCCCAGACTATTGTTCATTAAATTTCCATAGAAGTTCTTTATGAACTTTAATCGTTAAAAATCAATCTTTTTAATCGCTTTAATTTAAGCGCTAAAACTATCCGCTAGAGAGTTGACAGCTTCCGGATAGTTTTTTACTCTTTCTTACTGTACTCCTTTATTTTCCCAAACATCCCTTTCTGGACATTAGTCCTTTCCTGCGTTTTCACCCTTTTAAAATACCACTCTTCTCTCCCACTCTTCTCAACCAACCCCTCACCAGATGTTTTCAGCATTTAGTGTTTCAGTTGGGTTTTTGACTCTCACGAAGATCCTTGTTACGGTTGAAAGATCTTAGTCTTGTTTTCCCATTTCATATTGTGGTTTGATCATTGAAATATATACATATAAGGTTATGTTCTTTAGAAAAATATGTATGGGCAAGTTTGCCCATTTAGTATAATATGTATGCCTAGTTTGGTTGTTGCACTCATTTGAACTTCTGTCTATATAAATGTATATAACATGGGCAAACCTAACTGTATGGGTATAACTGTATTAGTTTGTTATGAAACCAAAGTCCTATGCTTTAATCTTTATGTAAAGATTTCTTTAAATAGTGCTACTACTAAGGAAAAGTGACTGTAAAGTATATCTAAAAGATAAAACTCTGTTCTAATGAGAGACTTACCTGCGCCAGTGGTTGAGGTTTAGGATGAAGTTTACTCGTCTCTGAGGGGAATTGAGCATCTCCTGCTTGCGCGCGCTCGTCAGGTTCTGTCCCTTCATCTGCAATGTAACGCCAGTGTGAGCAGAAATGGCTCAGATTTCACTATTCATATATATATATACATATATATACGCAGTGACACATAAACAGAAACACAACAAAGACTCACTTTTCAATATTTCGACTGTAATGGCGGTCGTCCTCAGGAGAAGAAGTGAATTGACGGAGGGACGACAGTCAACTAAAGAACTCACTGGGTGAAGGCTAAAGCAGTGCTGCCGCAAAGGAGACAAATAAAAAAGGAACTAGGAAGTCGAGAGCAAAAAGAAAAAAAAAATGTTTTTGAAAGGTAGAAAAAGGTTAAGAAAAGAAAAAATAAAGAAAATATATAGAACAATTAAAAAAAATATTTCAAAAAAAAATAAATAAAAAATATTTAAAAAAAATAAATAAATAAAAAACTAACGATTTAAATTCAAGCCAGGTTTCGAGCGTGCCCCCAGGAGCCAAATGTGGGCTTCCTCAGAAGCTTTTAAAGTAACTTGTCTGTTATCACTGGGGACTTGTTTAAGAACTTGGACTGTGAAACAATCATTGAAGCTGAGGTGGTGGGAATTAGCGTGAGTGGCGACAGGGAGACTGCTGCGTTTACCAACCGAAAGCCTGTGATTATTCATCCGAAGGTTCAGCATCGTAGATGCTAAACCAACGTAAAAAGCATCACATTGGGTGCATTTCAAGAGGTAAACACAGTCAGTGGAGATACAGGAGGAAGGACTGTGAATAGGGTAAGAATTAAGATTAGTTAGAGACTTAAATGAAGACCCAGAATCAACAATGGGACAAGTAGACATCTCCGACGTCCACAGCGTTGTAGGCCACCGCTGCTTTGGGGATTCTGAATAAGTTTGCCGGCCCGGTGGGAAAAAATATTTGAGAGATTGGGGGCTCTTCTAAAGGAAATGCGGGGCAACTGGTTAAAAACTGAAACGGTAGAGGGGGAAGAGGAAAGGATAGGGTAAAGTTCTTTAATAAATTTTCTTAATTTATGGACACCAGGGAAATAATTGGTAAGAAGCGAATCAGTAGTAGTGGGGTCTCTTCTGTTATTAGTGGAAAAGTTGACTTTGGCAGGGATGATTCGGCTATTGATTAAATTGGGGGGATAACCACGCTGAGTGAATTTGCATTTAAGTTTTTGAAGATTGGTTTCCCGATCTTGGATATTATTACAGAGGCGATGAAGACGGATTGAAAGAGACCGCGGGATAGATTTTTTAATATGAGGAGGATGACAACTTTTGTAATGGAGAAAAAAGTCTGTTATGATGCTGTTAGATAAATAATCTAACTTAAATAGTTTTCCTGCAAAAAAAACCTTGAAAATGGCGCAAAATTTTCGGCGAAACATTGACGAATAATCAGGAGTAGTTAATTCATTGGACCAAATCCCCATGAAACCCATTTTGAATTGTAATGCTATTATATTTTATGCCAAATGCAGAAGAACAAATAATTGTGGTACTTAGTACCTGAATGAGATGTCAGGGGGGCCTCCAATAGAACGTCGGTCCAACCTGTGGAAGTTGAAGTGCTCGGAATCGCATCTCTGGTGTCTTGAGTCTGTAACAGATAGATATATACATTAAACTTAACTCTAGCAAGAACCATTTCATCAGTCTTATGAAACTATACAACTTCTTATATTATAAGAATCATGTTAATCTGCTGTTAAGAGAACAGAATGTTGAAGTGTGAAAAAAGGTATGAAACAACGAGTCGAACAACGGTTGCCTACCGACGGTGTAACCATACACGCACCCAATATGTGGTTCCACTAACGGTTAGCTACCGACGGTGCAACTACACACGCAACCCATATGTGGTTGCAGTAACGGTTAACTACAGTTAGCTACCGACGATGTAACTATACACGCATCCCATATGTGGTTGCAGTAACGGTTAACGATGGTTAGCTACCGACGGTGCAAATACACACGCATCCCATATGTGGTTGCAGTAACGGTTAACTACAGTTAGCTACCAACGGTGAAACTATACACCCATTCCATATGTAGTTGCACTATCGGTTAACAACTGTCATTCATCAGGAACGCCGTATTTCCGCTCTTTGGAAAACGAATAAGCCAATAAATTGAACCATACGTGTACTTATTTTGTTCGTTTTTGATTTTTGTTGTTCTTTTTTGATGTATTTTCTATTTATTAAACATTATGTGTTATATTTAACATAAATTTGCATATAGCTACAACACAATTCTCACCTTTACATGATACAGTAAAACACTAGTTACCGTTGAAAGCTTTTTCTTCTTTCAATGTCTTTTAATGTTCCACTAGTTTAGCCATTGTTTCTTTTTTATCAAGAACGGTGGTGTGATTAGTTTCAAAATGGCGTTTAGATAACCTGGAAGTATTAAACATGCCAACTGTTCAGCACTGACACGTGACCATGAAAAGTCGCAGACTAATCATACTTCAGCCATACTCCTTAACATATAATCACTTGCACGTAGATAGTCCAATATTATAACAATGTATTACTAAACACAATCTTTAATATAATTTATTTTAAAATTATGAAATATAACAAAATTATTTTATTAAAGTTCGAACTACAATCAATCTATTAATGGAGAAACAAATTTTACTTTACAAATTGGAAATTGTAAAGCTGGGAATTGGTGTAGTAAAGAATAATGTAGAAAAGTTGCCGGTATATATAAACGGGTTACTTGCCGTTGCATCTACAATGTGCTTGGTCTCTCTTTCTCCTTTCTCCTGAAGAAGATTACCCGAAAATTTGAGTCCGTAACTGTGTATCCTTACTCTGTGTGTTACTCTTCTTGAATTTTGAACTCGTATATATATATAAATATTGATAAAAGTATCGACCGTGGAATAGAAACAAAGCTAAAGTTTATTGGGACTCGGTCAGTTCTTCAGGTTCAAATTAACTCTCATTCCCAACGTGTCGGTGTTTATTTAAAACCTTTTTCATAGGCTCATAATAAATATGGGTTTCTATGAGGATATAAGAAGAATATATGGATGTGATATGAGTCTATGAAAAAGGTTTTAAATAAAATCCGAAACTATGGAGGCTATGAGAGTTTAATTTGAACCTGAAGAAGTGACCGAGTCCCGATAACTTTATTTTTGTATATATATATATATATTTTGAGGGTGGGAGAGGCTCCGCAGCCATTGAGTTACCCCGAGCTCTGCACCTTTCTAAGGTTGGCCCTGCCAAAAGCATTCCTGAGTTGCCATTTGCTAGAAAAAAAATACGGTGAAAACACTTCTATTCAGTGTTTTTTATTTTAAATTGTGAGCCGCATTCAAACAGGATATCCAAGCGTCCTATCTACGGGTCACAGTTTGTTTGCTTAGTTAATTAAGCCTATAGAGGAACCCTTAACGCATACCACTCTTCCTTAACAAGATCATACCTTTACCATGCGAAACCACCTCTTGACAGCCCCTCGTAACGAAGGAGTCATCCCCGTAGTGAGAAAACCCACAAAGTTTCCCGACGTGCTGGCCGTGGAGGAAAAAAAACGATTATTTCTATTAAACACTACAAGCCAGCTTTAATTTACCATGCCAATGATGAATCATTACTTACACAAATTAATTACCAGTTAAATATTTTTACACCAGCTGCATCACCAGTACATTTGTAGCAGTTCACACGACCTGGCCAGATTTGATAAGGAATCGTTTAAAAGGGAGTGGAATGTGTGACAACACCGCTTTTTTGAATTTTTTTGGAGGGAAAAAGAAATAGTTGTTAGTTTAGGTTTTAGACCACATATTTTTGTTTGCTATTTTAATGTTTTATAATGTTGAAATAATAAACTTTTGAATAGTTTTGTCAAACATGTTACAAAATACGAATGATACAGGAATAGACAGAGTTTCCTAAAACATCCATACAGTAAGAGGACATCAACCAATAGATTATCGAAAGATGAATAATTAAAATACACGCCAACCTTACTGAACGAAGTTGTTCTGTTACCAACAACCAACGAATATACCCGCCCACTATAGTGCACGTCGTAACTAGTAGTTCAAGACTAGAGGCCTTCCACTGCTTGATTACTGAGCTACTATAACTTAGATTGTCAGTAATTCATGTCGGTTATTAAGTACAGTAATGACGTCGTATTCGCGATCATGTCGTCTTATTGTTCATAGCTTTCTGCAGTGCAAACTGTTTTTATCAGGAGTTGGAAAATAATAGTCAGTGGATGAAGTAACTGTTCAGTGAGGTTGAGGAAGGATTTGTGGTGGCAGGATTGAGAGCTTGTACAAGGAGGTTTCGATGAGTACGTAGTTCATTGTCTTCATTTGGTAGTAAGTCGGGTGATATAACTATCTATGAATTCCATTTTCAAAGCCTGGTGAATATCCACATTTCGTGCGTACCAAGGAGTCCTGGCTGAAAGGCGGGCTAGTTCTACTATTTCAGCAGCTTCAATTGCCTAATAAAATCTTCAAAACTTGATCAGATAATCCGTAAGATCAACTCAAAATAAACAACGAATAGACAAAGTCACAGAACAAACCTATGTGCAAGTAAAGTACAAAAAAAAAAAAAGGCGAATTTAAGTAAAAATGACAGAAACTGAAAAAAAAGTAAATAATGTTATCGAATCAGTGATAATAATACTAAATTCTTCGATTATTAATATTACTTGATTAATGATTGGGTTAGTAATAGTAAGTGCTATTAATATGAGTTGTTCGGTGGAGGCATGTGAACACGGCTGATAACACATGGTCTGAAGCCGGTCGAGCACAATAGGTTTCAGACAAACCGGCTTGTTCTCTGCCTCTTCTTCCTATTACAATAGACTTCCTCCACTTCCACACGCCACTAATACTTCAACTAATTTGCATTTCACTTGTACGCTACTTCTTTTTTAAAACAAACAAAATTCGAATAACATTAATGGAAAAATAATATAAAAAATTATATTATTTTCGGTTTAATGTAAAGAAAAAAAAATCCCAATTTTTGGTTAAATTTACAGGAATTTCTGTTATCTAAGATATTTTTTAATATT
This sequence comes from Hermatobates lingyangjiaoensis, assembly GCA_026182355.1. Taxonomy (NCBI): domain Eukaryota; kingdom Metazoa; phylum Arthropoda; class Insecta; order Hemiptera; family Hermatobatidae; genus Hermatobates; species Hermatobates lingyangjiaoensis. The sequence continues at coordinate 285,833 of JAPFBL010000023.1, forward strand.
ATGTGAAATAATTTGTCACAAAAAAAATATGGACATAGAATCATCATAAAATATTGTTACATAGAGCAAACGAACAACATAAGTATTTGATAGGTCCAAAAAAAAATTGAATATATATACATATATATAGAATTTTTATTCTTCTCGGAATTTGGTCAGGGTTAATATTTGGAATCACCATTTCGCCAACGTTTCGTCTTTATTTTAAGACATCCTCAGGGCTTACGTTGGCAAAGTTTTTCTGAGAAGAAGACTTAAATATTGGCTTGCCTTATCATATGCTCACTTCACCCTCCTAATGACGACCGATGTTGAAATATCCAATGAATTTTCGCATTGTTATTGTTGAATAAAACTTCATTTGTGTGGAGACTTTTGTTTGTTTATCCATTTTACCTCAGAATGTTTAAAGTATATTGCTTTAATGATTTTTCTTAAAATTTAAATAATTTTGTTGAAATATACAGAATAGGCAAAAATGACTTTAATAATTAAAGGAGATGAAATATAACGGAAAAAAAAGTTGTATTCCATGAGTACTGGTGAATCATTGACTGTAGGTAAAGAAGAGGAATGTCATCTGATGAGTCAGCAAAAGACCAGGTGTTGTCAGCAAGGGGTACCAGCATAATGGCAGGTGCAACATCACCTGCAGGAGAAAGCACCTAGCCTAAGTCTGTGGTGTTACTGGCAGTGGTGTTCAGGTTGTCGAGTTAGACGATCTAGCATTGAACTGGATGGTTGAAAACAGTTAAGTCATACAAAACTGTTGACTTGACAGTATCGGCCTACCTAGGCACTAAAAAGGAATGAGCTTTACTTAAAACTAACCTGCACGCTATCCCAGATACAGTGCATTGAAATGCCAACATTAGATCGTTAACAATGATACCACGAAAACTGACATTTCATTCCATCGTCAGTTGTAAATGTGAACTTGACGTACACTCGACCCTCGAATTTACTAATAACATTGAAATACGTAATAATAATATTGTTTATGCATAATAAAGGTATAGTTTGCTTAAGATAACGAAATCGGTGTCGCCTAGCCTACTCAGTCTCACACTGACCTCATTGTGAATTACCAATATACGGATGATAATCTACACTATTCGGAAAAAAAGAATTACGGCAACTCGAGGTTTGAGTGTATTTTACTAGCTGTACGTTATCTATATCTAGATTATCCAATAATAATCACAAAAGAGGGGCTTAAGTAGCAGGCTGTTTCTGTGACTATCCTCAAAGCAATGAGCTGTATCACTTTCAGTATTAAAATCATTAACCAATTTACTTCACACATGTTCTCTCCGCTGGACCGGTTTGGGACACCAACCTCTAAACTCTAACACCTTTCTGGTTCTATTTGTGTTATACGCCAGTGTTTTCAGTCATATGTTAATTCACTGAATGAAATACAGGAATAATTCTACCAAACCTGTATTTAAACTTTTGTTTAGGTTTCTACCAACAAGTTTATCTCTTGGTCGCTTCTTTGATCTTTTGTTGTTTAGTTAGTAAAGTTGCTAATAGATTCTTAATAATGCATTTGAAATATTTAAGTACTAAACAAAGTATAATAAAAAAACATCATCAAAATAAACGAACTTTTAAATCCCTGATAACTGAAAATATATTTAGAAAACAGCCAAGAGAAACCGACGTAAATGGTAATAGCTTCAACAAAAATAAACTATAGGCATAGTTATGAAGGAGTAAATTAAGACATGACTGGAATGACCGACACAAAACACCTGACAGACCTAATCAGGAGACTGTTGACGTGAATAAACCACGAAACTTTGACGAAACCGAACTGTTCGAGAGAAGAACAAGATGTAAGAGGTGCGGAGGTGAATTACTCAAATAGTTAACTTGAACAACATAATAATGTTCTCCAGAGGTGTAACATTTTATTTAGCAACTTGGGGTCTAGGATACTTACATTTCTAATATATCACTCGTAATAGAAATTTTATATTAAAGTCATTCACAAAACTTTTTATCAATATTCTACCTTGAAGTATTAGGTCAGGCTGCAGTTGAAGTTCCGCAAGGAGAAACATAGGCCCAACATGGGTCCTTTGTGATACCACACAATGAAGATTGATTCTGCATGGGGAGTTCTAAATTTTGCCTAACTCAAATGTATTAAGAGTAGGGATCTTTAACAAGTACCTGACAACGTACAGGCTCGGAACCAACGGCTTGACATTCTTAACTCGTGCTCAAATTTATTCAACTCCCTCGTGAAAATTAAACCCGGTGGACCCACTACCAGTTCTGAGGCGAGCATGTTACCCACTGAACTAACCTGGCCCCAGGGGAAAACAAGTTTGAGTAACAGTACCTGAAATATCAAAACTCAAAACTTGAAAAAAGACAAACTACCCAGTACATCAAAAACATCACAATAGAAAATAAATCTGAGAATTTATAAACATGGTTAAAGAATTGCAAAATGAGCCTAATTTAATAAACAAATATTTATTTTTGTGTTCACCAGTTTTACTTTTAGGGAAAAAACGAAAGCAAAAGGTTGTATTATATCAAAGTCGTAATGATAATAAAACTTAATATAAATGGAGCAAGCGGCATAGAATTCTGGGCCACTAAATACTTTGATAAGATCCAGCCTGGCAATTTAAAACAAGCAGTGGAATAATATTAATAGGAAAAACGTTTTTGTAATAGCTTATAAAACAGTTTGACATCAATTCACCAGCTGGCAGTAGGTGATGATCATTTTAAAGTAATATTCATTTTACAGTAGTCATATTCGGTTAAAACAGGTGTCCCCGCTCGTCTACCTTAGGACCTTCCCTTGACCCCTATTGTATTCTAATGCTTGCCCCGTGACCTGTATTTACCTATTCACACATCAGTCACCATTTCCAGTATCCAGTCCCGATGTATGATGCCTTGTTAGCAATTCTTTCCAGCTGCGTCTTATTAAACAGTACTTTGAAATATGCAGGACTCTATGTAGATGTTAGACGTGGGAAAAAATACCCTGAGAAGGTCAAATAGATGGATAACAGAAATATATTATATTCAGAATAAAAAATAATCATATCATAGGGTAAAAAAGTTATGAAATAGTCTCCATATATAACAATTTAATAATATATCAACGCGTTTCGAACACGCGTTTCATCCTTTAACCAGGGATGAGGAGTGCCTTTGGCACAACTCAGTGTAACAATGAGTAAATACAACATAATAACTGATTGTACTCCTACAATGAGTAAATACCAAATAATAACTGATTGTGCTACCTTAGAATGGTCCATATCCTATACATTGCATCAGCAGTGCGGATAAGATCGAAGTCTAAGCTATGCCAGGATAAATACGAGTAAAATAATTTTATTTTTACGATCACAGAGTCTGTTAGTAAAATACTATAAAACATACCGTTTTACCTCTTACATCTTCCTATCTTCTACGTATTTAAGCATTCTGAAACCAGTCGAGATGTACAAAGTAAGACGGTATATTTTTATAACACTGTAACAATATATTGGGCAATTGTAAGTTTTGGCACAACGCCACGATTGTTAAAGCCCAGTTCTTTTACACTTATAAGTATATCCTACTTACAATTTGTTAAACAGACAAAACAAGAATATCAAAGTCGTGTATTGATACAGTAATATCCACCTGCAAGAAGGGACGACTCCTTCACAACCAGTTATAAAACTATTTGTCCAAATTCATCACAAATACACCACCAAAACTACTCTATAAGTCTCTATCTTAAATTCCTCGCTTTTCTCTACTGTTTACCACTTGTCACCATGGAGACCACCTCTTTGTTTTTATTCCACCCACCTGTTGCCAGCCCTCAACAAGTAGACAGACTATCCCAAAACAGCTGGGCATCACTACTCCAGGAATTCGTTACAAACACTATTATGTCAAGTAATTGAACAGGCATAGTTTAACACCCTTTATGTTCTCTCTTACAACCTTCTCCATTTGAGTATCAGCACTTACATAATAACTAATACAGTATAACACTTTATTACACCATAACATTTACTACATAAAGTATACTACAGCAAATAGCTCACTCAACCCTTGCTGAGGCTTCTATAGTAATTTACATTTACGAGTACCTTTACTGAATACTCCCAACAGTATTGTACGTCATATATACTGAATATAAAACATTACTAACTTACAAACGTTTTTACAAAATATTCAGGTAACCACGGAGAATTACAAATAGAATAGTACAACTTCAAAATATATATTGCCATTGCTTTCGTCTAGACAGGGAAAGTATAGTAACTACAATTGATCCATTCAAAGCCTATTATGAACTATTCTCATTTCAGTTGATCATGGAAACTTCTCAATTTCAACAATAACTGTTTACAATAAGCAATTTAAACAAATTATAGCTCAAGGAAATATGAATTCATGGAATATACTTTAAAAACTGAAATTAAATATAGCGATATTTAAATATAAATTATTGTCCAAATAGATCATTTGACAAGGGAATGAATAATTTCCTTGTGTATACACTATTGCATTGCGCTATAAACTGTTTGCGATAATGCAACCTAATTCTTTTTGTAAGTAGTATTCATATCAACTTCTTGTCTGCTGTCAAACTTTAACACTCGTATACACCTTGAGATAGTGTTCTTGATAGGTCAGATGAGTGAGCATTGTTCGATTTAAATATTAATAAAGCAACTCTGTAAATCAATCTGTAAATGTCTTGCACAGTATTTACGTTTTTTTTTTTTTCATTTTTTTCGTAGAGATGAAATGATGACCCCCTTCCAAGGGGTCGACGAGATGAAAGATTTGGTGAATCCTGCTCTAAGTTGAAGGTATTAACCGAGGTCCATGAAATATTTCTGTGGGTCCTCCAGGCAAAATATAACAAATTGGAGGTCCACAATATTTCGGTAGTCCATGAAACAACTCATAATGATTTTCATCATTAAAAAATTAATTTCTACTATAATTTTGGATTGACCTGGAAAAAGCTAAGGTAGATATTCATACGAATTTAAAAGGATAAAAAATTTGAATAAAATTGAAATTTTGATAATGCAAGATGAAGATGTCATATTATAATACAAGATATTGGTAAAGGATTATTACAGCGATAATTTCGATAATTATTATTACTAATTTTCATTCTTATCATTATTTTTATAACTGTTATGGTTTATTTTATTTACATTGAATTAGTTTTCAATTAAAAATAAAGGTAAATTATATACTATTTCTTTGTGTATTAAAACCCCAAAATTTATATTAGTGACAAACAGAATATTATTTTAAGACTAATAGTTTGAGAAATTCCACCAGGATAAAAAAAAAAAGGAGTCCATGGGTAAAAAAAGTTTGACAATCACTGGTAAATGTTAATTTAACATTTTTATGAAACAGTCATAATAAACTTTTTATAATTAAGGTTTTATTATTATAATTAGTGCAGTCTGTTATAGTCTACTATTTACTCAAAATTATGGCTTAACATAAAAAAAAAAAGTTTATTATGGAAACTAACAACGAGTTTCGTACACTTAAGTGTTCTTCTTCAGGTTTACATCAGGCATGGGCAACCTGCGGCCCATCACGTGTTTTTGTGCGGCCCACGAAGATCATCTGGAATTCTATCTTAATATTAAAATTTGGTTTTTGGTTATTTAAAAACGCTCACTGTGACTTTTGGAAGGAAATTACAACATGAGAGAGAGAGAGAGAGAGAGAGAGAGAGAGAGAGAGAGAGTGGGTGAGCTCTATAGCAACAAATGTTTCAGTTTTTTCATATATGTTGTACTAATCTTTTGGAGATTGTTTGTGATTATTGTTTATCATAAGGAAATAATGAGATATGAACAATAATTTTGTTCATATCTCATTAATATGTCATTTTGTCCATAATGACAAATTAATACTGCGCACAGTATGTATTTCTACATATTTATAAAATTACATTATACATATAAACTGTATATATCGAAATACCACAGAAATTACCATGCGGCCCGCGGTCACTTGGAAATTATATAATGCGGCCCTCAGGTCACAAAAGGTTGCCCATGCCTGGTTTACATCTAAAAGAAAAAATATATTTTTTTAGTTGTAAACCTGAAGAAGTACACTAAGTGTACGAAACTCGTACTTATGATCTTAATATGATCATAGCTTTCATATTAAAACATTTCTTTTTGTGTGGAGACATAATTTTTTAAATTCCCCCCAATAATAATATGGTTGTCATATTGTGCAGTGCGAGTATAGGGATTCAGAAGTGTTTATATCCAGAAGCTGTTTTGGCATGGTGATTTAAGTTTGGGGAAACAAGGTGCGCAGACAGGTGTGGGAAAGACGCAGGCGTGGTACTCAAGCAGTGATAAAACACCCACGATAAGTACGTCTCGACACGACTGAGACGAGATTTCAGTCGTATTGCTTCATTCCTTCTTTTTTTTCTTCAACAAAACAAAGTTTGTCTAAACAAATTCACTATGTTATTTCACACAAAACATATACCTCTCATATATATATATATATATATAAAAAGCTTTCACATAAACACGTGAAATAACAATCAATGATCAAACCACAATAAGAAATGGGAAAACAAGACTAAGATCTTTCAACCGTAACAAGCGGTCTTCGTCAGAGTCAAAAACTCAACTGAACACTAGATGCAGAAAACATCTTCTCAACTCCTCACCAGATGTTTTCTGCATCTAGTGTTCAGTTGGGTTTTTGACTCTGACGAAGACCGCTTGTTACGGTTGAAAGATCTTAGTCTTGTTTTCCCATTTCTTATTGTGGTTTGATCATTGATATATATATAAAAAGATTTCACATAAATACGTGAATAACAATCAATGATCAAACCACAATAAGAAATGAGAAAACAAGACTAAGATCTTTCAACCATAACAAGCGGTCTTCGTCAGAGTCAAAAACCCAACTGAAACACTAGATGCAGAAAACATCTAGTGAGGGGTTGAGAAGAGTAGGAGGGAAGACTGGTATTTAAAAGGGTGAAAGTGCAGGAAAGGACTAATCCCAGAAAGGGATGTTTGGGGATATATATATGTTTTATGTATATACATTTATATATATATATATATATAATATATATATATGTGTGTGTGTGTGTGTGTGTGTGTGTGTAATTAGGTAGCAGACCTTCATTAATACATACACAATTAAATTTCTTGCCAATTTCTCTATGGATGATTTTTCGATTTAACTTCTCGAGTTTTCTGATCTCACACTTCCATTCATTTGGTACTAAGTGTAATAAATCACCAAAAGATTTCCTTGTAAATTCCATGTAATATTTAGTTATCATACATTTAAACATTTAAATCCTACGTTTCAATCATCACTGACCATCATCAGGGTGTAACGAAAGATGAAATAATTGAACAAAAGTTACTAACAAAAATAAAAATTATATCATAATTACTATAAAACAGCTTCAAATTACCAATACAAAAGATAAAACTACATAGTAAACATAAATTTGCAGGTTGCACTGGGTTTTACTCTATCAATGTTGTGCTTTCTTGTTCCTAGGGTATCGCCCTGCAACTCAAACTGCTGTCTCTGCTGTGTCTGTCCCGTATATAGCTTTAACATATTGTTGAAGCCTGCAGTTTGATGATTAATGTTCGGTCTTCGTTTTAAAATGTTTAGGGCTTCCAATATCATTAGCTTTTTTCTTTTTTTTTCTTAGTAAAGCACCTCTGTGTTGATATATTCACTATAAAATCTCAAAGACTATCCAAACTGGATACAATGCGAGTTTAAAATCGAAGAAGAATAACTCTAACAGAGTAAAGAAATACAGTTGCAACTCACATTTTCGGATAACTATATTTTGGACAATTATAAGAAAAACTCTTTGGAAACGAGATTCTAAAAAAAACAACTTGTAATAAAAAATCCAAAACAAAAAAACCTTGACAAGTGATCATTGACAAGTGTTGCCACAAACTCTTTCTCCTGAAGACGGATAGCCCGAAAATTTGTGTTTATAAGTGTATTTATTTACTCTGTATGTTACTCTTTTTCGATGTTAAACTCGTATATATATATATATATATATATATAAATATATTGTTAAAAGTAGTAGCAGCTTCTGATCTCACGATTTTTGAGCTGGTGGCCTCGATCTGGAGATTTGTACCATTTTTTCAAGTTTTAAAAGACCAACTAAAGAAACCTAAACTTATATTAGTGTAAGTATTACAAAAAAACTTACCACATTAAATGAATTTTATTTGCTTCATAATATCTTTAAAACTGTGAATTAATAATTCTTTTATTAGCAATTTGTTTTTTGTTCAAATTTTTTGTTTATGATAGCCACTCAATATAAATATAAATCAGAATACGAACACACACACACACACACACACACACACACACACACACACACACACACAATAATATATATATATATATATTATATATAATATAAAAAAAGATTTCACATAAACACGTGAAACAACAATCAATGATTAAACCACAATAATTGACTCTGACGAAGACCGCTTGTTACGGTTGAAAGATCGTAGTCTTGTTTTCTTATTGTGGTTTAATCATATATATATATATATATTTGAAAGATCTTAGTCTTGCTTTCCATTTTTTTATTGTGGTTTAATCATATATATATGTATATATATATATATCAATGATCAAACCACAATAAGAAAATGGGAAAGCAAGACTAAGATCTTTCCCATTTTCTTATTGTGGTTTGATCATTGATTGTTATTTCACGTATTTATGTGAAATCTTTATATATATATATATTATATATATATATATATATATATATATAAGTTAAATTATTTCTGTATAAAAGTCGGCCAACTTTTATTAAAAAACACAATTTTTATAAAAAAAAAATTACAGAGAAGACTAACATTGTTAAACACAGTAGCAATATACTGCATATTATTTTTCATGAAAATAATGTAATATATTTCAATAGGTACGATGCGGTTCTATTTAATTGTCTGATAGTGTTCTTTCATCTCTTTATCATTATTTCGACACTTAATATTTCAAGTCACTTAGAACTGACTCATATCAAGTTATCTTTACGTTTGATGAAAACCGAATCCACAGCATCACATTTTTTTTTTTAAAATTCGTAATAATATATTCCCTGGTAATGACAAGGCTGGACTTCCAATAATAATGGCTGCCTTAAAAGCAAGCAGTCTGTAAACCACCGGTAAAACAAAAACTCGGATTAACTGAATTTATTAGTTATTTATTCAAAATTCCGGGCTACTTTATTGTAACTTTAATTAATTTTTTTTTAGAGGTATTAAATGAAATAAACATGTTTGATGTAAAAATCAGCTGAAATATCATTGGTTAGTTTCTGTTATTACCTGGACAGGAATAGAAAATAACGCCGGCGAAAGTGTTCTCCAGCTGAACTAACAGTCTACCTAGGGCACCTGACACATCTGAATGACTACAGCCAGTGTTACTAGAAACAACACCTGACTCTTAAGCTGTTTGAATTAACAGAACAATAATCACAAGCCTATGTCCTTCTAAGGCATCCTGAACCATTCATGCAATACAAAGTAAGTCTACGAGTACAACTCAACGTACTCGTATATCTAGAAACTAAAATAAATAACATATTAGACCAACCCTTCAACACCACATCCTTGGGTATGTCTTTAATTCTCTTAATTGAATTTTATTATTTCACTCAAATTTTGTAACTGATTAGTTATAATTTGTATTATAGTGTCTTCCTTATGATGAGCACCAAGTGTTCGAACGCGTTTTGATTTGAATAAAACTTCATTTGTGTGGAGACTTTTGTTTGTTTATCTATTTTACCTCAGAATGAGTAAATACCATACAATTACGGATTGCACAACTAATGATTTAAAATAAATAAATATTGTTTTTTATTTAATATTATATTGTGAAATATTTGATATATATATGTAAAAGCTGGGAGCAGTCCTTGGATACATTCTTGGATAATTCATGAGATAAGAAACCCAGAGGTAAAAAAGAGTTTTAGAAAAATTAGAAACATTTTCTAGCAAATTAAATAGTGTAAACTCGGACATTCATTTTTTAAACGCATATATATATAACAATGATCAAACCACAATATAAAAATGGGAAAACAAAGCTAAGATCTTTCAACCATAATAAGCGGTCTTCATCAAGGTTTTTGAGTTGTCAGCTGTTGAGTCAGCTGGGTTTTTGACTCTGACGTTGACCGCTTGTTACGGTTGAAAGATCTTAGTCTTGTTTTCCTATTTCATATTGTGGTTTGATCATTGATTGTTGTTTCACGTGTTTATGTGAAATCTTTATATATATATATATATATATATATATAGCTAAGAGTACACAAATAAGAATCAAAGACTTATTATAATCGATATTTCGAAAAATAGTACGTCATCAGGAAAGAATCACAAGAGAACTCGAAACGTTTCGGTATAATACATACCGACACGTGTGTGGCATTCTTGGCTCCAACAGCCTTGAATCAATAATATTAAACTTCAATCCTTTATGGAATACTAGCAGATGAGCTCGTCTTTAACTAAAGAGAGGTGTTCATAAAGGCTGCTGAATTGAGAAAAGTACTTGCATGGTTTTGAATGGATCAATTGTAGAAAGCTATAATAGCATAATAATACGTTTTCGTCTTTCCTGTCTAGACGAAAACAGTGGAAATATGATTTTGAAGTTGCACTATTCTATTCATAATTGTACAATTTTGGTATTCGATATACCAAAATATTTGGTAGAAACGTTTGTAGGTTAGTAATAATTTATATTCGGTATATACGATGTAATCAATACTGTTACGATATTTCAGTAATATACTCGTAATGGTAAATTACTGTAGTAATTGAATGATCATCTATTTGCTGTAATAAAACTATGTAAGCATTAACAGACGTGCCTGTCTTTGACAAATATTTTACAAAAACTCAGAGATAATACGTGGTATTCTAAAGTGTTATTACAAATTATAGAATAGTAGAAAATATCATTAGATCTGGAAATTCTTTTACGTTTTGCAGCTTTAGATACTGAGCTCAAATTAGATTTTATTCTAGGAATACTAGTATAACACATGTTTAAAATAATAATAAAAAAAAAGTGCCCTTTAAGCGACATCTTATACATCAACTATATTATAAATGATTAAAATAATTATAATTTAACATTTTATACAAGAAATATAGTTTTACGATTTTTCAATAGAAAAACTTTATGAGAGAAATTTTCAAGAAAATGAAACACCTATTAACAAAATAGGAAGCCAGTTTGCGAGTTGCTATAATTCGAAAGGACAAACAGACATGTGATGTTTATATTTACTGACCAGTGAGAATATCATCTGAAAGTGACAGTTACGAGCAATTCATAATAACTCAACTCTAAGGACGCAGTTTAAAAGGAAAACGGTGTTACCGTGATCCGTTTGAAGTAAATTGCTTCATTAACATTCAATTACTCCCCTAAAGACAAAAAACGTTTTTTTTAGTAGCTTTTTTTTCGAAACTTACTATTTCTGAAAGTTACTGCAATTAATCATTGTTATTAAAGATCAAAATAAGAAACAATAATACATTTTGATTTTTTCTTGCAGTGTAAAAAAGTTCGTAGTACGAGTGACTCATTGTTTGAGCAATTCGCTAATGAGCAACCATTTTAAGAATTTTTGTCTCGTAAAATTAATAAAAAATTCGTAGTACTAGCGACCGTCTTCCTAACGCCTTTAAGTTTAAGTAGATGAATAAAACATCATTATTCATCACATGTGCAATCCGTTATAGTGTGGCATTTATCCATATTGGGGAATTTCAAAAATCATGTCTCCACACACAACACACACACACACCAAGAGTTTAATATCAAAACTAACAACGCCACTAACAACTACCAATATTAAACTTTTTTTTGTGCGGAGACGTAATTTTTGAAATTCCCAAAACATGATTATTTTTTACATGCATATTTCATATTACATACGAGTATACAGTATTGTTTATTTTTTCTAATTACTCATTTTGTGTTTCAAAAGTAAACTAGAAACATGTATTTAGAGGATGAAACGTATTTTTATGTTCATATAAATTTTAAATGCGAAAAATAGCTTCGTAATACTAGCTCGGTCTAGGAAAGAATTAAACTCATAGTGAAAAGTTCTACAGGATTTGAATAAGATAATACCTGTTACCAATTACATTTTACATTGTAGGGTAAAAATGTTAATGAAATAGTCTCCACATATAGTAATTTAATAATATGAACAACGTGTTTTGAATACGTAGTGTTCTCCTTAACCAAGTAAAGTTGGTTAACTACGCAACCTACGTAGTATTCGTAGGCATTAACCAAGGATGAACGTCTGTGGTACAGTTGTACCAGAGACAATCATCCTTCGTTAATGCCTGAAGAAGAACAGTACGTGTTCAAAACGCTTTGTTTATGTTATGAAATTACCATATGTGGTGACTATTTCATTAGCATTTTTACCCTACAATGAGTAAATACCGTTACAAAATAACTGATTACGCTACTTTAGAATTGCATTTTCCACTCTTAAATTAACAGATAAATCAAAAGGGACACAACAGGTAGAATGTCAGGAAACTCTTAAGCTCTGCTTAAATGATCAGTTAAAGATTTCACTTATACATGTAAAGAAAGTAATTTCGTAGCTGATTTCAAACTTTAATATTAAAATCCTTCCAAAGTTCCTATTTCACAATGCTGTAAAGCAGGCCTTCTTAAACTATGGGTCGCGACCCCAAATGGGGTCGCGAGAGATTTTAATGCCAAATATTTAAATACACGATTTTATAATCTGGATGTGTATTTCTGCAGTCACACCACGGGAGTAATACTTCATTTAAAAAAAATTGAACAAGATGGCTGACAGAAAAATATTTGAATTTGCATTGTAACCCATGATTTCGATTGCAACTATGTTAATCTTCATGAGAAGTGTGCTTTTTTTTCGCATTCAGTTCAGTATGAAGACGAACATAGTAACCAATGAAATAATCTATTTCAATTCAAAAAAATATTTTTTTTTCAGCGATATTGGACCATTTATGTGTTACATTTAGAACTGAATTTTCTAAAATCGCTGATATGGCGTTAAATGTTCTTCTGCTATTCAACACCACATATTTATGTGAAGTTACTTTCGCAGCTTTAACACATATTAAATCCCAATATCGCTCATCGCTAAAAAATGTAGAAGGGTCAGACGTACAGCAGTGTCAAGCATTCAACCAAGATTTAATTTGTTAAGAAATAAAAAACAGGCACATACATCTCATTAAATTTTTTTCTTTAATTTTAATTTAATACTTACCACTCAACGACTGCGTTCGAATATATATTTTCATATGTATCTGAATATTGTTACCTAAGAAATAAATCATCAAAAAATATTTATTTATCTTTCTTTTAGATTTATATGGGGTCGCCAGGAAACTCACAATCACAAATGGGGTCGTGAATGAAAAAAGATTAAGAAGCCCTGCTGTAAAGCACCTTTTAGAAATAAGAAGAAAAAGCTTTGGTAAATACATAAATTCTTGTTTACACTATTTCCTTCACTGCTCCTCTCAAATTGATCAACACCATTAGTGAGATATCTGTTCAAATATTCTAAATTTGATAACGTAAACCAGAAAAAACTGAAGAAACAAAGAAACAGCAATTAGTAATTTATTGAATTCATAAGGAATCATTGAAAGTTCTGATTATTATATAGCATGGTATCTTGATATTTTAACTTTCTAATTTCACAAATTACTTACAAGTAACTTCTTTAGATATTTCAAACAACAGAGTTGGTGGCTGCGGTACTTTTATATTACAAAACAGTTTGTAACTGTCAAGCATATAAACAATGCTTATTATAAAAAAAATGAAATATCCGTTAAAAGAAAAAAAAACTGAAATTTAGTTTCATAAAGAGTTGAAAAGGAAAACGAGGAGTTGGGAATTCCATAGGCATCAATTACGAGAGGAAGACGTTAACTGGGAGGAGTAGGGGGTGTTCTTTAGAAGTGGAAAGCAATCAGCCAACATTAACCTAAACGCCCCTCTTTCATTAACTGCCTAGTAATTTGTTTACAAAAACCTAGTTAAGACGTCTGTTTGTCTCCTCTAAGGTGAAAAGCCTAAAATATATAGCTTCTTTATTATGGTTCAGTCTTAACAACAATGCGCTAGTACAACTGGCTACAAACAAGTTACTCAAAACAGACCCGTTATCTTCAACGCCTTCTCGTCAAATCTGGTTTTATTTTGTTTTCATAATTTTTTTGTTGTTACAAATATCCACTTCTCTATTTAAACATTAGCGCTATGATAAAATTTGTTATATTTCAAAAATGAAACGGTCCATTAGGACAAAATATCAAACGATTAGAATAAAAGAATACATAGAAATAATATACAAGTCAATTTAATATTCCGACCTCGTCGACATTAGGAGAAGAAGAACAAGAGAAGACGATGAAACACAACCCTGTTTTCAAGACAAGCAGAACTCATCTTCTTCGACTCCTTCTCCTGACGACGACGAAGACAAAATTTGTTATAAGTACGGCTTGGTCCAAAACAAAAGTATTATACTATTACTACTAAGAATAAATATGTTCATAATGAAAAATATATATTTTATAAAATATAATTTTATTTATAAAATATATAAATGAAATATTTATTTATATATTTTACCGTCCTGTCTCAAGGTTTTTTTATTAATTGGAACTATTGGAATATGTAATGAAGTTTAGATTAGTATGACAGAATAGTTGTATTTGCCACGGCAAACAGTTGAGTTGAGGGGTCAATGGTTAATGCACTCGCCTCTGGATTGGTAGGTCGGGGTTTGATTCGCGTGGGAGGTGAATACACCGTCGGTCCCGAGCCTGTGTCAGGTACTCGTTAAAGATCCCTATACTTGAGTTAGTTAAGATGTAGGACTTCCAATGTAGAATCAATGTTAGATGTAATATTCCCTTGAGGAATCAACTTGGTCAATCTCTCAGCTTTCTACAAAAAAAAGTCTGATATGTGAGAGGTGAATAAATCACAGCATGTCGTCCCTCAGAGAGGACGTTAAACCGTTGGTCCCTAGCGTCTATGGTGTCAGGTACTCGTTAAAGATCCCTACTTTAAATACACTTCAGTCAGGCCAAATTCACGACTCCCAATTTAGAATGAATAATAGGCTTTGTGGCTCGCCCATTACTAAAATAGGTGCCAAATAATAAATGAGCCACAATTCCCTCCTCCTGGGACAGTACTAAAAGGTGAAAGCCTTACAAGTGTGGGCGTTGGAAAACAAACAAACAATAAGCAGTTGATAGTTTTCAAAGCCTTTATCAAGGTTCTATACGACTGCCACTAAGTTATCACACCCTTTTTTTTTGTTTAAGTTGTCGAACACGTTTATTATAAATCGATCACTTAATTGTTATACAACATGGAAGAAGATTTTGACAGGAAAGCAATGTTTACTTATTGTTACAGTCGCATGAAAACTATTGTTTTAGCAGACTGTCATGTAAGACTGAATGTTATCGCTGCTCCATCACTATGAACAAGGGGAGAGCCAGTCTCCATGTTTGCACTGATGGTTTGTTTATTTTAACAAAACAAACGGTCATAGCGAAGCCAACAAACAATAAACCGAGTTCAAATAGATTCCGTGAGATCTCACGGAGAGCACTTTTAATTCCTTATCAAGAGTTGCTTAGCAAGCGGGTCACCAAAACGGATACACCATCATACCTTGTTAAAACAATTTCATTTCTATTTCCTGACCACCTATACTCTTTCAAAAATACATAAGTCCCGTCTGTAGTTTAATCTATTATTTATACCCATACTGCTTTGTAAATTGAGCGACAAATAATTTATGATAATGAAACATAGAACTACTCAAGTAGTTTAAAACATTTTAGTTGTACTTTCAATATAACGGTAACATGACCTATACATAACTAAATCTGATTAAAAAAGTCATAGCCATGTTAGTTTTAAACATCCAATTAACATTAATAATCACTAGCAGTAAAACAAATTCGGCATAATTACTAGTTGGATGGGTGAAACCATTAATGTAGTCCGTCCATGGGGTTTCGAATGATGAATGAATCACACCTTTAACCCTTGAATGGTAATAATAATAATAAAAATATATACTATTATAAATGATCAAACCACAATATGAAATGGGATAACAAGACTAAGATCTTTCAACCGTAACAAGCGGTTATAAGCGGTTACAAGCGTAATAGCGAAAAGGCTATTGCCCTCGTAACGAAAGTATCAAGTTTGAAGAGACCGTTACTAATGTTTATAATATTTAATCTATTAAAGAGACAATAGCCTCTTCTAAGAGGGTTGACAGCTAGCGGATAGTTTTTTACTCTTTCTTAATATACTCCTTTCTTTCCCCAAACATCCCTTTCTGGACATTTGTCCTTTCCTGCACTTTCACCCTTTTAAAATACCTCTAGTCATCTTCAGGTAGGTCTTAGGTACTCGTAGGTAGGTACGTAGGTAGGGTCTTTAAACTTTTTTGAAAATTTAAAATTTTAAAAAAAGTTTAAAGACCCTACCTACGTACCTACCTACCTAAGACCTACCTCAAGATGACTAGAGAAAGTCGAAAGCTAGTATACAATGGTCTTGTAAGTTATGTTAGTTTTCAATTGTATTTGAATTGTTGACATCTACGATTATTAAAGTGTTTCTAAAAAGTGTCTCAATGTCCTTTGGACAACTCATTTGGGAATTACCACCTTATATTCGTAAGACTGTCAGGAGACTGGAACAGCTTAGTTTAAAAGTCGTTAATACCGAAGCTGCGGTACATTTCAACAATATATATATGTCAAAAAGTTATTATATCTGTTGGCAAAGTGATGGGTGTTGAACTAGTAATAATAATAATTAGGACCCCATATTCGCATTGTTAAACATTTCAGGCTTCATTCTCCACCATGTTGAATCTGACAAAACGTTTCTCATATGCCTAAAAATAATTTTTGTAAATTCACATTATGAAATAGTAAAAACTATAGAAGTTTAAGACGGCTATAATGAAGAACAGTGGAAAATGAGTGTATTGTAAATGAACACAGAGAGGAAAGATAAGAAAAAGGCAATGATAAATAAGTTTGCAAGACAATGTCTGGAGTGAGAGAATGATGAGCTAGGCACAAGCGCGAGTGGCTCTTTCAATTCTGTCAAGGAATATTGAAAACATATAAAAGAGGTAATAAAGAGGAGGAGAACGGGCGTAAAACTGATAAGAGGATTGCACTCGGCCACTTCATGACCTACTTGCAACCCTACCTAAACAGACAAATCCAACTACATAATAATATTTTGCTATTCTGATGAAACTATTAAATAATACATAGAAAACCATGATGCAACAAAGAGGTTTCTTCTGAAGCACTTTTTCATTAGTTAGATGTTTTGATCATTATTATGTTATGTTTTTTATAACTTTCAATAAGATTCAATAACAAGAATCATAGCTCTTCTTGTAAGTCTCAATTACAAGAAGAAAACTGATCTAACTGGCTTCAATATCGAGACAGCAGAGCTTTTGTAGTAGGTCTCAATATTAGACAGTAGTACTGCTAAAGCATGCATCAATAACTAGACAGCAGAGCTTTTGTAGTAGGTCTCAATATTAGACAGTAGTACTGCTAAAGCATGCATCAATAACTAGACAGCAGAGCTTTTGTAGTAGGTCTCAATATTAGACAGTAGTACTGCTAAAGCATGCATCAATAACTAGACAGCCGAGGTTCTGTAGTAGGTCTCAATATTAGACAGCAGTGCTGCTAAAGCATGCATCAATAACTAGACAGCAGAGGTTCTGTAGTAGGTCTCAATATTAGACAGCAGTGCTGCTAAAGCATGCATCAATAACTAGACAGCAGAGGTTCTATAGTACGTGTCAATAACTAGACAGCAGAGGTTCTATAGTATGTGTCAATAACTAGACAGCAGAGGTTCTATAGTACGTGTCAATAACTAGACAGCAGAGGTTCTATAGTACGTGTCAATAACTAGACAGCAGAGGTTCTATAGTACGTGTCAATAACTAGACAGCAGAGGTTCTATAGTACGTGTCAATAACTAGACAGCAGAGGTTCTGTAGTAGGTGTCAATAACTAGACAGCAGAGGTTCTGTAGTAGGTCTCAATATTAGACAGCAGTGCTGCTAAAGCATGCATCAATAACTAGACAGCAGAGGTTCTATAGTACGTGTCAATAACTAGACAGCAGAGGTTCTATAGTACGTGTCAATAACTAGACAGCAGAGGTTCTATAGTACATGTCAATAACTAGACAGCAGAGGTTCTATAGTACGTGTCAATAACTAGACAGCAGAGGTTCTATAGTACGTGTCAATAACTAGACAGCAGAGGTTCTGTAGTAGGTGTCAATAACTAGACAGCAGAGGTTCTGTAGTAGGTCTCAATAACTAGACAGCAGAGGTTCTGTGGTAGGTCTCAATAACTAAACAGCAGACCTGATTTTTTGAGTTCGATAGAGCACATATATTTTGTTATAACTGCTCGGCTCGAGGGTTCAAGGACATGTGTCTCTTTAATAGAATTCATGTGGTTCTTCAAATATGTTTGCATTTCAAGTTTACTGTAACAACAAGTTTAATTTGTAAAGAAAAGATATTTTTTGTGGACTTTGTTCATTTAAATTCTCTGTTACACCCAACCAAAAAGTACTAGACCTAGAAACACATTTATAGTAAAACCTCGTAATACGAGTGCCTCATTTACGAGCGATTCGCTTTACGAGCAGCCTTTAGTAAAAAGTTTTGTCTCGTACGACAAGTAAAAATTTATAGTACGAGACGCGTCTTCTTCACGCATAGATAGCCTCCGTTTTAATTTTAGTAGATTAATAAAACATGATTATTTCGGGGCATTTCGGGGCAGGCATTTCGGGGATGGAACCGATTATTTATTTTCATATTAATTTCAGCGCAACAAATTGCGAGTCAATGGCAATACGAGCTCGGTCTGGGAACGATTTCAACTCGTACTGCAAGGTTTTACTGCATTTAAAAACAAAACATGAAATCTATAATTTTTAAGTTATTTATGAAAATATAAAGCCATAAATTCACTGGAAAATTAAATAGCATTACATCATTAATGGATTAACATTGAAATACTCTATAAAAAGACTAAATCAATCACTTTTAAAACTTTTATAGTAGTTTTCCTATCAAGATTTAGGCGACATCTGAATTATTGGTAACCTTTGAATCCATATCTGAGATCAGATTATTAACAACATTATACTGGAAAGTCAATTATGAACAAAGCTTTGAAAGTTCTCTAAAACCAAAATACACGAATTTATGAATGAATTTACCTTCATTTCTTCATTCTGAGGTAAAATGGATAAACAAACAAAAGTCTCCACAGAAATGTAATCAGTTATTGATTAGATATAATTTATATTATAGTGTCTTCCTGATGATGAATACATAGTGCTCGAAACGCGTTGTTGTTGAATAAAACTTCATTTGTTTCGAACCTTTTGTTTGTTTATCCATTTTACCTCAGAATGAGTAAATACCACACAAATTACGGATTACACAACTAATGATTTCATTTCTTGACTTAAAAAACTTTAATGTTAAATAGTTTTTCACATCTCTGATATCCATTCATAAATTAAGGGGCTCAATAAATATATTATCAATAGGATCACAAAAAAACAATGTCATTAATAATTAATATATTAATTGGGAGTCCTCAATTAAGACAGATACAGAAAGTTAAAAACATCCGGTGCAAAAGTTAAAAAAGATTCCGGTGCAAACATCAGGGAGAATACGATTAGTTTGTCTCAAACTCAAACTTGACTTTCGCACTTCAAGTTCCTAGAGTGGCTATAAAAAGGGAACATTAATACAAGTTCTGACAAAAGTACGCTAAAGTGCATACTACCAATACTCAATTGGTATTCATTGAATACTCGTATTCAATACGACGACCAGTAACCTATCACACCCATTATTTTTCCTCAAAAACAATAAAAATTAATAGGTCTGTCAACCAGGCCAACCTCTGTTTATAAAATCTATACTACTCACCCACCTGTATCAAACACCATCAACAAAATATTAACAATAAATTCCAAATAAGTCAAAATGCATAAATCCTTCAACATTTTCACATCGTTTGTCTCTCGGAGAGGACGTTAAGTCGTCGGTTCTGAGCCTGTACTGTGTCAAGTACTCTTTAAAGATCGCTACCCTAAAATATATTTGAGTTAGGCAAAATTTAAGATTCTCAATGTAGAACCAGCAGGTAATGCGTCACGCCCATTACTAACATGCGTGTCAAAGACTAAATGAACCACAATTCCCACCATTGGAACAGTACTACTAAAAGGTGAAAACTTTATAAGTATATGTGTTGGAAAACAAACAACAAACCCGACAAACAGTTGATAGTTTTCAAAGCCCTTGCCAAGGTGCAATACGACTAGACTACCAGTAAGCTATCACAGACATTTTTTCCCTCAAAAACAATAAAAAATAATAGATTTCTCAACCAGACCGCCCTCTGTTTATAAAATCTACACTACTCACCCACCTGTATCAAACACCATCAACAAAATATTAAAAATAAATTCCAAATAATTCCAAATGCATAAATCCATCACAATTTTCAAAATAATTTTTCATTAGCATTATATTCCTCATATAGTAAAGTAAATACATGAAATTCGATGCACGAAATGCTGAAAAATTTTGCAATTTCACAAATCAAAAAGGTAAACAATAGTAAACCTGTTTCAGCGATGAAGCACACCACTTTTGGATGTAGGTGTTTGCCGAACTTCTACTGAATTATTATTGGACAAGAATTTCAATTATACTGCAGTTTTTTTTTTATTCATACATTTATGCTTTATTGAGTGGAATTATTGATTGTAAAGGCTTTACTTTCCCCTAAGAATTGAGCATTGATTTTTATGTAAATCTTTCAAACGTCGCAAATATAGAATGGAATAGAGAATAACTCCAGTAACTGACTGGGATAAATCAATACAATAAAAGTTAATAAAGGTAAGAGTGGATGTATACATATTGAAAGTAGGCGTCTATGAATAATTCACAGCTGAATGAACAAAGACATCCTTCCACTTCATGTTACACATTGCAACGCGTTATAGCTTTGATGTAATGAATAATACACCTGAAATACAGAGAGAATCATATATGGATCACTTTAAGATACTTATTTCTTTGGAAACTCCTTTTGATTAGATATCAGCTTCAAACAGTTAGTTTAATTTTAATTCGTTTCCATCAAGGAAATTTCTAATCACGCATCTTAAAAATTAAAAAAAAAAAAATAATGAAAACAAGAACAATCAAAAGCAAAAAATTCTAATGTAGTGCAATCAGTTATTATGTGGTATTTACTCATTGTAGGGTAAAAATCTAATGAAATGGTCTCCACATATAAAAATTTTAATGATATAAACAACGCGTTTCGAACACGTAGTGTTCTTCCTCAGGCATTAACTAAAATATACAATGACACCAGAGAGTTATCTATAGTACAAAGTAAATAAGTACAAAAATTAATATAAAATAAAATAAGGCAGAAAGTACGAACCTAAGGAAGTGCCTTCAGAGGCACTCATCCTTACGTATTTCAGGCATGAATAAATGTTATCATTTTATTTTGAGAGTTCCTTCTTGTTTTCACGTAAGGTTTTTATATTTTCAAAAAAAAATGCAATAAAGTATTTTTTGAAAAGTTTTTTTTTCTAAATTTGAAGTAACAAGTTGAGTTTCTAGAAAAAACAGCAACTTACTATTGAAATATTTGATTTAACTTTGGAAATTCCTTTTAGAAGATATAATTTTCTAATTACCCTTTTTCAAGCTAAGTTTTTTTTTTCATTTTTATAAGCGGCTTTCCTTTGTTCTATCTATTATTTGAAATGATGAAGTTTAAATCGTGTTTATAAACTTGGTACACTGTGTGTCATTTAGTTGTTATTTGGAAGAGGTTGGCCAACTGTTAATGTAACTAAACAGGGAGGCAACAGGTAACAGTGTTGCAAACTACCTGTCCTTCAACCCTCATATTTGCACGGATATCTCAGTTAATTGACCTGCTTAAAATGTTCACCCATGCAAAATTAGCTATAAAATATAAAATTATCATTACGACTAATTAAAAAAAAAAAGGTTTCGAACATTTTAATACACATTTTCTGACAGAAGAACACGTTTAAAAAAAATTGAAGAGATAAAAGTATTTTGCGAAATAGGTGATAAGATGAGGGGTATTAGCGCTTAATGAAGACAGGACGTAACCAATACGCTATTACCACAGAGTAATATACTTGAGAAATCCTATTGGGTGCCGTAATTGGTATTGGTGGAGTGATACCACGGGGTTTTATCCACCACATATCACAAACTGATAGTAAAAAAGAAAAAAAAAAGGTAATAATTGGACGATGAACAAGGTCTTGAGGCGGCTAATTGAGGAAAACAGGACCGACTTGGTTTGATAATCTTGCTCAAAGAGAGTGGTGGAGCGATTTGTTATCAAGGTAATATTGACCGGGTAAAAACTTAAGAGAGTTTATAAAGCGGTGCGCAATATGGTGTAATTGGATAGATAGGAAGAGATAGGTGGGGGAAGTTTCAAAATGGCTTCCAGCCAGGTGGTGATGGGTGAAGAAGGCAACAATGGACAAGAAAGTCTAACGCATTCATCAGCACTAAATTATTCGCGGAAAGCAGCGCGGTCACCGCACACCCAACCACCTCAGAAATATTAAACATGCAAACCAACTTCTATCACAAAGTACTTACCATCATCTTACTAACTTTATCAAAATGATGAAAAAAATAGTTAAATTAACAATAAAAATATTTACATTAACTACGCTAAAAGTAAAAAAAAAATTAAACCTTAGGTAATTTTGCTTAATATGGATAACAAGAGACCTCTCGCCATCTTACCACATTAAGTGTTCAGTTGTAATATGAGGAATATATATATATACACACATATATATATATATATATATATATATATATGTATATATATATTAAAAGTCCGTTGGACCGTTTCATTTAATTAATATATTATATATATATATATATATATATATATATATATATATATATATATATTGGTATATATTGGCAGCAGATCTTCTCTCAAACCTATTTTATTATTTCTTTCGTTCACTTGACCTATTTACTTGGAAATGTCATTGGCGAACCTGATTTATAGTTTACCTACTACAATAAGGAAAATAGCCAGGAGGTTAGAATCTGTTAACAAAAAGGTCGTGAATGCAGAAACTGCGATCATTTTCAATAATATATATATATATATATATATATTTTGATTTATTGTGATATATATGTGTTTATTGTGATTTATCTGCATATATATATATATATATATTATATATCAATGATCAAACCACAATAAGAAATGGGAAAACAAGACTAAGATCTTTCAACCGTAACAAGCGGTCTTCGTCAGAGTCAAAAACCCAACGTGACGAAGATGAAGACCGCTTGTTACGGTTGAAAGATCTTAGTCTTGTTTTCCCATTTCTTATTGTGGTTTGATCATTGATTGTTGTTTTACGTGTTTATGTGAAATCTTTATATATATATATATATATGCTTTTAAAAACTGGATGTCTGTTTCCACTTGATTT
This sequence comes from Hermatobates lingyangjiaoensis, assembly GCA_026182355.1. Taxonomy (NCBI): domain Eukaryota; kingdom Metazoa; phylum Arthropoda; class Insecta; order Hemiptera; family Hermatobatidae; genus Hermatobates; species Hermatobates lingyangjiaoensis. Next base: position 309,656 of record JAPFBL010000023.1, read on the forward strand.
AATTTTGTCTTATATTTTTCCAAAATACGAAATTTTTTCTTTAACTCAGAACTCAATTTAAAAATTAATTCACCATAATTACTTGTTTTATTATTGAACATGTTTCGGTGTACGTTCACCATCTTCAGCAAACACACGATTAATTATAATTACCTTAACAAATGAATCTAATAGTTAAATTACATTTCAAAAACAATGAGTGAACAAGTTAACTAAGGTTACACTGACAGGTTAGGGGTTGTCAGTGTTGGCAAAACTAGCCCTAGGTTTCCAAACAAATATATATATATATATAAAACTATAGTTTTGTTGTTCTATTCCATGGTCGATACTTTTATCAATATTTATAATATATATTTCATTACTTGCCGTTGCGTCTACAAAGTGCTTGGTCTCCATTTCTCTTTTCTCCTGAAGAAGGATTACCCGAAAATTTGAGTCTGTAAGTGTGTTTCCTTACTTTGTGTGTTACTCTTCTTGAATTTTGAACTCGTGTATATATATATATATATATATATATATTCTATAATTACCAGATTTCACATAAACACGTGAAATAACAATCAATGATCAAATCACAAAATGAAATGGGCTAAAAAAGACTAAGATGTTTTAACCGTAACAAGCGGTCTTCGTCAAAGTTGGGTTTTTGACTCTGACGTAGGACCACTTGTTACGGTTGAAAGATCTTAGTCTTTTTTTTCCCTATTTCATATTGTGGGTTGATCATATTCTATAATATATACCATAAATAAAATTTTTGTTATATTATGTATTAATAATATATTAATACATGATATATCTTATATTATATATAACACCTATCACATACTAATAGTAGATATCGACACCCAGACGCCATGACAGGGGCCCCCTGTTCTGCATATTAACCGTACATATCTGCAATTGTTTTTAGAATCAGCTCAATAATTGAGTTGTGAATCTACCAGAACAATGTATGTATAAACTAATCAGTCTCGCAAGCGAATTTTCAAGTCTAAAACACTTTATGGCAGAGGTTCCCAAAGTGGGTTCCGCGGACCCAGGGGTTCCTTAACAGACTGTCTAGGGTTCCGTGAAAAATATTTAGTAAAAACATTTCTCTAAAAATTTTTTTTAGTGAGTATGGATTTATTCTATATATCTTGTTAAACTTGAGAATCAAACTCTCAACTATAAAACCAAAAATGATAACAAAACAAACTCTATGTTAAAATTGCTAGTAATTCTGTTTTATGTGTTATGCACTTGTGGAAAATATGAAAATTAACATCTTTTAGTTTTGAATTTTTATTCGAAAAATACACATTGCAGTTATATTACTTTTTTAATTGTTTTTTAAACATACATACTATTTAAGAAGGCATATGAAAATATTTATATTATGATTGTATGAAATCATTATAAACTGGGGTTCCTGGGAAAGTTACAGGAACCAAAAAAGGGTTCCGCGTCGAAAAAAGTTTGAAAAACCCTGCTTTAGGGTATCTAAAGGAGGTTAGGTAAGCATACCATGTACTTTCTCACTCGAGTGTTTACTGAAATCTAGTAGGCAGCTATAAGAATGATATTACTTCTTTTTCCTTCTAGTGGTTACGAAGTTCTAGAGGGGTGGGCAAACTGTTTTGCCTTGCGCGTCACATTGACTCGGTTGACTCTACATTATAAATAATGAATTTTCCTTAACAAAATTTTAAAAAATTATATGAATATGAAGTATTAATACTTTACATTATTATAAATACTATTTATTGAATCACAATCAAACTAGGAGCCCTCCACACTATGGAAAATGCATAAAACTCTATAATAACTAATATCTAGACCATATTGCTTAGGTTTAACTCATTTAGCATTGTATCGATTATAAGCATATAATTTTAATAATTTTAATTCAAGGATAAGATTCGAAAAATATTTATTTCAAACCAATATTACAGCTCGTCCTTTTGGAACATAGCATGTTTTATAAATTTAATTTTTCGGGACTTCTTTATTAGTTTTCAATTTAAAAGACCCCAAAGATAGATTCTGGTGGAACACCAAACCAAATGAAACCATAGTTATCAAATGGTTCTGAACGTTACAATTATAAATTTTTATTTCTTAATTACCGATGATAAATTAATCCTGATTAATATAAGAAAACATGTCAGTTATATCTCTAATAAATCTAAAGACAGTGAAACTTATGCACACATTCTAAAACTAGTCATATTTACACAACTTTCAGTAATATACTGACTGTTTTCATACAAATTTGAATGCTCTATGTTATATTATTTACAGTTTACTAAAAAGTATAGTGGCCAGGTCAGCAGAGTGGTTATCGTACTCGCCTCTGAACTGATAGGATCGGGGTTCGATCCCCACCTGGCCTTCGATTTATTCACGCGGGAGGTTAATAAATCTGAGCACGTCGTCCCTCGGAGAAGGACGTTAAACTGTCGGTCCCGAGCCTGTACGATGTCAGGTACTCGTTAAAGATCCCTACTCTAAATACACTTGAGTTAAGTAAAATTTAGGACTCCCACTGTAGAATCAATCTTCATTTTGTGGTATCACAAAGGGCCAATGCTCGGCCCACGTGTGTTGTTCCCTTGTGGGACTGCCACTGCAATGTATAAGGCAAATGTATTCTTTAGGTCACTAAGGATACTTTTTCTTCTTTTTCCCTAAGAACTCACAATTTATAACAGGCTTTCTGAATAAAAATATATACCTTAGTAATATATACCTTAAAAAATAAGTACGACTTAGTTGTGTAGTAACATAAATTACACTGAATTGTTAAGTTCCTCTGATAAGACAAGTAAGTGCAAGATGTTAAAGGGCTGAGAAAACTACTCTAAGGTGACAATGAAAATAACTGTCTTGCCAATTTACCGAAGGAAACTACATTAAACACTTGAATTGCAATCAACAAATGTTTCCAATTAATTGAAGTGAAGTTAAATGAGTGGAAATACCCAGGACACTGTCAGGTAACACATCATTAATATACTGACCTCAACAATAAATTTAATTAAATCCTACCTTTAACTGAAAATAAACTAGAAGTCTATCTCAGGTGGATTATTACAGAATATGTTATTTAATAATACATATGTAAGATCCTGTATTTTATGAAACCTTCTAATATATATATATATATATATAAAACAAGATATCACATAAACACGTAAAATAACAATAAATGATCAAACCAGTCTTTCGTCTTCTTTCCCCATTTCATATTCTGGTTTCACCATTGATTTATATATATATATATATATATATATATATATATATATAATATTATATATGAACGTCTAAACCATAGTAAGGAATCAGAAAAATGACTAAGATTTTAGTAATTTTTCTGAATTATTACAGTTTAGACGTTGATTTTTATTTCACGTGTTTATTGTGAAACAATGGGTGCCCGCCCGATTTTCGCTACTAAATCAAAAAGCTAAAGAAGAAACAACCTTCAAACAAAATTACTTCTAAATGCATGAAATTGTAGTCGAAGTATCCAAATATACGAAAAAAAAATAAAAACTTTTTAAAAGTCACAAAGTATGACGTTTTCAATATAAAAAAAAATGGTCACAATTAAATGGTTAAAATAAGCATGTTTTAATTAATATATTATTTAAAGTTCAATATATACAAAGAAACTATGTACACATATATGTACATATTGGCACATATATAACTTTAAATTACACAAAACATGACACAAAAAGAAGATAAAATACACGCTTACTAAATTCAATATTTCGAACTGTTATTCGTCATCAGGAGATGACTAGAAGAGAGGACGAAGTGAGAGAAATCTCCCCACGTCGAAGAACGGAACGCGATCTCCCTCACTTTGAGAAGTGAGTTCCTTCAATATAATATATATATATATATATATATATATGAGATTAAATTTTCTGCCCACTTTTGTCTTAATTAGTTTTCTGGATTTCTTTTCCAAATCTCGAAGTCTTACTTTCATTTCTTTAGGTGTAATAACTCACCATATGTTTTGTTGTCCATTTTTTTTATTTTTACCGACGTTTCGGTCTTCTTCGACCATCTACTGGGTGATTTTTGAACACATACTATTTTAAACTATTTAACATTTTTTAACAAAAACTAAATTTTAACACTCGACTAACAAAATATAAATATAAACAATTAAACTGGCAGGTTGCAATTCCTGCAAAAATATTTAATTGTTTATATTTATATTTTGTTAAAATTTAGTTTTTGTTAAAAAATGTTAAATAGTTTAAAATAGTATGTGTTCAAAAATCACCTAGTAGATGGTCGAAGAAGACCGAAACATCGGTAAAAATAAAAAAATGGACAACAAAACATATGTTGAGTTATTACACCTAGTTCCTAAAGAAATGAAAGTAAGACTTCGAGATTTGGAAAAGAAATCCAGAAAACTAATTAAGACAAAAGTGGGCAGAAAATTTAATCTCACATATATAAATGAAGGACTGTTCCCCAAATATACGAATTTCAAACTATATATATATATATATGGAGCAGACTTTCCTTAATACAAATTTGATTATAATCTTAACAAACTTAAACAGTTTACGAGAAAAGCGAGAACACACCTTAGTAGAACGCTAGAAAAGCTACCTTGATGGGACATGGATCCTAAAAAAAATTAATAAAAAAACTATATATATAGTTTTTAATTATATATATAAATAAATAAAAACCAGTTTTTTTTTTATCAAGGTTTCGCCCAATGTCAAAAAATTGCCAAAATCACTTTTAGCTATCGTTTCATCTATATTTCGATACACCTTTAGGGGTTCAACTGTATAGAATTAATTACCATAACATGAAAAAAATCAGTTAATTGTTTAAATAGATATACAATATTAAGTTCGTATTCTTGGTTGTTCGTTGGTGATCATGTACATCCATATAAATAATGTAACTGATTTTTTTTTCGTGTTTTGGTAATCAATTTTGTATTGTTGTAATCCTGAAGATGTCTAGAAATATAGATGAAACGTTGGCTTGATGTGTTTTTTTTTAAGAATTCTTTTGACTCTGGAGAATATAGAATATATGTTGTCGAGATAAGAAAACTTTATATATATATATATATATATATATATATATAATCAAACCACAATATGACATGGGAATATATATATATATATATATTCAGGTAACTCACCACAAATTAAAGAAGATAGTCGCTCTAAGGCCTTTCGCTTTCACGTCGTCAGAGACCAAGTGAATACAACTTGTATTCACTTGCTCTCTGACGACGTGAAAGCGAAAGGCCTTAGAGCGACTATCTTCTTTAATTTGTGGTGAGTTACCTGAATATTTATATCACGTGTTATTGTGACAATTTTCTATATATATATATATATATATATATATATATATGTATGTATATTTGAAAAAAGAATTGCTTTCAGTTCAACGGCTTATGAGCAAGAGGAGATCTCAATATATTGTATGTATAATATTTGCACAGGTGGAGACAAGGCTATTTGAATTCTGGTTAACACAAGCATAAATAACTGAAACTTATATTGAGATCCATTGTTTACATTAAAATAATTTTTTCAATTTTACTATAACTTCTGTTTTATAATTACAATGACGAACAAGAACAGTTTATCCTTACTTTAATTGAAACTAAAAATAATTCAAGTAGTATCGGATATTCCAAATGACTTTGTTAAATTGTCTTCAAAAAGGATGACTTTAATGTTACTTTAATAGTTGAATGAATAACTTGAAGAGGGTATATGACAGAACATTGTGACAAAAGAACTGTGGAATGTTCGTGCGCTGTTCAAGTAACACTTCATGCCAACTTGATAGCTGAACTGCAATCATGTTCAACTAAGCAACATGTCAGTTTGTTTTCTTTAAGACTAACTAAAGTTAAGTGGCATTTAAAATTGCCTTGTCACAAAGCTAACTCTCTACAGTAGAACCAAGCAGTACGAGTTCAATTCGTTCCCAGGCCGAGCTCGTATTCCGAAAACATTTGTCGTAATGAAATTAATTTGAAAATAAATAATCTGTTCATCCCTAAAATGACTGTTCTTTAATAGCGAGGAAAAATATATTAAGCCTTGAACCTTTACAACGATTTTATTTTACAACGCGTTTTGAACACTTAGCGTTCATCATCAGATATATCTACAATATACACAATAATGTATAAAAATGTTTGAAGTTATATAATGAACATTAATAGATGATGAGCACTAAGTGTTCGAAACGCGTTGTAAAATAAAATCCTTGGGTTAAAGACTTAATATATTTTTCCTCACTATTAAAAACAGATACTATTTATGAACAGATTATGTATTTTCAAATTAATTTCAATGAGAACAATTTTTTCATCATTCGAGTAAATCGGAATACGAGCTCTCTCTGTCTGGGAACGAACTAAACCCGTACTGCTTGCATATCTCGTGGGCCACTTTTTAAATTTATTATTTTTTAAAGAGAAAAGGTACAATTAGAAAAAATAAACAATACTATATATGTAATATGAATAATAAAAAAGTAGGAAAAAATTAATCACGTTTTATTAATCTACTAAACTTAAAACGGATACCATCTAGTCGTAAGGAAGACGAATTTGGTACCTTTGTCGTACGCGACAAAAAAATACTTACGACTAAATGATAAGCATTTTCGATCATTCGCACATAAAGCGAATTGCTCGTACAATGAGGCAATCGTACGAGGTTCTATGTAGTTCCTAACGAAGTAGGAACTTCTTACACAAGTGGTTCAAAGGTGATTTATCGGTTATCTCATATCTGTGTGAATATTCTAACAGCATTGTACTTGTTTACATATGAGAATTGGTAAACAAAGATTTATTAAGAATTAATAAATGACTAAAACCTTAGTTAGAGGCCCTGTGAGTGAATAACTGCAGAACGAACACATGGTCAGGCTTAGGTATTACTTTTCATTAAAAGGAGTTCTTTTAAAAAAAAAAGAGTCTATAATTCATGAAACTGATATCAAAAATCATTAAATTATTTATTTACAAAATATAAATTCCATTTATAAAGTGAACTTAACATCCATTTTAGTTAGGGTATGCTTGTCTATCAAGTTGTTTTTCTACATCGGAATCCCATAGGTTATTTAGGCATACTTAAATTCATTTAGTAGGCCAGGTTATCTCAGTGGTTAACGTACTCGTCTCTGAAATGGAAGGTCTAGGGTTCGATACCCACTTGGCCCTCAATTTATTCACACCGGAGGTGAATAAATCTGAGTACGTCGTCCCTCGAAGAGAAGGTTAAGCCGTCGGCTCCGAGCGTATACGATATCAGGTACTTGTTAAAGATCCCTACTCTAAATACACTTGAGTTAGGCAAAATTTAGGACTCCCAATGTAGAAACACCGATCAAACAAAAAGACCTTAAAGGGTTAACGTTTTCAACCCTCTAGGGATCGGTTTATAAACAATAAAAAAAAAAAAGTAAAAAAAAAGGATTTCATATGTGATCGTTTATCACAAACCAACGTTATAGACGCTCGGGTAAACGGCTTTGTGTCAAGCTTAAATAAATTTGGAATAAATTCTATTCAAATTGAAGGTAAGATCGGGCCTAAAAAACCCCGCCCGACCCGACCCAATATATTTCCGGGTCGAGTATATATTGTAGTTTATTCTCCACCAGTCAAACAAATTTCGGTCATCTGTTTTATCTAAATTATTATAATTGTTTATTTGTTTTATTTCATAACGAATATTCCTTAGTTTTATATATATACATCATTTTAGTATATATTATATACAAATATATATTTAAAAAAAGCCTGGACCCGACCCGAAGGTAATAATTGACATTTTAGGCCCGACCCAACCCGCATGTAAGAATTGACATTTTGGGCCCGACCCGGCCCGAATTTTCGGTCGAGTCGAGCTGGGACTCGGGCTCCGGTTTAGGATCTTTCCTCTAATTCGAACTATTGAATACTTTTTTATTAATGATAATAACAACAGTTATTGAATAATTTTTTTATTATAACGTTTTAGTGTTCATCTAATCTTGTTTTCCAGTTCTTTTTTTTTTCCAGAAAACCAGATACACCTAGTTAAGTAACCAATATAAATCTCGAACTCAGCAGCCAATTTTGCACTGAAACGAGCCCATTTGCTACTAATTTCACTTGAATCTAATTCAATTTCAAAATAGAGTTATAGAAATTTGTAGTCCATAAATTATAACGCCACAAAACGCTAGTAAGTTTTTAGTGAAAACTAAATAAACAAATAAAGAATATACAAGTGTTAAACATATAAATGTTGAACAGACAACGAAATGAATAGGCAAAGTGAAAAACAGAATCACTGTTATATAGGCACAATAAACAAAGACAAAAACAAAGAATTAAACAAAGTGCCAACTCGACAGAAAATAGAACAGAAAAAGTGTTGAATAGACGATAAGGAAGAATAGACAAAGTATCTGAACAAAAATGTACAGACAGGGCAATTTGTTGAATAGACAAAACAAAGATACACAATGTGTTCAACAGATAAAGTATAGAATCTAAAAAAAAATCATAAACTACGAGTCAAACGTTTTTCCTGATTTAAAATTAAGTTAAACATCGTCTAAAAGATAAAAGAACCTTTTATCAAGTAATAGTATCGATGGCTCATCTTTTTATTTAAACTTCAATAAACGGTTAAAATCATACGAATTACATCATATTCCCTTTTAATTGTATAGAATTATTGTTATATTTTAATTTATTAAATTAAAAATTAATTAAAATTTTATGGTCATTAACAATTTAATTTTCATAATTGTTTTATTATTTTAATTTATTTTAAAGATTATGAGTAATTTATTTAACAAACAAAAAATAAAGTAATAATAATTAAGTAATATACGTATTCTACTATTAATAAACGAAATTAATATAATAAAGATAAAAATGATGTACAATGCCGGTCCAAAGAACACGTGTTGTCTGAAATTTATATCTACATACCGTATTTGCTTTAATAGTTTCAAATATTTCCAACTTTTTATATTACAAAAGAAAACTAGTTAAAAACTCTTAAACAAATATTTTCAAGACTAATCCATTTGGCTAAATTGGATATTAACTCTTAGATCCATTTGGATAATTGTACCTAAATATTGGGTAAATATTACCCAATCAATGTAAACAAATGAAATATGTGGAGCAGTTAGGTATTATTCTATGCAGGGTCCACGTTATTCGGGCTGCTTCGTCTCATACAAAGGAAAACAAAAATTATTGTTTTTCTTATAATATAAATTGTAGGTGGATACCATATCCAAATGCTGGTATTCTAGTATAGTAATTATAAAAAAAAAATTATTAATTCACAAAATGTATTATAAAACCTGTTTGCATCAAAGCAATTTTTCCCAAAAAACCATACACTAACTATTTTCTTGTTTAAACAGTTTGACCAGTGTGGTGTTCAAAAGCTTTCAAGTTTAATCAGAGATAAAAAAGTTTGGCATATTTAGGCAGAACTGACATTATAAGAAAAAATCTACAGTACATATACTTATAGTATTTTCACTTCAAATTAAATCTAAAATCTTTTGAACAAAAAAACCGGTTTTCAACAAAAATAGAAGTTGGAAAGGTTTTGTACAGTTGAATTGAATGAAATTATTTGAAATAACTTGTTTTTATTTATTGCCATATACCTGGACATTCGGCAGTAACATAGAATATTTGAGACAACTAGAGGGAAAAGTCCACACCTTCAATAGCCAATATCAATTTTTACAAACTATTAATGCCAAGATGTTGGAATCTTAAGGGTAACACTTTGCTTTTTTTTTTTTTTTTTTTTATTTCAGTCACGATTATATCCCAAAGCAATGGATATCTACAGAGTTCATTCAAAATGCTCTCTCTTACAGTTTACCCCACCTCAATGATTCCGAGTTACATTCAGTAATCTAAATACTTTGCAGTTTTTATTTTTTTTTTTTACAAAAATAGAATGATTTCTATATTACCTGTTTTATTATTACTACCAGTAATGTGCCTAATTGTATGTTTTTTTAGGATATAGTTAGAAGTATACAGAAGGCTTCAATACAGAAACATTTAAAGACAAGTTAGTCCTAAGCTTCAAAATATAGGTTTTCTTTGTTTATAGCCTAAATAAAGAATACAGTCCTCAAAGTGAGGGGAAATATATTATACACAACGTGTTTCGAACACTTTGTGTTCATCATCAGATACGAGGTGGGTAAATAAAGTAGTGAGACTGGCAACGTCGCTTTCGATCTGGCAACGCTGGAGACGCGTGGCCTTGAGTAGCGTCAGGTGCACGTGTGATGCGCCTCCAGTATGAATCTGAACTCACCACAGTCATTTGTTTGTCCGTAGCGTTGGTTTTCGTGAAATGGTTTTTTCTTGAGCGTTTTAAAAATGAGTGACCTCAAAGTTGAGCAGCGGTGTGCAATCAAATTTTGCTTCAGACTTGGACATAATGCAACTTTTGAAAAACATCAGGAGGCCTATGGAGAACGTGTTTTATCAAGGGCACAGGTTTTTCGGTGGTTTAAGGAATTTTCAGAAGGAAGAGAGTCGATTGAAGATGAACCACGAAGCGGAAGGCCTTCAAGTGCAAACACCGATGAAAATGTCAACAGAGTACGGAACCTTGTGCGTTCAGATCGACGCTTGACAGTCAGAATGATCGGGAATGATCGGGTCCTTGAAAGACTTCGAAAAAGAGTCCTTCGTGTGCGGCCAAACATCAAAGACAAGTGGGTGTTGCATCACGACAACGCGCCCTGTCACACTGCCATCTCAATAAACGAGTTTTTGGCCAGTAAAAACATTCCTGTTGCTCCTCAGCCTCCTTATTCACCAGACTTGAGTCCTTGTGACTTTTTCCTCTTCCCGAGATTGAAAAATCACCTCAAGGGAACTCATTTCGGGACACTACAAAACATACAAACTGCTGTAACCGACCAGCTGAAGGCCATTCCAGAATCCGAGTTCCAGCAATGCTACAATGATTGGAAGGACCGTCTCCAGCGCTGTGTGGCTTCCGAAGGGAACTATTTTGAAGGTGACAATATCACATTGTAATTATATTTGAATAGAAAATTTAAACAAAATCAGTCTCACTACTTTATTTACACACCTCGTATATCTACAATATAAACAATATTATAAATTTTTGTATTTATATTGTAGATATACCTGATGATAAACACAATGTATTTGAAACGTGTTATAAAATAAAATTCTTGTGGTGAAAACTAAATATATTTTTCTTCACTATCATGAGTAAATACCACATTTACTCATGAGCATTGCTCATGAGAATACAGTCAATTTATTTACAATACTTCATTTATAATATCTGCTACCTGATTACATAATGAATCAATACTAGTTTCTACTGGAAGGCAGTTATCGAAGGAGAGCTGTTTGAAAAGAATTTGTAAGAATGAATGGCCGCTTTATCAAGCTAAGATAAGTAATGCGGCGAGGACACGGGCTAAGCAGTACTTGAGAATACATTACTCATACTCCTAACGGACACATCCAGACAATTCAACGCCAAATACTATTCCTTTAGCTTCAATGCAACTTTCAAATCACAATCTTAAACAAGAAAATTCATTTTTATTGATTCCAGCACACTTTCCATGTACGTTAATAAATTAAATTCACCCTTTAGTTGTACAATCGGTAATTGTGTGGAATTTACTTATTGTGGGGTCAAGTGTAAAACGTGAACGTTAGACTGTTCGGTCCTACACTCCTTCCATTGGAAGTTTACCTGACGATGAACTCGAAGTGTTAACAGAGTGAACCTTAGACTGTTCGGCCCTACACTCCTTCCATTGGAAGTGTACCTGACGATGAACACGAAGTGTTAACAGCGTGATCGTCAGACTGTTCGGTCCTACACTCCTTCCATTGGAAGTGTACCTGACGATGAACACGAAGTGTTAACAGCGTGATCGTTAGACTGTTCGGTCCTACACTCCTTCCATTGGAAGTTTACCTGACGATGATCACGAAGTGTTAACAGCGTGATCGTTAGACTGTTCGGTCCTACACTCCTTTCATCGGAAGTTTACCTGACGATGAACACGAATTGTTCAAAATGCATAGAATAAAAAAAGGCTAGTTTTTTATGTGGAGACTTTGATTAATCCATTCTCCCCACCCCCTAATAATTAAATTGGCTTTAATCGAATTCTAGTACATGTGTTTTATCATTTCCTTATTGTAAAGAACGTAAGCAAATTTCAAATTATTAGGAATTTGTTAAAATCATGGTATTAAATAAAAACGAATATAATAGATAAAAGACTACTACATTAATATTATCAAACGATTACAAGAAAAGAATACATAGAAACAAAACTCAACTCACTTCAATATTTCGACCCCGTCATCATCAAGAGAAGAAGAAGAAGAAGAGTTGTGCTCAGAAGTGAGTTGCTGTTTGCCAGCCAAGTAAAACTTCTTTTCTTCTTCTCCTCCTGAATGCGACGAGGTCGAAATATTGAAGTGAATTGTGTGTTGTTTCCACGTGTTCTGTTCTTGTAATAGTTTGATAATATAAATATAGTTATAGATAGTGTTTTATCTGAGAAGAAACCTATAAGTGTACCCTTTAGGAAACAATTACTGTCAATCATTTCACAATTCTGAATTGCATCAGTAGAATAAAGTGGAAATAAAACATTATCACACCTGAACTGAAGATGAAATCAAAACTTACTGAGTAAAACCTGCATTACTAACAGACAAGTCGAACTTCCAACAAGTGGCAAACACCAAATTAACACTTCATATTCTTACACTTTATTACAATTTTTCTTTACCTTAGTGCTATAATACAGGAAAATGTTTGCAATAAAAGTTACAGAGAATATAATTTGTAGTGGACAAATACTTTCGTATTTTCAGATTTTCTCAACGTCATTTGTTGACGCTGGAGAAAAAATACCTTTTTTTTTGATGAGTTATCAGTCAAATTTTTTACAGATTTGGACGTAGACACAATCTAAAAGGCCATTCATAAGAGCTCTTCAAGACGTTAACACTGATACTAATTTTGTTTATTAATACAGTACACACTTGTAGTAAGGTCCTTTAAATGTTGAAAATAGCATCAAACATACAAATTGTTATTGATTGTGACGTCATCATAAAACACACGCAAAGATCTCCTACTTGAAATATACACAGATTTAGCCCGAGATAGAGTTTATTTGAATCTGAAGAACTGACCAAATCCTGAGAAAAATTTTATTTTATATATATATTAAATGAATCGGTCTAACGGACTTTTAAATAAAAACCAATAAAAAAGAAGATATCACACAGACAGACAAAGAAATAACTCACTTCTATATTTCAACCATCGCTGTCATCAGGAATGATTCAGTCGCCGCTCTACCATCCTGCGGGACTCTTCACCTCTTGATGACGACGATGTCGAAATATAGAAGTGAGTTATTCCTTTGTCTATCTGTGTGCTACCTTCTTTTTAATTGGTGTATTGTTAAGATTCTATTGTTAATTCACGATCTATATATATAAAATCCTTGTATAATATATATAATATTTTATATATTATAAAATATTATAATATAATGTATATATATATGTCATATATATATATATATATATATATTTCTTATTGTGGTTTGATCATTGATTGTTGTTTCACGTGTTTATGTGAAATCTTTATATATATATATATATATATATATATATTACCTATGATTTATTACCTATGAAAAATCAATGCTATTAAGAAATATTATTGAATCGTCTCTAATTAAATTAAATAAATCAAATATTATAAACATTAGTAATGGTGTCTTCAAACTGGATACCTTCGTTACGAGGGCAATAGCCTCTTCAAAGAGGGTTGACAGCTAGCGGATAGTTTTTTACTCTTTCTTACTGTACTCCTTTGTTTCCCCAAACATCCCTTTCTGGACATTAGTCCTTTCCTGCGCTTTCACCCTTTTAAAATATCACTCTTCCCTCCCACTCTTCTCAACTCCTCACCAGATGTTTTCTGCATCTAGTGTTCAGTTGGGTTTTTGACTCTGACGAAGATCGCTTGTTACGGTTGAAAGATCTTAGTCTTGTTTTCCCATTTCTTATTGTGGTTTGATCATGTTTATTTCAAACACGTTATTTCACGTGTTTATGTGAAATCTTTATATATATATATATATATATATATACACTTCAAATAAACTGTGAAACATAGAAAGAAACATAACAAAGACTCACTTTCCAATATTTCGACCTATATGGCGGTCGTCCTCAGGAGAAGAAGTGAATTGAAGGAGAGACGACAGTCAACTAAAGAACTAACTAGGTCAATTCACTTCTTCTTTTTCTTAGGACAACCGCCATAACGGCCGAAATATTGGAAAGTGAGTCTTTGTTACCGCAGCTTCATTCTTTGTTACTGTGTCACAGTTTATTTTAAGTGTAATCTGTCCTACCGGATCGCAATTCGTTTATCATGTGTGTATATGTATATATATTTTAAGTTGTAGTTTGCTTCTCAAAGTGAGTCGTTCGCACTTCTTCCTGATGACAACGGAAGTCGAAATATCCAAGTGAGTTCTGTAGTGACTTTCTCAGTTCTTTCCTATATGTGAAAGTTTATATATACACACTACATTGACATAAAGAACACCCAGAAATGTAACAGAAACTGTTCATATATATATATATATATATATATATATATATTATTATAGGTTGGCAGCAAATCTTCTTGGAGGCATATTTTGTTGAAATGTACCGCAGCTTCCGCATTAACGACTTTCAAACAAAGTTGTTCCAGTCCCCTAACAGTCTTAGGAATATAAGGTGGTAATTCCCAAATAAGTTGTCCAAAGGACATTGAGACACTTTTTTAAAACACTTTAATAGAAATCACAATTTTAATACAACTGAAAACTAACATCACTGGTAAAGAATTTAACATAACTTAGAAGACCGTAAGTTATATTCGTGAGTTATAACTTTTATTCGTAAGACTGTCAGGAGACTGGAACAGTTTAGTTTGAAAGTCGTTAATGCCGAAGCTGCGGTACATTTCAACAATATATATATATATATATATATATATATATATATTATTAAACCACAATAAGAATGGGAAAACAAGACTAAGATCTTTCAACCGTAACAAGCGGTCTTCGTCAGAGTCAAAAACCCAACTGAACACTAGATGCAGAAAACATCTGGTGAGGAGTTGAGAAGAGTGGGAGGGAAGAGTGGTTGAATCATTGTGGTTAATCATTGATTGTTGTTTCACGTGTTTATTTGAAATCTTTATATATATATATATATAGTTCAAAAACGAAGAAAAGCAACACACAGAGAAAGAGCCACACTTAAAAACTCAAATTTTCGGATGATCCGTCTTCAGGAGAAAATAGAATGGGGGACCAAGCACGCCGGAAACACAACGGCAGGAAAACCCTGGGTTTTTTAACTTTTAACTATTAACTGCATTAACCCCTGGGTTTTCCTGCCGTTGTGTTTCCGGCGTGCTTGGTCGCCCATTCTATTTTCTCCTGAAGACTGATCATCCAAAAATTTGAGTTTGTAAGTGTGTCTCTTTCTCTGTGAGTTGCTTTTCTTCGTTTTTGAACTGTTATGCGTCCAGTTTGGACGTTTTTTTCGAATTTTGAGTGAAACATATGGAAAAAGTAAAAAAACAGAAAATATGCTCTAAGGCCTTTCAATTATATGTCATCAGAGAGCAACTAAATATTGATAACAACAGAGGTTACAGGTTTGTTACAAAAACAAAATATGGGGAGACACTACAAAACACATGTTAAAATATAAACATATAAAATACAAGCTAAAAAAAGATAAAACAACAAAGAAAAACAAAACATACTATGTTTTGCTTTGTATGTTTTGTTTTTTCTTTGTTGTTTTATCTTTTTCTAGCTTGTATTTTATATGTTTATATTTTAACATGTGTTTTGTAGTGTCTCCCCATATTTTGTTTTTGTAACCTCTGTTACCTGTAACCTGTAACCTCTGTTGTTATCAATATTTAGTTGCTCTCTGATGACATATAATTGAAAGGCCTTAGAGCATATTATCTGTGTTTTTTACTTTTTCCTTGTGGCTTATACGTTCATATATATATATATATATATATATAAAAAGATTTCACATAAATACAGTTGGGTTTTTGACTCTGACGAAGACCGCTTGTTACGGTTGAAAGATCTTAGTCTTGTTTTCCCATTCTTATTGTGGTTTAATCATTCATATATATATATATATATATATTCGTTACAATGTTGACCGATAGGAGTAAAGTTTACAGGTCCATGCGTGCGGTCCCACATTGTAACGAATCATATTCCTTTTTCCGGACAACTCATAGAAAACAATATATATATAATGCTCTTGTAGGGGTTTTGAGCATATAGAAACTCAGAACTCACTTCAATATTTCGACCTCATCGTCATTAGGAAAAGAAGAAGAAGAAGAAGAAGAAGAAGAGTTCTGCTCGGTTGGCAAACAGCAACCCACATCTGAACAGAACTTCTTCTTCTAACGCTCTTGTAGTGGTTATCTAAAATTTTTCTCTTCATGACTTATTTGATACAATTTATAAGCGTTAATAATTAACGAGCAATATGTTTTCATAAAATTTACTTCATTTAATGAAGTTTCAATAGAAATAATAACATAAAAAAAGTTAATTAAACTAATTAATTGATATTCTCAAGGAACAAATTCTTTTTGAAGCAAATTTAAACAAAACGTTTTACAAAGACTTAGCAACGAGAATTACTTAGATTTGTCCTTGGGTTTAGCAGGATTAACAACTCAATTAAGTTGTAATAGAAATAAAGTAATTTTAAATGTTATGTCCCAAGAGTTATATTGTCATTATTATTCTTTAAGCCTGCAACGATTATCAAGTAAAATTTATTGTTATTTGGACTTAAAAGGTATGAATAGTAATTTTGATTAACTATTCAAACCTTTTAAGCACATGCTTTACAACTTATAAAGAAGCATTGCTAACAAAAAAATCTGGAGTGGCCTACACTCTACTTTACTATAAGTAACTCAATGTCAAATTTCTTGAGTATATAAAACATAACGTATCATTTAAGCATAACATAAATATCTAAATGGGATATAATTATTAGCATTGCATTCGTGAGGTAGTACAGATAGTGATTGAAGGACATATCAATTTATAAGCTTATTTTTGTACATCACAAATAATTTATTATTTGCAAATAATTTCATTAGTATAACTACAGCAGTAATAACATTTTTGAAAAACCAAAGTGAACATTTCTTGATACGAAATATTATCCTACAAGAGAACATGGCTATTGTTCAAATAGCCAGTAGATTTCTTACATCGTTTACTTGACATCCTTCTACATTGAATATTAATGTAAAATTTTCAAATTTGAAACAGTAAAATACCCTTTTTTTCTCTGAAAAACTTCTTAAACAGCGAAGAAAATGTTGTTTTAAGGTGATTTGTTAATTAAGGATGTACGATAATTACAGTTATTAATCTCTAAACCAAAGATTTATATTTTGAATTATCTTTTACATTTTTGTTTTTAACAGAATAATTATACTGGGAATTTTATGGCTTCTTTGTATTTAATAAGATCATTTTCCTTCCCCTTTGTCAAATAACATATATACGAATTTTTTTTTAATGAGTGTTATCATTTACCTGCACAATATTATTCCTCTTACATCTCTTATAAGTCAATAATATATTTTCATTTTTCCATTAGAAACATCAATTTTATCTCAGTGGATTCGCTCAAAAAATTTCTAAGTCAATGTAAACAATGTAAAAAAATATAAAAAATTCGACAAGTATAGCAGGTGATCTCTTAGTCTAGGATAAACAAAGAGTTTTTATATCGTTATTGCTCTTTCCTGTAATTGAAACTTCATGATTTTTTTTTATGAATTGCTAATTTTTTGTTCCATTTTTGGTCAAATTTTCATTATTTTTTAACGAGCCGTTTAGCGTCAAAAAAACATTTTCTGAAAACACAAATCGTACTGTAACGCCCCTTTAGCGAATGTAATTTTAGAAAAAAATATCTCAACTCATTCTCCATATAATGTTCTATTTGTAGGCATAGTTTCATTGTTGTCCGTCAAACACTATGGCTTGTATCGCTCTCACAAGGTTTGAGATTGAATTATAAGTCAAAATTTTTACATTTTATTGAAAAAAAATATTTTCCGTTGTTTTAAAATTCTGAATATATTATTCGTTTGTTGCATTTGAAACCTCAAAGATAATGTCAAAATTTCAAAACTCTAGGGTTATCAGTTTAGGAAAAATAAATGTTTTAAAAAAAACGGTTTTTGGCAAAAAAAGTGACTTTCCCATCATGCATAATTCTTCCCAAACAATAGGGATCTTCGTCTTTATGAGGCCCATTTTTGTGTAAAATATCAACTTGATCCATCAAAGATTCTGGACCGTAGCGTGGTAACAAGCAATGCTAACACACGCACCCACCCACCCACCCACACACACACAGACATCATCGTAAAATCGTCATAAAACGACTTCTGGTACCTCAAAACATGTAATTCCGTCAAAATCTCGAGATCGAATTTTTTCACGATCACTATACTTTACTTATAGTAAAGTAAAAAGCATGTATTGGAAAAAATAATAATTGTTTTATATTAAAAGATAACATTATTGTACTATACTATATTTATACTAAACTATACTATAGTAACTAGTGGTACATAATATGAATGGTAAACATAACAAGATATAAAGGTCTTTATTTAAGTTAAAGGCAGAAAATAAGAAATGATGATTGATTTTAGAATAAGCTTATTTTCAAATTAAAGATCATACAATAATCTAAAAAGAGTTTGTTTTGTAGGTATTTCATTCTGATGGTTTTATGAAAGTCAATAAACAGTGTCAACGGAACAGTAAACAGATAAGTTAAGATTAGCCGGCTTAGGTGTGACATTACGGTTATATCCAACACAAAAATGTTGCCATCTTAAAAAGAAAACTAAAAAAAAAGTAATACCTCCAGGACCTGGAAAAGGTAAAGGCTTACAGTATTTATTTAAAAACGAGAATTTAGCTCTTCAGAATATAAAAGTAACTTTGGTCTTAAATGAGTAGAGTTAAAAAGGCTTCGGTATATCTAATAGATTAAAGAACAGAACGATAATTTTTGAAGATGAAGATAAATTTAACTTATAGATTAATCCATATGTCAAGTATAATAATTTTTAAGATAAGCAGAGACAGGACTCCTTGTCCAAAGGAATCGTACACGATAATGCTTCATTTATCGTTGTATTTTTCTATTGGTAGATTCAAGATGTGAGGCTAAAACTTTAGGTATGGCTGTACATGTTTGTGTTGAATATCGACAATCCTGGGCACGCTGTGCCTCGGAGATGCGGAGTCATCGCTTCTGACCCTCTATCATATTAGCGAAGTTAAAATATTAATAGCCTTAGGTTTTGCAAAAAAAAAAAATTGCGGACTCCGAAGTAAAAAAAAACTAAGACAGTAATATAAAGGTTGTTTATAAAGGAAAAAAAAAGTCAAATATTGAATGAGCCTCGCTTTCACTCATTTCTTAGTCAGCAGGCAAAATGCAAGATATATGGCAATGGGAAAGAAATGAACAAGAACAGCGAAAGAAATTGAAAATAAATATCATATATATACATGTACTTAATTCCTCATGTCCAATAGAAAAAAATACATAGTGGTTATAAGAAATAGCATTATACAAAATAAGTGTACTTGTCTTCTGTTGCAATTCAATAATAATAATAAAAAAAAGAACAAATTTATAAATTTAACTTATAGAATGTGTCATAAAAAAACAACTAAGGCACCTACCTGTGCAGTGTTCGGCTAGCTGAAGACTAATGGAGCCCACGGGTGAACAGAAGGAGGGGGGAGTTAATACCGGGAGAGGGGGCGGGTAAGTACAATCTGATTGGTTGATTAGAAACGCCACATCATTGGGCCACCTCAACCTTTTGCCAAAACAATTAACATAGTTTTTATTAGCACGACGCAAAATAAATTCTTCGGTTATTTCTCAATTCGATTTCTTGTTTCTTATTTGTAAACGAATGCCAGAAGCTATTACATGTAAATCTAAGTGATCAAACACAATATGAAATGGGAAAAAAGACTAAGATCTTTCAACCGTAACAAGCTGTCTTCATTAGAGTAAAAACCCAACAATATTTTGGTTTGATTATTGATTGTTATTTCACGT
Organism: Hermatobates lingyangjiaoensis; assembly: GCA_026182355.1. Taxonomy (NCBI): domain Eukaryota; kingdom Metazoa; phylum Arthropoda; class Insecta; order Hemiptera; family Hermatobatidae; genus Hermatobates; species Hermatobates lingyangjiaoensis. Next base: position 329,985 of record JAPFBL010000023.1, read on the forward strand.
GTTTATGTGAAATCTTTTTATATATGTAATTAACAGTTCAAAATTGAAGATAAATAGCACAAAAGTAAAGAAACACACTTACAAACTCAAATTTTCGGGCAATCCGTCTTCAGGAGAAAAGAGAAAGGCAGACGAAGCACGTTGTAGACGCAACGGCTAGTAACCTGGTTTACTAGCCGTTGCGTCTACAACGTGCTTCGTCTGCCTTTCTGTTTTCTCCTGAAGACGGATTGCCCGAAAATTTGAGTTTGTAAGTGTGTTTCTTTACTTTGTGTGCTACCTATCTTCAATTTTGATCTGTTATTGTGTCCAGTTTGGATCGTCTTTCCGTTTATCAACTGAATATATATGTAATTATAACTACGAGGACATTACTTGAGTGTCATCCTTAATCAGAAACAACGTACCATTCTTAGAAAAAAAAATTCCAAACTTTCCTGCACGATTAAACATACAACTAACTAAAGAATACATTCCCGTAGATGCCTTAATATACACAATTGTTCCCTCTTTAGCTTCCAAAACTAAATATTAAGCCATTACACATTCATACACTTTATAATATTTCAGGAAGTTTCTTAATATTTGTCATTATTGAGACCCAAAACTTCTATGTCTTTAATAAGAAATCAAAATTTTGCGACTTTGATGGAGTTTTGAGTTTCGATCTTAGATTAACTCCTTAGTAATCAACTTTTTATTTCTTTATATAATTTGAAGAAAATACAACTGCTCTTAGTACATATTCTATTACGTAGTACATACTAAAAGATTTTGAATTAATTTAATTAACACTCTAAATATTTAAATATTTAACTCTATAAAGAAAATGATAAGGAAATCAAAACAGATTTCAGGCACCAACTACATCAAATTGTAAAACTTCAAAGGAGTACAGCTTAGTCAATGTTTTACTCTCTACCAATAGTTTTACACAAAAATTAAGCACAAGAGAGTTTATGACTACTTTCAATGAACAAAAAGGACGACAGTGTGTAGGAAATAAAGGCACGATAACAATAGGTAATAAAGCAGTTCAATAGCATAACAAACACTAAAGAATCACTGCTAACTACCTCCAACTATAATATCCTTATAAGTCATATATATACATATGTATATGTAGTGTAAAATACTACAATATGTAGTGTAGTGTAGTATAGAAAAAATATTGATGAACTATAATAGCAAATCCTTTGGTGAACTTGTTTATGTTCTTCCCTGTCAATGGAAGTCCTTAATAAGAAAACTGGAAAAAGTATCTAGGAAATATGAGAAGATAAAGATAGGCAAACAATTTAATGAAATATGTTTAAAAGACGGCCTGCTCCCTAAGTACACATATGTATATATGTATATATTATGTACATACATATGTAAATATTGATACAAGTATTCACCGAGAAGTAGAAACAAAATAAAATTTTATCAGGAGTAGGTCAGTTCCCGTTTCCGGCGTGCTTGGTCGCCCATTCTCTCTTTTCTCCTGAAGACGGATCATCCGAAAATTTGAGTTTGTAAATGTGTCTCTTTCTCTGTGTGTTGCTTTTCTTCGTTTGTGAACTGATATATAATATATATATATATATATATATATATATATATATATATATATATATATCAATGATCAAACCACAATAAGAAATGGGAAAACAAGACTAAGATCTTTCAACCATAACAAGCTGTCTTCGTCAGAGTCAAAAACCCAACTCAAGAGTCAAAACTTCAGTTGGGTTTTTGACTCTGACGAAGACCGCTTGTTACGGTTGAAAGATCTTGTTTTCCCATTTCGTATTGTGGTTTGATCATTGATTGTTGTTTCACGTGTTTATGTGAAATCTTTATATATATATATTAGTATAGGTTGGCAGCAAATCTTCTTGGAGGCATATTTTTTGAAATGTACCGCAGCTTCGGCATTAACGACTTTCAAACTATACGTAAGACCCAACCTGAAGATGACTATAGAATAGTCGAAAGCTAGTAGATAATGGTCTTGTAAGTTATGTTATATTCTTTACATGTGATGTTAGTTTTCAATTGTATTAAAATTTTTCATATCTATTAAAGTGTTTCAAAAAAGTTTCTCAATGTCCTTTGGGCAACTTATTTGGGAATTACCACCTTATATTCGTAAGACCGTCAGGAGACTCGAACAGCTTAATTTGAAAGTCGTTAATGCCGAAGCTGCGGTACATTTCAACAATATATATATATATACAATCGATTGTTAACTTTAAACTCATGGAAATACGTTATGTATAACTTTTATTTATGTTTTCTATTTTTAATTGTATAGTGAGTATCTTGGATTTATCTATTATCAAACCCTGAGGATGGTCAATGAGGACCGAAACGTTGGTCTGTATTTTTATTTGTAATTTTTTCATCATTAAATGGATTGTACGAACAAATCTTTTGGTGAACTGGTGTACTTAGTACCAAGTAAATGGAAATGTGAGATCCGAAATCTTCAAAAACTGTATCGAAAAATAATACATAGAGAAGTTGGGAAGAAATTTAATAATGTTTGTATAAACGAAGGTCTGCTACCTAGTTACACTAATATATATATATATATATATATATATATACTTAATGGTAAACAGGAAAACGATCCAAAAGGACAACAAACGTTTAACAGTAAACCATAGACATAGAACAAAGAAACGCACACTTACTGTCTCTAATTTTCGGTTAAACCGTCATCAAGTGCGGTCGAAAGTGCGCTTGGTGTCCCTATCTCAACTTTCCTGATGACGGTTCAACCGAAAATTAGGGACAGTAAGTGTGTTCGTTTCTTTGTTGTGTGTCTGTGGTTTACTGCGAATCGTTTATATATATATATATATATATATATATATAAATATAAAGTAATCCTACATTGTGAGCATATACTTAACAATGTGCTGCCTTATAGATTGAACATTTATTAATAAATGCAATATAAATATATATATTAACTAGTTGAAAAATATATTGATTAAATCATAAAAGTATAACTTAAATAAACATAACATAAGCTAAAAGCTAATAATAACGAATATTAATTAACTTTTTAAATTTCTAACTTTGAAATAATGATGTCATAAAATATTATTTTCCTATCTAATGTGAATAAAATAAAACAGCAGTATTTAAAGGCTTTGCATTAGTATAGTCGACAGCAAATATCTAATTCCATAAAGTAAAAGACGGCGAAAAAAAATCAAATGGAGGTGGGCCCAAACGAGTCAAAGTAGAGGTGAAGGTTTACAGGAGAACAACTTTTTTTTATCTAGTATTATTTAAATTGCGTTTTCTACATTCCATAATAGCATACTTATATAGCTTCCGAAATGTAAATAGCTTAGTACCTGAATCTAAGTTTAAAACATACATCACAACATAAGAAACAATAAAAAAAATAGTAAGTGAATGCTACAGACTACAAGCTTTATATATTGATCAATAACTCAAGATTATTCACCTCAAGATACCATATTTACCTTAAGAAATATACCTTAAAGTATACATAGTAAAATAATGGCATATTTGGTAGTTTATTTTTGAAAAAAAAAACATCTATTCTTTCTTTCTTTAACTTCAAGAATAGATAAAACTTATAGTTTGAGATGAATTCAGATACTGAACAAATAATAAGTAAATATTACAAAGTGATCTAAATTTAACGTAAAGAAGAAATTTTATATGTTTTTTACAAATTATAATATTTAAAACGTTTTTTTTTTTAATATGGAATATTTTATTTTAAAAATATAAGATTTATATGTATATTTACAATATTACTATATTTGTATACTTAGATAGAAGCATATATACATATATATGCTCGTTGGGTTTTTGACTCTGACGAGGACCGCTTGTTACGGGTGAAAGATCTTAGTCTTGTTTTCCCATTTCATATTGTGGTTTGATCATTAATATTTGTAAATGTAGTAAAAACACAATAAATAAACACCTGATGCAATCCATGAAGTTTAAACCACAAGGAAAAAAGAAAACAATAGAAATAAACGTAATCAGGCCTTTCTATTTATGTCATCAGAGAGCAAACAAAGTATAAAATAAGAAGATAGAATAAAAATTATGCCAAACGATAAAACAAAACCTTTCGGTATAGCTTTTATGCTACCTTCTTATTTTATACTTTGTTCGCTCGCTCTCTGATGACATAAATTGAAAGGCTTCATAACATTTATCTATATTATTTTCCTTTTTCCTTGTCATTTAAACTTCATATTTGTATATATATTTCAATATATACAAATTTAAGAATTTATCCAATTTTAAGAATGTTTCGATAAATGAGATCTTTTTTTTTCATTTTCACAATTTATTTAGTTTTTGAAATAAAATTTTTTATTTTGTAAAAAGAAAATCACGACAGCATGAATTGTTTGGACACCATGAATATCAAGAACATGGTTTATACTTGGGTTCACGAAAGTCAGGAATGAGTGTTAGAGCATTAGTCGATGTGAAAAGCCATTAAAAATGTCACCCCATTCAAGGATTGACGTGATTATGTGACTTGTATCGTGCTTGCAGAATCAATAGTAAACCAACGATTTTACAGTTTACTGCTAAACAAACCTTTCAGTTATTTAAAACAATCGCAAGTCTTTATTCCGACTTGCTGTCAGTATCATAATCTCGATATTTCAACAGCAGCTGAGTAGCTCCTTATAAGGTGTCCTACAGTATAGTTTTTTATCGTAATTACTCCAACAGGCAGACTCATCCAAGCACATTCCATGAATTCAGAAAATATCATTACATTGTAATAAGAAGGTAAAGTACCTTCTTTTTCATGCCATGCAAAAATTCAATCTCAGATTATAGCAGATGTTTTGAGGCCCCCAAAGTCCATTTTTGACGTTTTCCAATGACGACAGTGTGTATGTGTAGGTGTGTATTCAAACGTTTGTGATCACGTTGTGTTGTGCCTACAAACGCCGTTTGAATAATACTTCACCAAAAATTGGCACATCTGCAGTGTAGATTTACCCCCTTTGTTTTTGGGAAATATTGCATAATGGAACAATTATATTAAATAATATACATTCAGTAAAAATTAAGACTTCCGTTTCTTTTATATTTATTACTATCAGATGTGCCTGTCTTTGACGGGTATTTTACAAAAATTCAGAGATGATACTTGGTATTTCAAAATATTATTAGAAAAATTATAGAATAGGAAAAAATATATTTATTAGCACAGTGTTATGTAAGCGCCTCTGTTCACCACATTAGCTGTCTATCCTTCAGGAAGAACACACAGTTGGAACCCTGATTTTTGAGCAAGCAACATATAATTGACAATGTGAGAGAAACTCTTGGTCTCACTCTCTTCAATTCCTGCCATAGACAGACTTTGGGCTTGCAACTTATTTACCTTCATTGACAAATAGACGCTAACGGGAAATTGCAACCGTTTGAATTGAAAGGGACAGTTGCTTGGCATCAATGGTATGCGTAGTATAAACATTGACTCCGCAGCATCACACCCAGTCATGATATCAGCCTCTACGACGTATCTGTTCAAAGCATGAATTCGCAGTCGCGTCCCGTTGCACATTTTTAGGGGAACTCAAGTTTCGTTACAGCATGACTGGTGCCCCTACTTCAAGTTTTAAATCTTGAGGAGGGAGTCCAAGAGCAGTCACGAAGCATCAAATTCAATTGGATAGTTAATATAATGCTAGAACTTATTTGTTGGGTTTTCCTGCCTGTTAATTAGTAGAGGTTGAGAATTACTTGTTCACAAAGCCAAGTTCAAGTGGATCTTGAACTCTGGGAAACACCTTGTCAATTATCTCTTTCGGGGAGCTTAAATGCAAATGAAATTGAAATCAACTAACAATACCTACTTGCTATACCTATATATTTTCAAAATAAACATGTCTGTGAAATTAGCCAAAGACAACTTAAAAGCCCATAACTTCGCTTCTAGTTTGAAATTTCAATCCATTCAAAGCTTAGATTTTAAGTTAGCATACACAAATCTACTGTCAAAGCTTCAGCGAGCAATGTCTTACGGTAGCTAAGTTTACTTGTGACAAAATATTGCGGATAAACCGATAGACAGAAATTTTTCTAAGGTTGGATTCGGTTTCTCTAATGTATGAAGCGTAAAGATAACTTAAAATGAGTCAGTTCTAAACAATGTACAGACAAAACTTTCTTATATTTATTTAGATTTTACAGAAAACTGTAGTACGTTATCAAACATGAAGATATCATAAAACTGGGATTGTTGCAATATTTAAGAAATAGTTCTAGGTCATGCACGGGCTGGGGAGGGCTAGAGGGTGGCTTACTTTCCGCTGCTATAGGAGCTCTTGAGGTTTAGCTCACTCTATTCTTACATCTTTTCAATCGGGAGGCAGAAATCACGATCAGGTCACAGTTCGGAGAAGACATAAAGTCATTTGTTCGGAGCCTGTACTCTGTTTTTTTGGTATAATCGTTACACTAGTGGCAAATTTGCCTCCCCATTCATCTACAAACTGTTATCAAGCCATGGTCAGTACAACATATTCTATTACATTAACTGCTGACGATTAATTTAAAAACGAGAAATATAGTTCCATGAACTTTTCCTGCATGGATAAGTTCACATGCAGTCTACTAACTAATAAACCTAGACTGACAAGACCACATGGCCTCGAATACGACGTCATTACTGTACAGACGAACTGAATATCCGACATGAATTACTGACATTCCAAGTTATAGTAGCACAGCAATCAAGCAGTAGAAGGCCAATAGTCTGGAACTGCTAGTGCGTGAATATATTCGTCGGTAATAAACCCAACAAGTAAATCAACACCTTATTTTTACATTATATTACATTAAATAATTACTTTTTTTTGATATTATTTATTGCTTCATCAAAAAGTTCAATCATCATAACTGATAAACAATTTAAAGTTAATTAAAGACTTCTGAATATTGTATAATACAAGCCACTGGGCTACCACGGCTTCATCCATTTACGTTATTCAAATATTTTCTAATAATACGTAAATATTTTCTATAATTTACGTAATCCATTTTCTTTATATTATTCAAATATTAAATTCAAAATTTCAATTATTTATATATTTGCAAAAAATGTATTTATAATATATTTACACTACTGTCATCAACGAGCACACAAGGGACTGGCTACCCTGGCTTCATGCCTTTACTTTAATACCATTGTTTATATTATTCAAATTTTAAATTCAAAATTATTTTTTGTTACATTTATTTATAATATATTTGTGCTACTATCAGCGGCGAGCACGCAAGCTATTGGGCTACTCTGGTTCCATACCTTACTTTATTACCAGCGTTTATATTAAGCAAATATTAAATTAATTTTTTTTTTACATTTATATATAATAAGTCTGCACTATTGTCATCGGTGAGCACGCAAGCTACTGACCACCCTGGATCCAATTTTTGGAATTAAATAATAATTTTCTTCTATTTAACATTATTCAGGTAATAAATAATACATATATTATATTTTCAGGTATCTATCTCCATGGACAAACAAAACAAACTCACGAACTTTATATATATAGAGATTGTTGTAGGTGTAGCTACATTTTCTAGTTAATACGCACGTTAACCGAAAAAAATCAGCAATATTTGAAAAAAATTGAATGTATTTGAAATCAAACATTAGGCTTTATTAATAAAAAATGGTCTGAACACTACTTTTCAATAATATTCCGTTTCACAGAACAGTGTAACAGCACTTACACGAGGATTTTTTTATCAAGTTAAGAAAGACATTAAAATAGATAAGGAGTTACTCAAAGCGTAGCCAAGTGTGACTTTCCGCGTTGAAGGAGCGACAGTGTACACTTATTATGATCGAAAATAAATTAGGTATATGCGGGCAGGCAGGAAGAGTTCAATTTGACAAAAAAAAAAAAAAAAAACTTCAAAGTACATTAACCTTTCTATGTTTCTTATAATATTTCATTAAAAATATAGTTCATTAAAAACATACAAGTTTAGGTTCTTGAAAATGTTCTTGGAGGAAAATGCTCATGTTTAAATATTGATTGAATGACTAGTAAGGCTGTGGGATGATTAGGATTATGTTTCATAACTAACAATGCAGTTATAAATTGTTATCCAGTTTAACTATTGTTAGCAGTTATCCAGTTAGAAGGATAAACAATCTTTGGGTATTTTGCATAAGAATTTATTATACCCTTGTTTACCCTACAACCTCCCTTCCAGTCTTAGCAGCATTTTAGTTTTAAAAAAAAACCCTTCAAGGAAGGAATTTGAATATTAGTATGAATGCATACTTGGGGGTTGCTCCTGTTATATTCCTATATAGCGCAATCTAGTACGTATAATGTGCTCATATAAAAAAGTTGTTTTGTACAGTTCAGTATTATAGTTTTAGCAGAGACGCGCTGTGAGGGTTGTGGTTAGAAGGTACTGACTCACAAGTCAGACTGCAAACATACAGTAGAATGTCAATAGAATAGGACTAGCAAACCTACCCATCTTTGACAGAATCAAAAATTTGATTTTACTTGGTATTCCAAAATATCATTAGAAATTATAGAATAGTAAAAAATAATATTATTAGTGTAGTATTAAACAAATGCTTCTGTATACACCTCATTTGATCTCTGTCTGGAAGAACAAAGAGTTGGAACCTCTAACTCTTGAGCAAGCAAACTACAGTTGACCATTTGAGAAAATGGTCCTGTCCCTTTTCACATTTCCCGAGGCACTCAAGTATCGTAACATGGAATTTGTCACTGATACTAAATGCAGCATGATGGTGCTCCTACTTTCAGTTTTTACTCATGATCAGGCAGTCCATGAGCAGTCACGGAGTCAGGAAATTCAGTTGGATAATGAACTGCTTCCTCATTACTAATCACTCTCTTTACTGACTTTTAAGTTCTATCTTCGGCTTGATATAGCGTAAGAACTTGTTTGTTGGTTTTTCCTGCCTGTTCATATTAAGGGCTGAGAATAGCTCGTTCACAAAGCCATTTATTCTGAATAGATAGTACATCTTGAACTCTGGGAAATGTGTTATGGTGGCTGAGTTTACTTGTGACAACATTTTGCGGACAAACCGATAGAAATTTTTGTAAGGGTGGATTCGGTTTCTCCAATGTATGAAACGTAAAGAAAACTTGAAATGAGACAGTTCTATGCAATGTACAGACAAAATCATTATTTTATTTATATAGATAAGAGAATAGGAGCAGATATATCGCTTCCTTGAGGCAGAGGTACTGCCTGTATCAAGCCAAGCGTTTTCCCTGTGGAGTTATGTTATATCAATAAGATGTAAATATTACACAGATACGTGTAAACATTACCGAAAGCTATGGATAAGAAGACGCATTCTTTATTACATGAAAGTGTCCTCAATCATCATATTTGAAACACACAAGAAATGGTACAGTCACGCGACATTTGCACGTGCTCAATCCAGTTTATGAGTGATTACGCAATCTGGAGGAAGGCTCAGGTCCATGCCTCACCTCTCGTATCCCAAGGAGACTCTGTTTAAGCAGTAGGTACAAAATTTTCTGCGATTTTTACTATAAAGAAGGGCAAAATACATTAAGAACCACAGTAAAATCATATTCCAAAGGACAAATATTAATACTTCGTGTTAATTTAATATCAAAAATTTGTAATTAAATAATATTAATATTTCGTGAATATTCACAGGCATGTGAGAATATTTCGTAACACATACGAAACATCGTAACACATAATGTCACTTTGACTTCACAGAAGTGTTATTACTACTGTGGTGATATATATGATATTATATTCTTCAATCGTGTCATGTATAAAAATAAGAGCATATATTGATAACTGGTTTAATCACTATCTGTGCTACCTCGAGGAATGAGACTAGAAAACACCTCCTTTTTAGACATTTATATAATGTCTAAATGGGACATAATATAAATTACGTGTGCTGTGCCTCCCCTGACTTCACGTTTTAGTCTGCTCCAAAATATATTACTGTCACCTACAATACAAAATAAAGTCATCTACTGGGTTTTGCACCAATAACGACAGGCAAGCATATCACCGGCATATAATTCTCTAATGTAATTGGCAATATTTCAACGTTTAATTGGTCAAAACAAGGGATTAGTTTATCACCCTTCTCTGTTGGCCCACTTTAGCAGAACAGCCTATATAAACTAATAGACGCCATTTTAGTTATAGATAAGTCCTTGCTTATCAAAGTACCTGCCACTTAACTCTATCACTCTTGTCTGTAGTATGCAATTAAGTACCCCCTCAATTGACTGCAATCTTCTTTTTTTTTTTTTTTCAGCTTTAATAGAACTCAAAGTTATCATTTTTGCAGTCGAGTATGTTCACTTAAAATATTCATAAACGAACCCTCAGCAAGTATGCATGAATCACTCGAAATAAATAATACCAGGAATGTATAGCACGTGGGCATAACTCACAGAAAAATAATGTAATTAATACTTAATAGTTTACATAATAATTATCCTCTATATAACGCGTAATCCCCACAATAATAACATATTTAATCGACTGAATGATATATATATATATATATATATATATATTATATATATATATATCAAATCAAAAACGAAGAAAAGTAACACACAGAGAAAGAGACACACTTACAAACTCAAATTTTCGGTCTTCCGTCTTCAGGAGAAAATTTGAGTTTGTAAGTGTGTCTCTTTTTCTGTGTGTTGCTGCTTTTCTTCGTTTTTGAGCTGATTTGCGTCCAGTTTGGATAGTTTATTCAAATTTTGAGTGATATATATATATATATATATATATAGTTGAAAATTACACCATATTTAGCTGATACCTGTTTTTTCATAAGTTCCTCGAGTTTCCTGAATCCACAGTTCCTTGCTCCTGTATCCACAGAATATAGTAAATTGCCAATCGAAATTTACCTTTGCTCTAATTTTCGGTTTGACCGTTATCAGGAAAGAAGGACACCAAGCACACATGCGAAGCAAGTGTTGGATGGAGAATAACCTAGAGACTATACAGAAGTGTGTATTATCTATTTACTGTTTAGCTATAGTTTACCCTGAAACGTATATATAAACTATATTGACAAAAAGAACGCACAGAAATAAAACAGAAACTCACTACTGTATTTCGATGGTCTCGTCATCAGGAAGATAGATGTGAATCGCTCCGAAGACTTAAAAATCGGAAAGACTGTCCAAACTGGACACAATACGAGTTCAAAATCGAAGAAGAGTAACACACAAAGTAAAAAAACATACAAACCCAAATTTTCGGGCAAACCGTCTTCAGGAGAAAAGAGAAAGGGAGACCAAGCACGTTGTAGACGCAACGGCAAGTAACTCCGTTAGTTACTGGTGCGTAGTTAGTTAATTTAACAAGTTTTTTACAATTTCAATTATACTTTTCTGTTTCGAAAAGTCGTTGGTTTTCTTTAATGACGACTTGTTAAGTATACAAGAACTGTAATAAGATGAAAGTCTGGGATTAATAACAGAAGTCTAAAATTAGATCCTTGTTTGTAATTCCATGAAAATAAATATTTTAAAGACTTTCTGGAATTTTAAAGATTAACGGATTGTCAACGGCCAGCGGGGGGCCGAAAATCTTATAACAGTCTCACCCCGGGTGGCAAAAATAGTTTCTACCCCACTGGTTCGTTAGTAGGGGGACATCTGTACAAATGATTGTAGGCTTCCTCGAAAGTTTTTAAGATTGAAAGTCGATGATTCCCTTTGAATTAAACTTTAATTAATACAGCAAACAACCAAGTTTATTGGAATTCATTACAGACAAGTTTAGTATTGTTATGTACGCCTAGAGAACATATAAGGATAAGAAGAGAGAATATGAAGGAAAGCATTGGGAAGCGTGAGAGGGCGAGGCTGGGTTAGACGTGCTGCTTGTTGAGATAGAGTCACAAACCTATCTCCTAGATAAGATAGACAGAGTATCGCCACCTAGTCCACGCCGTCACTTCCTCAACGCAAATCACTCACAAAAATCCTTTCATCTAGAAAACACCGTCTTGACCTTTTCCGCAAGGTCCAGTGGCATGCAGGACTCTTAAGATGCCTGAGGCCAACTTCTTAGTTTTATGCCCCCCTAACAAAAACAAAAAAAAAAAACTATACTTTCTTCAACTCTTGATATCCTTAAACCTGAAGCTAATGTGACATTAGTCATGTCTTTTTTCTCAACTATATGATCTGTAGCAAACATGTTAAACTTTAGTGCAAGGAACTTTTTCAATATTATTTTTCATAAAAACATGCAAAACTAAAACACAAAATTTTTTATTTCATAAAAATAAAAAATAAAAATAAGCTCACGTTTCATAAAAATGATTCTTAATTTTTTTTATAGAATTATTATTTGAGATTATTTTTTTTACAAAAATTATTATTTGAATTTTTTTTTGTTTTAGCCAAAACATTCCTATATTTAACTACTGTATTTCTTTATTTTATAAAAATGAAGAATAATTTCAACTCTTTTAGAATAAATTATTGTGAAACCTTTTCTTTGTATTGATTTAAAGTTGGTTCGTAGGAATACAAAAAAAACTATATTTGAGAAATCAGACACACATTTACAAACTTATATTTGAAAACATGTGGGTATTTCTGAAAGCAAACAGAAAAAAAGAGCCAAAAAATAATCTAGTGGGAAAACTTGGTTAAACTGGGAAATAAAATTACCATTTCATTTCGTTGAGGCCCGATGTCCTACATCAGGCATGGCTAGTTCAACTTTTTCTGAACAAGGGGCCGCATTATATAATTTCCTAGTGACCAAGCGCTGCATGGTTCTGTGGTATTTGGATGCATACAGTATATATATATGTAATATCCTCATATGTGCATATCCTCCTAAAGCATATAAACTCTTTTTACAACGGACGTTCTAGAGCAGAGGTTTTCAATCTTTGTTTGTATGTAGACCCCCTGAAAGCTATATTACCATCCGTGGACCCCCCCCCCCCCCCCCCCCCGGTACTTAAAAAACACAATATGCAAGTGTAATTTTCAAAAATATATTTGTTTTTACAGTAAATGAAAACTGTAACAATGAAATAATTGCATTACATTTACAACGCGATGTAAAAATACAAGTCTTTTTAAAACAATAACAAAATATTATTTTATTAACATTTTATGTTATATTCAATAACATTATGTTATTTTTAGTTATGTTATATTCAAAAAGAATAAGTTTTGAATATAACAAACAAAAATGTTATAGAACATTGGAACATTGTAATAAACTGACAAAAATTGGCCTTATGTTTTATAATGTTTGAATATTCTAACGGTCGGCTCGTTATGCTATGATGTATTTCTAGTTATGCTGTCCTGATATACGCATATATACTTAACATGCTGACCGCGTGCCACGGACCTCAAAACACCAGTTTACCTCATTGACCTCTTGGGGTCCACGTGGACACTTGGGAACCACAAATTAAATGAATTGAATACTGTCGCATCAACAATCGAGGAAGCAAATAAAAAAAATATAATAACAGAATTATGGTTTAATATTCTAACGGTCAGTTCGCTATGCTTTGATGTATTTTTAGTTATGCTGTCCTGATATACGCATATAAACTTAACACACAGTGCTAACTGTATGCCGAAGACCTTAAAATACTAGTTTTCCTCATGGACCCCCAGTAATTCTCTATTACCATCACCATTTTAGCATTTATTCAAAATTTATAACATGTTTAACATTTTTATATTAATTTTGAAACAATATATTGAAATGTTTTTAATATGTATATTTTTACACAATATTATTATACTTGTATATAAACGTGGTTTCAGAAAGAAAGTATTAATTATTATTGATAGAATTAATAATAATAATAATAATAATAATAATATTATAATAATATTAATAATATTTTAAATAACAAGTATTTAAATAATAATTTTTCTTTGTTTGAAGATACGTGTCACCATAAAATACGTGTCAACACTGACACGCGTGTCATAGGTTCCCCGTCACTGATGTAGATTCTGGTATGAAGTTAGTGACTAATATAGTTTTCTTTTTTGTGAAATAAACAATAAGCATTGATTTTTTTCCTTACTAACTATTCAACATGGGGGTTTACGTACTCGCCACTGGGGTGGTACTCCGGGGTTCGATCCCCATCTGGCCCTCGATTCATTCACGTGAGAGGTCATCCCTCGGAGAGGATACTAAGCCGTCGGTTCCAAGCCTGTACTCTTGACAGGTATTTGTTAAAGATCCCTATTCGAAATGCACTTGAGTTAGACAAAATTTAAGACTCCCAATGTAGATTGTGTAGAATCACTGATGAAACAAAAAGCCGGTAAACAGCTGACGTTATCACTAGCTAGGAGATCGGTTTAAACAATAAAAAAATAAAACCCCTATTGAAGATGTTGAAGAGGAGGAGATCAAGTTGAGAGCACAGTGGATGCCGCACTCTCATGCACAACTATGCGCTTTGTCAGCACTCCGTCTCCCAGGCCATAACCTGATGTCTGCCAATACACGCTCAAACCTACGACTCGAGCCTTAAACACAGCCTATCCTCTCAATTCAAACATCATCTGCCAAAACATGTTTGGCTAATATCATTATTAAAAATACTACACTATGTCTATTTTTAATTGGGTTTCAAAGCACAATTCCTATATTCCAATTACTTTTTCAGAGGTAGCAAATAAAAATATTTGTAGTATTTTTAACAAAAGTAAGTAATATTTTTTTAACAAAATTTGTAATAATTTTTAAAGAAATATTTTCTATTTTAGCTTCTATACAAGAATAATATCGATTTGGCAAGAACAAAGCACTATTGAGTGTACTTTGCCATCTAGGGCAAACGACAGAACGATTGTAATTCGTCTTAATGGAAAAGTTAAATTGTCCAAATAAAAGAGATTATTTGTTCATGGCAAATTATTAATACAACAAACCTTTATTTATTTGTTGTTGTGTGTGTTTAATGTATAAGTCGCATACTATTTATAACGTTTAAGTTCTATGATGCAACTACGCGACAAAAACTGGAAACAAAATTTAAGTCCACCTTAACGGTTTCCTTTATTTTATGTTTTGAATTCAAACAGCTCAACGCCCTATACTAATAATAGATCTAACGGCTCCTGACAGTCAACTATTTTCACAAAATTTAATAAGCTCTGTTTCTTGATATGTTCTAGCATGTATGAAATCAAATATTTATATGCAACTTTCTGTACATCTGCGTTTTCATTTGAACACTTTTTCTCCTGAAAAATAAAAGATATACTTTTATCTGTGCCCTTCATATCGGGCTGTGAAGGAAGAAAACCATTTGCACTAAGAAACAGCACCTGAGGCTGTTATCTTCAAAATTAGATGTTTTTAAACAATGGTGTAGCAACTATTTTTGCCATCCGGGGGGGGGGGGGGGGTTAAAATTTGCCCCACCCCCACCCTGCTGACCATTGATAATCCGTTAACCGTCAACATTTCAGAAACAAAATATTTATTTTCATGAAATTACAATAAAGCATCAAATTTTAGACTGCTATTATTTGTCCCAGACTTTCATCTCATTAGAGTACTGATATAAATAAATAGTCATTATCAAAGAAAACCAAAGTTTTATCAATTCATTGAATCATCAATTTATAAAAAATTTTTATTAAATTAGCTGACTATGCAAACAAATATAATAAACTTCAACCCCTTTAAAAAACTATTTTTTAAAAAAATCAAATAAATTTATTTTTAATTCTTAAATATTACTGTAGAAAAATTACTGTTTAAAAACTGTTTAATACTGTTTAAAAACAGTATTACACTCATAAAACATAAAACAATTACGATCTTAAAAACTCATTTTGTTATAAAATATCGACATTGTTTTTGTTAGTTTTTTATTTTAATTTTTTTCTATTTCTTTACTTTTCTTTACCCCCCCCCCCTCTCAACCTGCTACCCCTCCCCTCCCCCTTGCTACACCACTGGATGCAAAATAAATGAAACAGCAACAATATAAAATAGTAATCCTGTGTATTATATTGTATTAGCAAAGATGGAAGTGCGTCTTATAGTAAACATATATTATTATTAAATAATGCACCCTACTCCGGTTCAATTTGTTTTTCGCACAATTTTCTTAAAACCCATAAATCTTTTCTCGTCTCTTCTTTCATACTCTGTAAAGTACTTACGTTACTTATATAAGTATTACTGTTGGTCGACATAACGTCAGTGATCACAACCAGTTATAACATATGGTATATTTTAGTATACACTAAAAATCAGAAAGACGATCTAAACTGGATACAATACGAGTTCAAAATCGAAGAAGAATAACACACAGACTAAAGAAAAACACAAACTCAAACTTTCAGGCATGAGGGAGACCATGCACGTTGTAGGCGATGTATGTGGGTTTCTTGCGGTTGCGTCTACAACGTGCATGGTCTCCCTCTCTTTTTTCCCTTGAAGACATACTGCCCGAAAATTTATGTTTGTAAGTGTGTTTCCTTACTCTGTGTGTTACTCTTCTTCGATTTTGAACTCGTATATTTTAGTATTGCTATCTAAGAATATTTGTACAACCACATATTTTTTCATATACACTATATGTGACCCATAGTTACAAAGGTTTAGACACTTTTCTTATACAAGCCGAATGACGCACCTACAACTACGGTCCTCTGAATATTCCGCAAGAGCTGTCTTGAAATGAAATCACGTCTTGAAGGTAAACTCTTTTAAACAAACAATTAAACCATTATTATACAAAAACTTTAATAATTTCTGAGTACAGTTTAAGAGATATATATGTTGAAAAATATATGAACTGCTAGCATATACACCACCCAAATAACGATGATAAGATAGAAGTTATATTGACTGATTGCCTGGGGTGAATAGAAGATACATACAATATTGAAGGAAATTTGAGCTAAGTAATTTCCACCCTTATCAGTACGAACGGCCGTCAATCAAATGGCTAACAAAACCAAAAGCCCCTATCCGTATATATATATATATATTTGGGGAACGAATTTCAAAGTATATATATACATATACATTAACACATAGAAAATAACAGAGAAAGTCACTGCCAAACTCACTTCGATATTTCGACATTCATCGTCATCAGGAAGAAGTACGAAATACTCTCGTTGAGAAACAAACAGCAACTGGCCTCTAGAGAAATTCATAGAACCACACAGTGCTGTGCCCCCCAGCGGAGGAGAGGAAAATAGAAATCCCTCCAATATTTATTTATAAAACAAGATAAACAAATTATATATATATATATATATATATATATATATATATATAAACTCTTAAAATTTCTCAAAATCTCTCAAAACTTCATGCAATACAGTATTTAGTAAGATTTTTTGAGGACTAGGTCTTTGAATTGAAATAGTCCTTCTTATGCCAACGTTTCGGTGTATTTATACATCATCCTCAGGAAATATATACTTTATTTCAGAGGTAAGCAAATATTGATCTCAGTATTTCTGAAATAATGTACAAAAACCATAAATCAATGTGAAAATTCATAGTTATAATACAGCCTTAATTAATTATCACGGCCTTACTATTACCTTTCATTTATAGATTCAAAATGTAAGCAATAACCAAAATTGTAGTAGTAATAGTGTTAATTGAAAAAACATGTTGTAGCCCTGAAGAAGACATAAGTAGAAGTCGAAACGTCCGCGAGAGAAGTAGTTACAATCATAAGACCTAAACCTAAAAAATCTTAATATACATATGTTTTAGCCGGTTTCCTAATTTAAATCTAGGTATTGATTTGTCTCAGTTCTATTCAATTAGTCCAGTCCAATCAACATCTCAGTTCTCTGATAAACCAAATCCTTACTTTGGAAATAGGATTATTTTTCTATAGTCAGCATATTTCAAATGATCACAAGTCATCAACAGGATATGAATAACTTCTAGAGAGAATTTTTCGTCTATATAAGCAAATTGAAGGTAGTGGAATTTCGTAATAAGCTATTTGTTAATGCTGTGGAGTGAGTGACCTGAAAAAGTCTTACTTCCCATTTCATACGTTACATCAGTGGTTAACGTATTGGCCACTCAACTGGTAGGTCCGGGGTTCGATCCCCACCTGGTTTTCGATTTATTCACTCAGGAAGGAGGCGTTCCCTCGGAGAGGACGTTAAATAGTCGATCTTGAGCCGGTACGATGACAGGTAATATTGGTAAAAGTATTATATCTCTACACAAAAAACTAACAACGCCTTTCGAACAATTGATGTTCTTCTTCAGATTACATCTGCTCTGCTGGAGTAGTTATTCAGTGGGTGAGTCCTTGTTTGGTCTCACCCACTGAATAACCACCCCATCAGAGCAGATTTAACCTGAAGAAGAACATCAATTGTTCGAAACACGTTGTTAATTTTTTATAATAAACTTTTTTGTGTGGACACTTAATACTTTCCCCAATATGAGTAATTACCACACTATAACAGATTGCACAATTAATGAATGTCAGGTAATCGTTAAAGATCCCCTACTCCAAATACATTTGGGTTTAGGACTCCCTTATGTAGAATCAACAGGTAATGTGGCTCCTCACCCATTACTGAAATGGGTTCCAAATAATAAATGAGCCACAATTTCTACCCCTAGAACAGCACTAAAAGGTGAACGCCTTATAATTTCGGGCATTGGAAAACAAACAAACAAGCCATTTCATTCGATTTTTTGATAGTTATAAATTAAGTCCTATCTTTAAATGTCTTCAGGCATGAAATGAAATAACAATTATTGCAATGTTTCTAGTGATTTATACGTTGATTTGAGTATGCGTGTTATATTAAGTAATATACATTGAGAACTATATCGCTTAAACATGTCCTGGGTTTGAATGTGTTCCGCAACTGCCGGCAGGCCCCGTATAGTGACCTTATATCAGTGAGGTTAAAGTAACTATCAGCGTGGGAGCGCTGATACTGAGTCAGTCAAGCGCCCTCCATGTGTAGGTAGCGGTTAATGGTTAGCACGAAGACAGGAAGTAGTTCCTCTTTTCCGTATGAAGGATAAAGAGGATTGTTAACTATTCGTCTATACCCCAGTATATCCTAGTAGATCTTTTTAAAAAGAATCATGAATAAGTCAAAATAAATATTATAAACTATTCAAAATAGTTAAAAGGAACTGGATTGTCATTCGGGGTGAAAAAAGTTTACGGTATCATTTGTTTTCGTTGTTAAAAATGGTATAATATTTTGTCAATGTTGATATAGAAGTAACTAGCAGACGTGAGGGGCCAGGTTGGCTCAGTGGTTAACGTACTCGCCTCTGAACTGGTAGGTCCGGTGCTCGATACCCACCTGGCCTTCGATTTAGTCACATGGGAGCTAAATGACGTCCCTCGGAGAGGACGTTAAGCCGTCGGTCCCGAGCCTGTACGATGACAGGTACTCGTTAAAGATACCTAATCTAAATACACTTGAGTTAGGCAAAATTTACGACTCCCAATGTAGAATCTGTAGAATCACAGATAAAACAAAAAGCCAGTAAACGGCTGACGTTATCACTGGCTAGGGGATTGGTGTAAACAGTAAAAACAAAAAATAAAAAAAATCTAGCAGACGTGCCCATCTTTGACGGCTATTTTACAAAAACTCAGAGATGATACATGGTATGATTACATGGTTAAATGTTATTAGAAATTATAGAATAAAAGAAAACATCATTATTAGTACAATCCATAAGTGTCCTTAGACCTAGGGTTTCTTTTACGTTTTGCAACTTCAGCTACTAAGCTCAGATTTGATTTTATTCTAAGCATACTTCTTATTTAGTACGCGGTAGGTAGGAAAGGAGAAAAGTACAGTAAGAAAGAGTAAAAAACTATCAGCTAGCTGTCAACCCTCTTAGAAGAGGCTATTGCCCTCGTAACGAAAGTATCCAGTTTGAAGAGACCGTTAATAATGTTTACAATATTTGATCTATTAAATTTAATTAGAGACGATTCAATAATATTTCTTAACAACATCGATTTTTCAATATTAAGAATAAGTGGTGAAATACAAGAACAAGTTTTGAGTTTATGATTATAGATATATATAGTGAAATTCAAAAATATATGAGAGACATATAAAAAAAAATACATGAATAACAAATTCTGTGAATGAAACATACTGGCAGTCAGTCAGTCAGTGGAAGATGAACAGAAGAGGAAGTGACGTTTGCTTTAGAAAGCGACAGGTGGAGAGCGACTTTAACGGAGTCGTAAAGGAATACGGTCGTGTTTCTCACTGATAAGACCGGAACCTTCTTATCACTGTTCACACACCACACACTTTGCTAAGCTCAGCCAACTTACCATCACCTTGCATTCCTTTTCCAAATAGCAAGAAGTTTTTTTTATTTTTTTTTTTACAGGTGGATTACCCTTCATTCATCACTTTAAATCAGTGGTTCTCAACGTGGTCCACATGGACCCCCAGGGGTCCACAGAGGATTACTGGGGGTCCATGAGAAAAGTAGTATTCTGAAGGTCCATGACACGTGGTTAGGGCTCTATTTTAAGTTTAAATGAATTTATCAGCAAACAAAAAATGAACCAAAGCGTAGTAAGCTTTGGCCGTACAATATTCACACATAATTAAAATATAAGGCCTAATATCCTCGTCAGTTTGTTAAAATGTTCCAATGTTTTAAAATTTTCTATAGCACTTTTCTTTATGGTACATTCAAAATTGATTCTGTTACAATTTATTTCAGGGTACTTTATAAAATGTTAATAAAGAAATGTTAATAAAATGTTAATATTTTGTTATTGTTTTAAAAACATTTTTGTATTTCGGTATGCGTTGTAGATGTAATGAAATTATTTCATAATTAACGATATTCATTTACCTAAAAACAAAATTTATTTATAAATTTGTATAATTATGTTTTTTAAGTATCCGGGGGAGTGGGGGTCCACAAGTAGTTTTTAGGGGATCCACAAGTAGCTTTTAGGGGTCCACAAGCAAAGAAAGGTTGAGAACCCCTGCTTTAAATTGACGAAACTGAAATTAACCTAACATATACACAATGTCTTTAGACCAGAGTTTCTCAAACTTTTTTCGACGCAGAACCCTTTTTGGTTCAGAAAACTTTCCCGGGAACCCAAATACGAATGATTTTCTACGTTTATAATGTAGATATGATCATATGCCTTAATAAATAGTATGTACGTCTAAAAACAATTAAAAAGTAATAACATTGAAATGTGTATTTTTCAGAACTAAATAAAAATTTAAAACTAAAAGATTTTAATTTCACATAAAACAGAATACTAGTAATTTTAACACTCTGTTTATTTTGTAATCATCATGTAATCATGTACTAAAAATATCATATAATTACAATAATTTTGTAATGTTTATTGAGCATAATGTTTTTGTTTAATATAATCAAACCATTCTTTAATGTTTGGCTTTATAGTTGAGGGTTAGATTCTCAAGTCAGCAGCAGCATTAAGTCTATGGTACTTCGGTATTTGGTTTCTATTGCAGTATAAAAGGAAAATCCAGTTTCATATAAGTAGGCAGTGGAAGTGGCAGTAATGTGAGGAGTGCTTTATTTGCAATAGCAGGAAATTTGGGTATCAGATAGCTCCAAAAACTGACTAGTGATTTATCCTAAATATGAGTCAAATTTTGTTCACTTCTTCTTATGTATATAAGTAGATATACAGATGATTCATTTTCATAACTCACAAAAAAAAACACCGAATAAATCCATTCCAACTAAAAAAAAAATTAGAAAAATGTTTTTTCTAAATGTTTTTCGTGGAACCCCAGACAGTCTGTTCAGGAACTCCCGGGTTACGCGGAACCCATTTAGGGAACCTCTGTTTTAGACAGAGGTCGCCAATCTTTAGAGTTTCATGGACCACTAAATGAATCATTTGTTATTTGGTGGACCACTAATATGGATTTAGGAGGAAAAAAAGTACTATAAATATATCCATACAATAATAATAATAAGAAAAGTTTTAATATATTTAATAGGAAATACACACATTAAAGGTAAAAAAAGAAGAAAAAACTGAAGGTTATTAAATTATAACTTCTTTAATATTTTGATAAATAGATTCGGAAGAAGAGCTTTTACGACTCTGACAGAAAATCAAAACTCACACTAACAGACCACTTATAAAACACGATCTTGAAGCCTGCTTTAGAACTTTGGGGTTCTGATAAACCATCAAGTATTCAATACATGCATATTGTTAGTGCCACAGAAGTTAGTAAATAAGATATCTTATTTACAAACATACGATAGACGAGGTATGAGGGATAATAATGATATCTCATCAAGTATTCGTCCAATAGAAGCCATTCAATGAATAATACTTAGAAAACTCTCACATATCCCATTTTACGTTCCAAACATTCACCGAAATCTTTAAGTCCCCTTTATTCGCAACTATACAAAAGACAGTTACAAACTATTCTACAGTAAAGTCTCAACTCATCCAAACACACTTCCCCAAAATCTTTTCCTACTAGTAATCCTCACAAATCTCAAAAGAGGACTAATACGGCAATGGCCACGTGACTTTCTGTCATCATAAAGATTAAATATAGTTACGGAGTGCCACCAATGGGTGTCCACCCGATTTCCACTAAAAAAATCAAAAAACTAAAGGACAAACACTTCTAACATAAAATTACTTCTAAATACATAAAATTGTAGTCCAAGTAACAAAACTACAAAAAAACAAAACAAAGAGCTGCATCCATTTAGGGCCGGGAGCGCACCGAGTTCTAATTACTGTCACAAATAAAAATGTTTTTTCATATAAATATGTAGTTGAAAATTGAATGAAAATTTCATGAAATATAAAACAATGTCATTATTTAATAATGGTTCTTTTCTTCGCGGACCACCTAAATGTTTTCAGGAACCACAGATTAGTGACCGCTGTCTTAAGACAATCGCAACAATTTCTTGTAAAAAATCTTTAATGTAATACTTAGTTTTTCTGTTTCGAAATTGTATACTTCTTCCTATGAAAAATGATTTAAATAAAAACCGAAACGTTGACAATGAGAGTTTAATTTGAACCTGAAGAACTAACCGACTCCTGATAAACTATATATATACTGTTTTCTTTTGTGTTAGCAATAATTCTGACAAATGGTTCTAGTTTAAGAAGTCAGTTTCTAATTGAAGGGAGTGAGATAAAAAAAGAAACAGCGATAAGAAAGAGAGAAGTAGAAGAACCGAGGACTTCCGGTCAGGTGGAGTAAGTGTGCCGAGAAGAGAACAAGAAGACGACAACGAGGAAAGTGAAGGGGGACATGTGGGAGCGGAAGTGGAATTGGTTAAAGGTGTGTGTGTGTGTGTGTGTGTGTGTGTGTGTGTGTGTGTGTGTGTGTGTGTGTGTGTGTGTGTGTGTGTGTGTGTGCCAGAGCCGTTAGGCTCAACCCGCATGGCGAGCCACAGACCTCGTCAACCAACAACAAGCCTCTCGACTTGGCGAATTGTCGGACATTCGTCTTATCTCAGTCAACGGTGTTCACAGCTAACGCCACAGTACTATTAGATAATCGATCCAGTCATTTGCACATTATAGTACAAATTATAAGTCCAAAGTCGTTGGTTTTACAGATAGAAAAAAAATTACATATACTTGAAAAATATTACCAATTTATCTACAATTTAGAACGAATATGTGTAAAAACTAAAAAAGAATTTGCAGCATCAATCCTCTGATACCTGGTTCCCAATGTGGTCCAGGTCCCCAGAGGTCTACGGCAGACTCAACAGGGGTCTAAGTTGGCATGACAAAAAAATGGGGTTCACAATTCTAAAGTGAGGGTCCATGAATGAATCCGATTGTGAAGAACTAAAATGTTTCCTTGGTTACCTGCCTGTTTGTTATGCACACTTCTATTTTATGTTCTAATAAGTATATTTGTAATGTTTGCATGTGGTAGGCACGTAGTTCTAATAAATACTGAACAGCCATTATTAGGATACTTTCATTAAAGAACAGAAAGCCGAGAAAGGTTAAACTTTTTGTCTCTACTTTATTAGTAATTTTTTACCCGACTGTGTGGTGGATCACTAAAGGATAGATATATTATGATTAACCTGCAAGATTGTAAATATTCTTTCAGGGTCCTAGTGCTAAGTAACTTAATTAAATATATTTTAATTAATTCTATGCGTAATGGGAAATTTAAAAAATATACGTTTCCACAAAAAAAAGAGGTTTCTGAAACTAAGAACGCGTTTCGAACACTTAGTGTTCTTAGGAATACATCCAAAAAAACATGCACATTTATGAACTTTAAGAACTTCATTAACTTAATTGCGACTTCATTATCTATCATGGGTTATGCTGATGACATAACATATTTACAGATTCCGCATTAAATTTAAATCGACCGTCTCATAATTTTACATGAATACTGCCAGATTAACTGACTTGCGGTGAACATAAGAAAAACAAAAGTCATGATATTTTCCAAGGGAAAACTCTCACAAAAACTCCCCAAGTGTTATTAAAATGATGTGATTTTAGAGGTAGTAAGTTGCTTTAATTATTTAGGAGTTTGGTTTATTAGGAGAGGGGTATTTGAAGAGGCAGTAAAACAAGCATTAAGCAGAGCTAGAGCCGCCTCAGGTGTGGTAAGGGAGGCCAAAGCTCCAAAGAAATCATTTCAGGCTGTTAGTCAAGTTTACAATGCAATCATCATCAGTACTCTATTGTATGCAGCGCCAAGTGTGGCCCCACAGATATTAGAGCAATTAGAAGTTGCTCAAAGTTACTTCTTCAAAAGCTATTTCTCTTTTAAATCCGCATTATGTTATCAGACAAGAGTTCCATGTTCAGCCCATCTCAGTTAAAATTACGCAAATGACCATCAACTTCATCAACTATATCTACAGTTTAGAAGAAGCTAGGTTAGTGAGGAAACGCTTTGAGCGTCTGCATTACCTGGATACCGTACCTACTAATGCTACGAGATTGAGTTGGGTCTCTCAGGTTAAGCAGTTTTTTGCTACTTCTGTTGACAATCAAAATATTCTAACAAGCATACCTGGAGTAGTAGGGACTTAATGTGGAACTTTGTGATTATAGAACTTTGGTTATTGAAATCTTTTGTTCATACTTACTAAAATACACACACACCTTTCTCTCTCCCTCTCCACTCTCTCTTCTCTCTCTCTCTCTCTCTCTCTCTCTCTCTCTCTCTCTCTCTCACACACACACACACATACTCACATACACACACACACGCACACAGCTTTTTCAATAACAAGTGGTCGGATGAAACCATCATTGCCTCTCTCCTAGCAATTATACATAAAAGGTATGAAAATTTTTAAAAAAAAACTGGAGTGGCCTACACTCAACTTTACTATAAGCAAACATAATATCTTACTTCTTGGGTAAATAATATATAATATTTCATTTAGGCATCTAAATGAGATAGGTTTATTAGTCTTTCATTCCTGGAGGTAGAACAGATAGTGATTAATCTACTTATCAATATATCAGTGGTGCATCAAGCTGAGGAGGCGGGAGGAGTGGTCCACCCCGGGCAGCACATACCAGAGGGCGGCATTTTGTGGGGGGGGGGGGGGGGATAGAAAAAAAAATTAAAATAATAAAAAACCGACAACAAATTTGAAATTTTATACCAAAATGAGTTTTTAAGGTCTAATTGTTATTATATTTTATGTGTGTAATACTGTGTTTAAACAGATTTTTCAACTGTAAATTTCCAAATCTGTATATATAAAATACAAAGTTTGTCCGTCTGTCCGCTTTAGAAACAAAACTGGAGACGATCACTATACTTTAGTTATAGAAAAGTAAAAAAATGTTATATCTAATGTCATATTATATGAAATATTTAGTAAATAAACCATTAGTACAGGATAAATATTCCGTTTTTATAGCTTTATTGCTCTTTGCCGTAATTGCATTTTTTTTTATTCCATACATTTTTGGTTTTCTTAATGCAAATCATTCATTTAGACTGATTTTATTTCGCTCATATACCAATCTAACCCTACATACTGCATCAATAAAATCGCATGTTTTGAGGTAGATACCTACTGATCAATTCGAATACCGGGAAAAAATAATCTGACAATCGATTCTTTATCAATTCAATCTAAAGATAGTAAATCAACTGTTATGAAAACACTGACAACAGTGATAACAAATATTTGCTACAAACACTCAAGTATGCATGCGTCAACAGTTTATTTTCAAATATTTCTGCATATTAAATATTGATTTATATTTTAAAACATCTATTTTTTTTTTCAACTAAAAAATAAGATACAGTGAATTCTAGAAGAATAAGGAATTGAATTGAAGTTCCTAATTAAAGAATTAAACATCAATTCTAATTAAAATAATAAACGAAATACGCTTAGTACCGAATTACGGTACTATAATATCCTTTTAAATTACTATTTTACAATTTAGGAAATTATATGCCAATCCAATAGCTGAAATATTATAAATCAAACTGATTTTCTTTTTTTAAATTTACGAACATATTTCCGACAACCTTCGTCACATCTAAGACAGTCTAGAGTCTAGACCAGGGCTTCTTAAACTGTGGGTCGCGACCCCCAGGGGGGTCGCGAGACTACTGAAAGGGGGTCGCAAAGATCTGATGCTTTGATACTGATACTGATACTGATATAATTATATATATGTGAAATGAATGGGTACGTATTCTTTAATCCTTATTTTATTTACATTGTAAAATAGTGCGATATTACATCTACATCTACGGTTAATATATATTTCATTATATGGAGGAGGGGGTCGTTTAAAATTTCCTAAGCTTGAAGGGGGTCGCAATATAAAAAAGTTTAAGAAGCTCTGGTCTAGACCATGTGTTTGTTCTCAGCCTTGTTTAGCCCATTCACCTCCTCGCTATTCCCACCCCCTATTCTTCCCAAGGTAGTATATACACTTTTACAACTTTACACTGATTATGATTACAAGAGAATTTTACAAATATGATGCTAGTTATAATTATTGATGGATATATTAAATATTAATTCAATCAATTTTTTTAAAATTATAATTGTGAGGTCAAAACCTATAATACGGTAGCTTTCCTCACTCTGTAAATCCACTGTGGTCACAATTCACCCCCTGAAGATCCAAAATTCACCCCCTTTGAGAACTCCAGGTCTAAATGATGAAACCTCACTTCTTTATAAGATCAATGATCAAACCACAATAAGAAAATGGGAAAACAAGACTAAGATCTTTCAACCGTAACAAGCGGACTTCGTCAGAGTCAAAAACCCAACCCAACCCAGGTTTTTCACTCTGACGAAGACCGCTTGTTACGGTTGAAAGATCTTAGTCTTGCTTTCCCATTTCCTTATTGTGGTTTGATCATTGATTGTTATTTCACGTGTTTATGTGAAATCTTTTTATCTTTATAAGATATTGAAACTGTGGTCATTTTTATTTAGATCAAAGGTTGTCGATCTTTTTTTACTTCTAAACCTCTAAAAAAAAATTTGCTGACTTCAGACCCTCTACATTTTATACTTTGTTCAAGGATAAAAGATGTCGACTCGTACTAAATTTTGTCAAAAAGAAGATATTTATTTCACCTTTAATATATATATATATATATAAAAAAGACAACACAAGAAACATCACACGTTCATATTGGAATAAACTTTACGAAAATAAGAACTCTTGTTTGAAATATATGTGAACTAGTAAAATCAAGAACTACATTCGAAAGGCTTAGAAAGGAATTTAATTTTGTAATATGTAAAAAAAAATCAAACAAATGGACCAAAAAGGATATCCCAGATAAACATTTGAATATATTTAACAAAAATAATTGCTTTCTTGAAATATATACAAGATAATAAAATCAAAAATACTATTTTTTTTTTAATGAAAATATTATTAACTTAGAATTTTTAAGATGTTGTCGACTTAAGCTTCTGGAAATATCCTTAAACTAAGGAATTTTTTTAAAAGTTACAGTTCTGCTTCTCACACCCCTTGGAATGATGTCTCTTACCTCCAGGGAGTAAGAGCACACCTAGTTGGGAACCCCTGATTTAGATCGAAGATTGAGCATAAATAATTAAAGATGAATGTAAGAATTATATTTAAACTGTGATCAAACATTCAAGGTTAACTTTATAGAAACGATACAAAAAGACAAATGATTTAACAAGTACTTGTTTGCTCTATAAAAAAAAAATATTATCAATGATACCTCAAAAGAGTGACGTAAGGTAAACTTTTTGAAGGAACACCAGAGAAGGATGGGAGATGTAACGGAAACAATGAGAGCAACAGAGGATACCAGGCCAGGGCTATAGGAGATCATAGCATCTGAGAAGCGAAAAAGACTAATCGTTATCTTATCGAATAAGAGATCTGTCCATCTCGGATGACATTCTCTTGAAAACTGAATCGAGTCAATTGAGATTCAAAAATGATATACATCAAGTGGCAAAGAGAGTTGAATCGCCCCTGCCATATGAGAGCTTTGAAATATTTTGTAAGATACGTGACCCTACCAAAACAGAACCAACCTGCATCTAACCCACTGCACCAGCCATTATCGCCTCAACGTGATGAAATCCACCTTTCGTGTTTCTAAACATACCAAGCGAAGGATAACAACCTTTTCCAAGTTCATTTACCGAATATACATTTACAATTCAGTTTGAAAGACTGACCAAGGAGAAAATAATCTCAGTTTCTCATTATATTTTGTAAATGATAAAAGGTAATATTAATCGCACAATTATTTGTGCGATGAACAAAACATGGAACAAATAGTTCGAAAATAAACTCTAACAACACCTCAACAGAATACTACTGTACTATTAACATAAAACACTTTGACGTACAACGTAAACATTCCTACAAGACACATAAATCCCGAAAAGCACAATGAATTCAATGATTCGTTCACAGAACTCGTCACCCATCTAAAAAGCTTTTAAATCATCAAATAACAATAGAAATACGAAATTACCGAGCATAATAATTTGAATACTATACCAATTTTTTTTTTTTCAACACAGTAGTATAAAGGAACCGTATATTTACAATCTGTTTCCTTATAGATTGATTACACATTCATCACTAACCTAAAATAATATATCTTATCAAGTAATTGAGTATATATCTTATTTTAACTTTAATTATAACGTCAAGTAAGATTTACTAAGAGTAATAAACAATTTTTTTTATCTAACTATAAAATAAACACAAACTAAACTAGTTATAATAGTAAATTGATTTTATACTTCTAATCTTAGTCTAGCTTAATAATTCAGGTAGAAACTTATAACTTGTAGATGTCTAAATTCATGTTATTTCACTAATTTCTGAAAGAGTTTGTATCTTTTCACAATTTCACGGTGTTCTCAGGCTATTTACCACCAGAGTTCAGCACCTCTCTATTAAGGTCCACTCTTATTCCTTCCAACAGTTCATACTCAAACAACAACTGGTCCAATGTTTGATAAGCCGATCCACAAAGGCAAGCATAGCTTTCTGTTTTGTTTTTTTTTTTAACGGCTCTGATACTCATTGTAGTTCTAATCCCAGCTGAGCATCTTTGTCATCCTATTTGACATCTTCACATTAGATTTTAGTCGTGGTTGTAGAGTGGGAAAGAACTTTTTTTTTCTTTTGGGGCACCGTTCTGGGAATACTTCCATTTGTAGTCTCACTGCAATACTGAATGACTTCCTATTTGCAAATTAGTAGCTTTGTACAACAACAAAGAAAATGTATCCTTCTACAAAGTTTTCAGATTTGTTAGCAAGTTCTTCGACTGGTCACCTCTCTTAACATCTCTAGACAAGATAACAGTACTTGAACCAAATCTGAAGAAGAGAAAGCCAGTATTCCTCCACTGTTTTTTGCAACTCACTCTAAAATTCCAAGATCCCTTATTACAGTGGCGTAGAAAGGAGGGCGGAGGGCGGTACACTCCGGGAGACATGTGCCATGGGTCGGCATTTTGACGGGGTAAACATAAAGAAATAGAAAAAAAAATGAAAATAATAAAAGCTAAAAAAATCTGAAATTTTATATTTTATGTGTACAGTACTCTTTTTAAACGTATTTTTCAAATGTAATATTTGGAAATTAAAAATACATTTATTTTAAATTATTCAAAACTCTTTAAGCGGGTTGAAAGTTTGTAAATTTGAATCTTCGCTCTAAGGTCTGTTTGGTTGGTTGACCTGTGATTGAACAGTTAGTTGACTTGTCTTCACTTGTCAGTGTACAGTGAGTGTCTTTATTTGAAATGAGTGAAAGGACTATTAATCAATTGTCTTGTTTTAGTAAAAACTAACAATAGTTATTTGTCCTCCTTTCTCTACATTACAAGTTTATTATATTTGTTTGCGTAGTTATTTAATATTTTTATTATGATTTGAATTTCAAGGCTTTTGTTTTGAAAAATCTTTAGTTTTCTGTAATATACTGCAATAAGATGAAAGTCTTGGACTAATTAGAGCAGTCTTTAAAATTAGATCCTTGATTGTAATTCCATGAAAATAAATATTTTGAGGTCTTTCTTGAATTTTGAAGGTTAACGGATAATCAGCTTCAGGGGGTGGGTGGGGGTGCAAATCTTATGACTACCTCTATAAAATAGTTGCTACGCCACTGCAGAAAAAAATAACGATATATATTTCTGACTCATTCCCTTGAATCTTCCTACCTAGTCTTTCTTTTCATCTCGTCCACTTCTCAATAAAACACCAGACCCAAAAACCGATCCAGATTTTCTCCAACACACCGCTTACATCTAGTTGGCTAGAAACATCCCCTTATTAGCACAACAACCAAACGTATTAAGCCTTGTACTAATTCTTTGAAATCAGCACAAATGACGAAATTATGGACGATTGCTTCTTATTCTAAAACTTTGAAATTCTTTCCCGGTTTCTCACATCATCCCACTCAATTATGCAGTAGTGTCACGCTGTTGTGGATGCTATTTCCATTCATTTAGATTCTAAGTTCGTGTTGAAGATGGGTGACACCCGAAACCGGTCCGAGAGCTACGGCAGCAATGTAAGCAATAAGACGGTATATTACATGTTTAATATTAATAATACTAACCTCTGTGGTAATGATGAAATTCATGAATTGAATGATGAACTCTTTATGGAAGTTGATATGCTCATAGAGAATGAAATTAATGATGTGATGTGTCGCTTAAACAAAATTGCCATTTATTAATAGTCAACGCCTTCCATTAAAAGATCTGTTTTAAGATGTGATTCAATTGAACGAGAGGACTTTCAAAAAAAATTTATTCATGAAGTGAACACGATAGACAAGTATCTGAGAAACAGCTGTCAAAAGCACTATGGAAATAGGACAAAATATCAACACATTACTTGTGCAATCTCTTATAGTGTGGTATTTACTCATATTGAGGTATATCAAGAATTACGTCTCTACATAAAAAAATGTAATATAAAACTGACTTTTAGTGTTCTACTTCAGGTTAACCTGTAGAACCAAATCATTCCTGTAGATTGACTCTAAACAGTGCAGATGTTAAGCTGAAGAAGAACACTAAGTTTTCGAAACGCGTTGTTAGTTTCATACTAATTTTTTTTTTGTTTGGAGACGTAATTCTTGAAATCTCCCCCAAATATTAACACAATTTAACTGGAACTATCTGGATAATTAGATGTTTCATACCATTTGGAACGATTTTCTATCGAGTATGAGATTATTGTATTGTAGTTTTTGTAGAGTTACGATGATATGAGTCAGACAAAGCTGTGTGAACACATGTCTCATAAAAAGCCGATGCCCCGATCAATGGTGTTTGGCCAGCACTTGAACGATGCTAATAAGAGCTGTATAGGAGTGGGTTATCACTGGAGCCGATATGACTCTAATCTCTGCCAACACATTCATCACCTGTCCGAACGATAAGACAACAGTTACGGCAACCACCACAATCTCTCTGTCCCTCACAAAATATTCAATTAATAATATTACCAATGAATCTTCACTATTTTATATAGTCATACACCATCTAAATATAAAAACATACACTGATCCTTCAGTTATTGGGGTTAGTAGCCGTGGCGTATCAACTATTTTTTCCGCCCGGAGCGGTCGTAACATTTCCTTACTATGTTATACTATATACTATACTATACGTTTCACGATGACTCACAAACACAGAACTAAGGAACAAACAGACTTTCTGTCTCTAATTTTCGGTTGAACCATCATCAGGAGAGTTGAGATAGGGACACCAAGCGCACTTGTGAAGCGACAGTTAGAGACCTGATGACGGTTCTACCGAAAATTAGAGACAGTAAGTGTGTTAATTCCTAAGTTCTGTGTTTGTGATTCATCGTGAAACGTTTGTTATCCTTTTGGATCGTTTTCCTGTTTACAATATATATATATATATATATATATATGATTCGATGCGATGTTGACCAATGGGAGTAGAGTTACAGGTCCAAGCGTAAGGTCCCAGTTGCCCGCTGCTCAGCAAAAAGCCTTTGCGTTCTGCCAATAGGTATAGAGGTTGCACAGTCCCTCTGTGTTAAATGATGTTTGGCAGAAAACATTAGCCTCACTTTACAGTGAACTCCTGTTCCCTTTCTATTTTTGATTTTTGTGGTGGTTGGGTGTTGTTGTTGTTTACTATTTTCTGTTACGGATATTGCTGGATATTTAAATGATACTCTCGGTTGTTTACTGCGAAAAGCCGCCTTTTACGGATATTGCTGGATATTTAAATGATACTCTCGGTTGTTTACTGCGAAAAGCCGCCTTCAGACTGTGCAACCTCTATACCTATTGGCAGAACGCAAAGGCTTTTTGCTGAGCAGCGGGCAACTGGGACCTTACGCTTGGACCTGTAACTCTACTCCCATTGGTCAACATCGCATCGAATCATATTCCTTTCCCCGGACAACCCATAGAAAACTATATATATATATATATATATATTCACTGATAAAACGAAATACGATCCAAACTGGACACAATACGAGTTCGAGATTAACAAAGAGCAACGCACAAAGTAGGGAAACACACTTACAGACTCAAATTTTCGGGTAATCCGTCTTCAGGAGAAAAGAGAATGGGAGACCAAGCACGTTGTAGACGCAACGGCAAGTAACCAACCCCTAATAATAATCAATGATCAAACCACAATAAGAAATGGGAAAACAAGACTAAGATCTTTCAACCGTAACAAGCGGTCTTCGTCAGAGTCAAAAACCAACGTGGGTTTTGACTCTGAGGAAGACCGCTTGTTACGGTTGAAAGATCTTAGTCACGTTTTCTTATTTGATATTGTGGTTTGATCACTGATATGTTACTATGTATATAACTTATGTCTTGATTTAGTTTTAAGTTCCTAGTTTTAAATTCCTTAAGTTTTAAGTCCCTAGGGGAAATATCCTA
Organism: Hermatobates lingyangjiaoensis; assembly: GCA_026182355.1. NCBI lineage: Eukaryota > Metazoa > Arthropoda > Insecta > Hemiptera > Hermatobatidae > Hermatobates > Hermatobates lingyangjiaoensis. The sequence continues at coordinate 363,499 of JAPFBL010000023.1, forward strand.
GTACTCCTAGGATCTACAGTCTTAGTCTTAGTTTCTTCTAGTCCTTAGATTTAAGTTTACTCTTGGGGGAATATTGAGTACTCCAGGGTCTTTGGTATTAACTCTGAAGTATTCATAATTTAAGTGTAGATACGATAGTCATAGTTTTCTTAATAGTCATTAGATTTAAGTTTACTCCTGGGGGAATATTAAGTACTCCATGGTCTTTAGTAATAAGTCTGAAGTATTCATAATTTAAGTCCAGATACGATAGTCATAGTTTTCTTAATAGTCATTAGATTTAAGTTTACTCCTGGGGGAATATTAAGTACTCCATGGTCTTTAGTAATAAGTCTGAAGTATTCATAATTTAAGTCCAGATACGATAGTCATAGTTTTCTTAATAGTCATTAGATTTAAGTTTACTCCTGGGGGAATATTAAGTACTCCATGGTCTTTAGTAATAAGTCTGAAGTATTCATAATTTAAGTCCAGATACGATAGTCATAGTTTTCTTAATAGTCATTAGATTTAAGTTTACTCCTGGGGGAATATTAAGTACTCCATGGTCTTTAGTAATAAGTCTGAAGTATTCATAATTTAAGCCCAGATACGATAGTCATAGTTTTCTTAATGGTCATGAAATTTAAGCTCATCTCTGGGGGAATATTGAGTGCCCTAGGGTTCTTAGAATTTAAGTTTTCTAAATAATATTCAGGAAATTGGTTCTTGATATGGTTCTTTTTGTTCCGACCAAAGGTATTGTTGCGTGAGTGAATTAGCCTTATGTGCTACGTAGTATGGTATGCCCGCTTCCGCGAGGTCCACCATGGACAGCCTTGGTTGTTTGTAGACCGAGGGTGACTAAAGGGCTACACATTTTAAACGTCGGCCTGTCTTGATTCGAGTGATATAGCATAAAAGGCTTGGGCACGCTAACAACAAAACAGGTTGTAAGATTTCCCGTCCCCCGCTGGCCAATGATAATCCCTCAGCATTCAAAACTCCAAAACATCCTGAAAATATTTATTTTCATGGAATTATAATAAAAAATCTACTTTCAATCTACTCTCTGTAGTTAGTAGTCTTACCTCGGGCAGTCAGCAGTGTGCGTGCATGTTCGTCGCATTCGACCGTCCGCTCAGTTAGCTTCAGCTACTCATATTATTCATATATATGAATAATAATCGAAATAACACTTGATGTAATAGATGGATTAATTTACCACAATGAAACTAATTTGGAAACAATGCTCTAAAGCCTTTCATCAACACATCGTCAGAGAGCAATTAAACTAAAAAATAATAAATACTTGTTAACCTGGTTGATTGAGTCTCTAGAACTGTTAGTAACCCTGAATTTGTTTAATGATGAAGAATTCTTCATCTGTTTCATTATTCCGCTAATCAAAACTTTATCAATTTATCAAGTCCTAGGCTATTGTTCATCAAAATTAATTGGACTTTATAAATTGGATGAAGTTTTGATTAGCGGAATAATTAAACAGATGAAGACTTCTTCATCATTAAACACATTCAGTGTTACCAACAATTCTAGAAACTTCAATCAACCAGGTTAACAAGTATTTATTATTTTGTAGTTCACTTGCTCTCTGACTATGTGTTGATGAAAGGCCTTAGAGCATTGTTTCCAAATTAGTTTCATTGAGGTAAATTAATCCATATATATATATATATATTGAAATCTACGTGAGGTGTCTGGTTCTGATATCTGATTGGTTGATGCGGGACCAAATAAGGTTGACTCATTTTTTTTTTTTTTTTTCCAGTTGAAGGCTTCTAGCTCTCATCGATTTTTTTTTCCAGTTGAAGGCTTCTAGCTCTCATCGATTTTTTTTCCAGTTGAAGGCTTCTAGCTCTCATCGATTTTTTTTTCCAGTTGAAGGCTTCTAGCTCTCATCGATTTTTTTTCCAGTTGAAGGCTTCTAGCTCTCATCGATTTTTTTTCCAGTTGAAGGCTTCTAGCTCTCATCGATTTTTTTTTCCAGTTGAAGGCTTCTAGCTCTCATCGATTTTTTTTTCCAGTTGAAGGCTTCTAGCTCTCATCGATTTTTTTTCCAGTTGAAGGCTTCTAGCTCTCATCGATTTTTTTTTTCAGTTGAAGGCTTCTAGCTCTCATCGATTTTTTTTTCCAGTTGAAGGCTTCTAGCTCTCATCGATTTTTTTTTCCAGTTGAAGGCTTCTAGCCCTCATCGATTTTTTTTTTCCAGTTGAAGGCTTCTAGCTCTCATCGATTTTTTTTTCCAGTTGAAGGCTTCTAGCTCTCATCGATTTTTTTTTTCCAGTTGAAGGCTTCTAGCTCTCATCGAAGTTACATTCGATGAGAGCTAGAAGCCTTCAACTGGAAAAAAAATCGATGAGAGCTAGAAGCCTTCAACTGGAAAAAAAAAATCGATGAGAGCTAGAAGCCTTCAACTGGAAAAAAAAAAAAATGAGTCAACCTTGTTTGGTCCCGCATCAACCAATCATATATATATATATATATATATATATATATATAAAGCTTTCACATGAACACGTGAAATAACAATCAATGATCAAACCACAATAAGAAATGGGAAAACAAGACTAAGATCTTTCAACCGTAACAACCGGTCTACGTCAGAGTCAAAAACCCAACTCCTGTGAAAACTCCTGTGCTTTCACCCTTTTAAAATACCACTCTTCCCTCCCACTCTTCTCAACTCCTCACCAGATGTTTTCTGCATCTAGTGTTCAGTTGGGTTTTTGACTCTGACGAAGACCGCTTGTTACGGTTGAAAGATCTTAGTCTTGTTTTCCCATTTCTTATTGTGGTTTGATCATTGATTGTTATTTCACGTGTTTATGTGAAAGCTTTTTATATACAAATATATATAACATTTGTATATATTATGTTTACTTAAAATAAACTGTGGCACATAGACAGAAACATAACAAAGACTCACTTTCCAATATTTCGACCGTTATGGCGGTCGTCCTCAGGAGAAGAATTGAATTGACGGAGGGACGGAGTGACTCCGTATATATATTGTAAGTTTAAGAATCTTTGATTTATAAGCTTAACATGTCATATGATAAAAACAGGAAAACCAGGTATTGAAGTGGTTAATACTGCAGTTATCAAATGATATTAAACAAGATATGCTCCTCACTGGGGACCATATACCCTTATCTTCAAATATATTTATTACATAAATACAACTTGAGGAATATATATAGCAGTGAAACACTAATGAAGTCAATGAAAGAATAATTAATCAAAAGGAATGGATGTAAGAGACGGAAAAGGAACAGAGATGCCCTAGTGAAAACGACTTGAATGGCCTGTACAAAGAACCATATAAGAAGAGACGTGTAAATAAAAACCACTCACTTGGACTTAGAAATGAACTTTAGATTAAGTATAGTGTACTTACAGAATGCAGAGGTCCTGTCGGCAGATCTCTCCTCTCTGTCAAACCTGGAACAAACATGATTATTACAATGAGAATTATCATAAAATAAACCCTCCCTTCTAAACCCAGTAGCGTATGAAGGGGAGGAGGACGGTCCAACCCGGGCAGAATGTCCCCGTATGGCGGGGGGGGGGGGGGGCATTTTGACGAAGTAAAAATAGTAAAAAATTAAAATAATAAAAAGCAAACAAAAAATATGACATTTTTATACCAAGATAAGATTTTAAGGTCGTATTGTTTTTATGTTTTATATGTGTAATGCTTTTTTAAACGGATTTTTCAATTGCAATATTTCAAAATTAAAAATAAATTTATATTTTAAACTTTCAAAATTTAGGCTGTTAAGAAATTCAAAAATGTTTTTTTTTCCAACTCCCACATTTTTAAAACTTTCATATTTTAGGCTGTTAAGAAATTCAAAAATGTTTGTTTTCCAACTCCCACAATTTTAAGACTTTCATATTTTAGGCTTCTAGGGAAGGAAATTGTGGCTCATTTATTATTTGGCACCCATTTTTTTAACAGGCGAGCCACATTAGCTGTTGATTTTACATAGGTAGTCCTAAATTTTGTCTATCTTAAGTGTATTTAGAGTAGGGAATATTTAACGATACCTGACATCGTACAGGCTCGGGACCGACGGATTAACGTCCTCTCCGAGGGACGATGTGCTCAGATTTATTCAGCTCTCACGTGGATAAATCCAAGACAACGTGAGTATCGAATCCCCTACCTACCAGTTCAGAGTCGAGTACGTTAACCACTGAGCTATCTGGCCCCTAATTCAGAAGTGGGACTAATATGTTTCAAGCAAAACACCAGTTCAAAGTCGAGTACGTTAACCACTGAGCTAATCTGGCCCCTAATTCAGAAGTAGGACTAATATGTTTCAAGCAAAACATCTGGTTTTCGTCAAGTTCAAACTTTGAAGAAGACCAGCTGAAAGATCTTCGTCCGATTTATGAATTCTTCAATGTAGTTTAGACTTTTGATATATAAATACATAAAAAAAAGATATTCCAGGGTTTCCATATTTTGAAGCACCCTAACAATTTTTTTTGTTTTTTCGAAGGCCATGCCCATTTATAATTATGATGTCATGAAATAAATAATATAAGGAATACATTTATTCATTAAACTACCATGCCATTCAAATCATCATTTCTAATTTATTCGGTTGTTAAGGGTGCTTGATGCATTGTTCGCACTGTCGCTCAATTGCCTTGTAGGGTCCAGGTTAGCTCAGTGGTTAACGTATTCTTCTCTGACTGGTAGGCCCGGGGTTCCGATGCCCACCTGGTCCTCGATTTATTGACGCCGGAGGTGAATAAATCTGAACACTTAAAACTGTCATTCCCAAGCCTGTACGATGTCAGGTACTCATTAAAGATCCCTACTTCTAAATAGACTTGAGTTAGGAAAAATTTAGGACTAGTAATGTAGAATCAGCAGGTAATGTGGCTCGCCCATTACTAAAATGGGTGCCAAATAATAAATGAGCCACAATTTCCGCCCTAGAACAGCACTAAAATGTGAAAGCCTTATCAGTGTGGGCGTTGGAAAACAAACAAACAACTCATCTGTCTCGTTTGCAGAGGCGTTAGTTCAAATCCCCTAAAACTTGGTTGTGTCTAGACTATATTTAGTATTACTAATTCGAAATTGTGTTAATAATCATGATAATAAACTTTGGAAGAAGGATTTTGAGATCCAAAAGCAAAAACAATTCATTTACCCATAGTGGAATCATAAAGTAAGCAATTATTCTGAGTTTGTGAGTCATGTATAATGCATTCAGTCAGTGTTCAATGACCGAACATTTCAGTGACAATGAATAGGTTTAAGATACACGTTTTGTGTAAAAGATAACAGCAAGATAACGCTTCATTTAAAACCAATTTCCTTTAATTTTATGCATATCTGTACTCAGTCTCATTGAAGATTTTCTTTTAAATTGATAAGTCTCTTAAGAATATCGCAGACGTTATGTTTTAGCAACCATCAGTCCATAAGTAACATTACCAAATGCATAACTTGTGCAATCTGTTATAGTGTGGTATATACTCATTTTTGTGTGTAGACTGGATTTTGAAATCCCCCAATATTACTCAATTCTTTGAGTTTAGATAACCTTATTCCAATTTTAGCATAGAATGATCTGATTTTCTTTATTCAATACGAGTATATATAACAATCAAGTAATACTAATTTAAGCAATAACTGTTTTGCTTTCGTTAGTTCGTTTCTGAAAACTTAAAGTGCAAGACATCACCATATCGATATGATGCTACCATCATTTTTTAATACATTATCTTCATAAACAATTGTTCCTTTTTTTTTTACTTTTTCTGTTGCTTACAGAGTATGAACTTGTAGGGTTATCAATATACACTACATATGCTATATTCTATACACCGGGAACACTGAATTTCGTGTCATTGGTAGCTCCACGTGAAAATATTGAGCATGTTGATCCCTATGCTCAAGTGTATTTAGCATAGGGATCTTTAAAGAGTACCTGACATCGTACAGGCTCGGGACCGATGGCTTTTTTTTCACCTCACACGTGAATATATCGAGGGCCAAAGTTGGTATCGAACACCAGATTGCCAATCCTGAGGAGAGATTGTAGGACACTGGGCTAGTTTTAACAAGTACCTGACATCATTAAGACTAGTGAACAAGGGATTCACAACCTCCTCTCTCGAAGAAGGCAAGAACAAAATTTATATCTTCCTATGAAGAAATTGATAGCCACTGCTAAATTGGAATAAAAAATAACTAATTAGAATCCAACACGCTGACACATGAACCCTCATCTTCATTTACATTACTTACTAATATCTCTCAGAAAAAAGTAATATCCATACTTTTCATAACAATTATAATTTATCATTTTCTTTAAACCTCCTACATTCTGAAACTAATCAAGCACGTATTCGCACAGTTCCAGGGAAAAAAATGTAAAACAATTTTTTAGAGAATGCCAGGATATTATTTGAAAGTTGTCAAGAGTAAATATACTTCACTCCCCCAACTTTACTTAAAATTCAAGTCTGATTTGAAATATAGGTAGCTACCTCGAAGATGTAGCTTGTGACGACATTGTAATCTAAGATTGAATTAAGCCTTAGATTGTGTACAAGCTAAGGAGATTGCGATAGCAGTCTCTTTTTGTTTAGCCTTTTATGTTGAGTCCAGATGGTAAACTGTCTGTCACATGGTAAAAACTACATTTCCAGTAGAAGAAGGGGTTCCAAAACGTAGAAAACAGCAAAGTTGCATATATGTAGCAGCAGAGGCGAATAATTAATTTAACGAAACCTCTGCCTAAGATATGCACAAAAAAATAATAAAATATTAACCAAAGTTTAGACCAGGCAAAACACCTGATGTCAATTAACGATGCTAATAATTCGAATAAAAAAGGTTTCCTTTAAGACCCCCAATAAAAAATGTCAATACTGGGAGTGAAGTCAGTAAAATTTAATGAATGAATTACAATCAGGATGTAGTACCTTTTAAATGAGGTGGGTACTACCTCATCCATGGGACAATTTTAAATAATTCTCTTATCTATTCCGTTTCATTAGTATAATACATTGTTCTGTAGTTAGTTATTTGTTTGTCAGAGGTACTGATAAACTCTTATTACAGTTAAATACCTTTATCAAGTGAATAACAATTTCACGAATATACTCGAACAATTGAAATGCAGTAGTTGATTTAAAACTAAGAATAAGAACAACTTATAACTAAGATTAAAGAACAAAATTTGTTCTTTTCTTTCCTTCATTTATTTTATTAATAATCAGGTTTATGTGATTCTAGTCACATTCGAATTTGACACATCATTATTCTCCTCAGGTTTGCCATATTGTCAATTAATATATTAATTGTTGTCAATTATTTTAATGTTAACAGTTTGAAGTAATAATTAAAATCAGATTAAGAATATATTCCTACAGTAAAATTTGATGCTTGAAGAACAGTTAAAATACATACATCTTATCAGAATTAGAATATACTTTACTATCAAATTTGCCACCTGCTACCTTTTCCTAATCTCTAACACTTCCTGAATGAAACATAACTAGTTCAAATGTACTCAGACATAATGATTAAAATTCAACATAGTTTTACTAGAACAGAATTAATACATCAAAATATGGCACATATACATGCAGGTAGACTGAACTTAGATATAAAAATCATAACTCATATTGTTATTATCTCTACAGAGTAATTCAAAAGCTTCATGGCTTTGCAAATTTATTAAAACTAATGTCCAGTAAGATTATTTTCAAAGAAAAAAATGTAGATTACAAGAACTTTATGATCTTATAAATTCTTTATCCATAATAACATGTAAAGACCACTGAGAATAACAAAGTTGTTTGGCACAAAAGTTCCCTATTAAATTAAATAAAATCTTAACTTACCCTTTTCATTAGTGTCACCTTCTTCTGATAAAACTTTTGCCAAATTTGTCAATTGACCCGTCAATTGGCCTTTAAGAGAAGAAAATCCATCTCCAAACCATGACATCTTACAATCGGTTTAAATCACCTTTGTTTTGGAAAAAAAAATTCAAATACAATAAATTACAAACAAGCTGTCACATACCAAATACTATCTCTTATCATCAGGAAGGTTTCAATACTGTAAACATTGCTATCTAACTGCGCTCTCTTGGCGTAAAGTAGAACTCACCTATATTAAGACTTGTTTTAAAAATTCATTAATTTTTCCTTCAGTTAAATAATATAACTTTTTTGGAAGAGGACAAATTTTTGAATATTTAAACATGTTCACACTAATTTTACAAGTTTACTACATAACCCAAATCGTTATTTATTAAAAACTAGCTGATCTACTCGGCTTTACCCGGGAAACAATTTAATTCCAACTCTGATAATAAATTACATATAACGAAAACAATTTAAATTTTCTATAGTTCCCTTACTCTTAACTTTTTGAGATAAACGAAATTAATACAGAATTAAAACTATAGATTACGCAAAAAAGATATAATCTAACACTGATTATAAATTGTACACATTGTCTAATACAATTGGTAGTTGATAGATTAGATTAAAGAAATAAAAGAATATTTTTTGCCGAACAATACATCAAGAAATGTTGAAAGAAGTCTAAGCTCATTAAAGTGATACTTCTTATTTGTTAAATATAATGATACGAATTTTAAACCCACAAATCGTTTCAATTAGGAGCCAGTTAGTAGAAGATGCTAAGCCATATCACATTACATTTCATTCAATAATTTCAATTTGAAGATTTCACACAGTTTTAAATGTTTAATAAAAATTATATCAGTAAAAAAAATTGTCTCTTAAAAGTTTGAATAACAATATTTTGATGAAATATTATTTGTTTATGAAGAAGCATTGTATAGAAAAGTGTCAATTGAGTTCCAAATGTTAAATTCTAAATATATTTTTCATTATGTAATGATAAGAGTTATTATGTTAAGAACTGTATTTATACCCAAAAATACATACAGTGATTAAGTTTTATATATGTACATTTTGATTTGAATATTTCTTCATCCATTTTTTATGCTGTATATATTCTCTTATAAGTTTTACTGATTTAGACATTCATAAACGTCTTCTAGTTAGATATCATCGATATATATAATAACTTATCATTTTGTCTATATGGAGTAGGGCCGGATACTAATTACTAATAATTAAATATTTTAAACAAACGAATTAATCAATCAGAAATAAATAAAGAAGCCTTACAATTATTAAACTTAAACAAAATACTTTAACTATTCTTTTAAGATCAGAATTAATGGTTCAAATACTATCATTATTATTCGTGCATTATTATTATCATGCATACTTAAAGTTAATAAGTTATTATTTAACGCATAACTTTCTTTAATGCTTAAAGCAAGTTAAACCAATTAGATGTGAAAAGTTAATTGTAAACTATTGATAATAACTAAAGCTTTGTAAAGTTAATAATAAACCATATAAAATTACAATAATTGTCTTTAATATCAATCTGAAAACAATAATAAAATTTCTGGTACCTGGTTATTTCCAATTGAACAAAGCACGTGGAAATATTATCATAAAGAATAACCTACCTGCGGCCGCCTTTACCAATTAAAGTCAAAATGTAAACAAACAGGTTATACAGCAAACCTTATCTATCATAATATTTTTGGGATATTACCTGAACCACAACTCTGATTTTTAAAAAACTTTACATAAACCTTCCCGGGGATATACCCAATAATTTCCTAAATTTTCAAGGCAATTGGATGTATGTACGGTTTTTGAATCTATCGAGTACGAACAAACAGACATACATTCATTTTTATATATATAGAGATTATTATACTTAATACTATATTTAATATTGAAAATATTTTCCTAAAACAGTTCTACTCACCCAATTATGGCTTTAAACTAACGCAGGATATATAATTATTAAATTTTCCAAGAACAAAATATCAATACAATCAACTAATGAACCATTGGAATAACTTTTTGAACTTTATATGTAACTAGGTGATCTACCCGGCGTTGCCCGAGAAACAATTTAATTCCAACTCTAATAACAAATTACATATAACAAGAACAATTTAAGTTTTCTTTAGACATATGTATAGTTTTCAATACATTTAAGTTTTTTTTCAGACAAAAGTAATTAAAAGCGAATGTAAATTATAGACTAAACAAAAAAAAAGATATAATATAAAAATTATTATAAATTTGCCCACATTCGTTTTTCAAAATTAAAAATTGAAAAGTAGATTATTTTCAAAATCAAAATTACATTATTACTTTCTCGAGAAAATTTAAATAACTTTCATTATAAAATGAGCCGCTTATTTTGAAAGTGGCCTAATTCCATTTATGTTAAAATCAAGATATTTAAGGGTTTGCGTTTTACAAAATTTAAAAATATTGTCATTTTATTTATCAACTAATTTTTGTTATAAAAATTCTTAGTAATTTTAAATAAATTTTGTACAATTTGCTGCAAAAGGTAAAGATAACGTAAAAATGTAATTATTTAAATAGCTAGCTAAATTTTTTGGAAAATGGAATTAGGCCACTTTCAAAATAAACGGCTCAAATATCGTTTAACTTCTTCCAGCAAAGGAAAGACAAACATTAAGTCCATAAGTATATAAAAGAATACATGTATACAGACAGGTTCTGAGTTGTACATATATATAAAGCCAATATAAGCGTATACACTTTTGAACAAATGAGGTGAACTCTACAATAGTTATAAATCCTATTTCACATGATTTGAAGCTGTTTGTAGAGAATTGTCTAAATATGGGCTGTAAATATCATTCTTATATAAAAAAGTTATATCAGATACATCTGTTTCTTTGTATCTAAATGTCTCCCCTTTTATTTCTATAGAGGACAGACAAACAAACTTTGTACTTTATATATACAGAAGAAAAATAGCTAATCTACCCGGCATTTCCCGGAAAACAATCTAATTCCAACTATAATAACAAATTGCATATAAAAAAAATTAAGTTTTCTATAGTACTGTTATACTTAAGTTAGTTGAGATAGATAAAGGAAATGAATATAGAACGTAAATTATACATTAGGCAAAAAAAAGATATAACACTGATTTTAAATTGCACACATTCTTTAACACAATTGGTAGTTGATAGACAAGATTAAATAAATAAAAAAAAGTGTTTTTCGTCGAACAATACAACAAGAAAAGTTGGAAGAAGCCTTAACTCTAATTGTCTGTTAAATATAATGACAGGTATTTTAAACCCACAAATCATCCCAATGAGGAGAGAGTTATTTCATAAGTTTTAAATATTTAATTGAAATTATTACAATAAACAAAATTGTTTCTTCAAAGTTTAAATAAGATTATTTTGAGGAAATATTATTATTTCTTTATGAAGAAGCATTGTGCTGGTCAGTTGAGTGCACAATGATATTCATATATATCGATGAATTAGTTTGCGACCTCCATGTTGAATTAAGATTAGATTAAGGAGCAGTATTTTTAATTTCTGGGTCTGTTCGACCTATGTAATTCCTTGCATGATTTGAGTTTAGACCGGCGTAAACCAGGTCGGTTTCTATCCTTATTTTTGCATATTTTAGTACGAAAGGTCAAATTATGCTAATTACTATTATTATTTTTTGATATAAATTAAGCTATTTTCTCAGACTAGTGCAACAAATTTAGAATTTATTTATGTAAATATTTTTACAAATAGTACATTTTTATTTTTAGATTTGTTTTCTTTTAGTTATAATTTTATTTTCTGTGGCTTTTGTTACTTTATTGAAGCGTAAGGTTTTAAGATATATTCAGATTCGTAAAGGTCCTAATAAGGTTCGTTTTTTAGGTCTTTTACATCCATTTAGAGATAGTTTGAAATTATTTTTTAAGGAGCAATCTTATCTTTATATATTTAATTTTTTTATTTATTATTTTTCTCCAATATTTATGCTTTTTTTTCCTTTTCTTTGTGATTAACTTTTCCTTATTATATTAATATTTATTCTTTTAACTATGCTTTTTTGTTTTTTCTTTGTTGTACTAGAATTGGTATTTATGGGGTTTTGATATATGGTTGATCTTCAAATTCTAATTATTCTTTTTTAGGAGCTATTCGTTCTGTAGCTCAAACTATTTCTTATGAAGTAAGTATACCTTTAATTTTGATTTGTGTTTTTATTTTTGTTTATTCTTATAGATTTGTTTCTTTTTATTATTATCCGTTTTATATTTGTTTCACTTGCTTTTCCTTTACTTTTTTGTTGAATTAGAAGATTTTTAGCTCAAGTTAATCGTTCTCCTTTTGCTTTTGCTGAGGGTGAATCTGAGTTAGTTTCAGGATTTAATATTGAATACAGTAGAGGTGGTTTTGCTTTTATTTTTCTTTCTGAATATATAAATATTATTATTACAAGTTTACACTTGGTTCTATTTTTTTTTTATTTTTTTTTTTTTTTTTTTTTTTTTTTTGGTTGTGATATTGTTAGATTTTTCTTTTATTTAAAGGTTGTTTTTTTTATTTTTTTAGTTATTTTGGTTCGTGGAGCTATGCCTTGATCTCGTTACGATAAGCTTATATATTTAACTGAAAAGGTTTTTTTACCTATCTCTTTAAATTATTTATTTTTTTTATTCGTTTTATTTTATTTATATTAATAATTTTTAAATAATTTTTTTTAGTGAAGCTAATAACAGATTTTAACTGTTTTCTTTTATTTTCAATATAAATGATTTCTAAAGCTTAATTAGCTAGTTTCTTATTTTATCTCATAATTTTAATATTATAAAATTCAAGCCATGTTCTCTTGAAGGAAAATATTTCGTATCAAGAAATGTTCACTTTGGTTTTTCAAAAAAGTAAAGATTCTCTTGAAGGAGAATATTTCGTATCAAGAAATGTTCACTTTGGTTTTTCAAAAAAGTTATTACTGCTGTAGTTATACTAATGAAAATATTTGCATCAACTGTGTGATGTACAAAAATAAGCTTATATATTGATATGTACTTCAATCACTACCTTTACTACCTCAAGAATGAAAGTCTAATAATCATATCCCATTTAGATGTTTACTTTAAGCTTAAATGAGACGTTATGTGTTATATACTCAAGAAATTTGATATTAAGTTACTTATAGTAAAGTTAAGTGTAGGCCACTCCAGATTTTTTATTATGTTTTTCTTCGTATTGGCCCTTCTTGAATTTTTGTATTAAAAATTATTACTGATAAATTTACTGTTATTATAATTAAAATTATTTCTATTCTTAAGGGTTGTTTTATACACTTAAATATAATTGTTTTGATCATTATTAATGCTATAAGAAATTTTATTTTCAGTAAATAGTTTATTTAAAATTTTAATTGTGGGGATTAAAGGTGACTTTTTCTTTTGACTGATGTTATAAATTTCTTACTATCTATGATTTACAAAATCATTATTTTTTTTAAACTATTAAAAGTTATTTTTTATTTTAAAATTTTTTATTTTCTTTTTATTATAATTATGGTTGGTATTTATTCTTTTTGTTCTATGCGAAAGCATATTTTATTAACTTTACTGAGATTGGAATTTTTAGTTATTGGTATTTTTTATATATTATAAAAATTGCAGCTATATCCATAATTCACTTATTATTTCTACATCAAACAGGTTCTAATAACCCAATAGGAACAAACAGAAATTATGACAAAATACCATTCCATCCATATTTTTCAGTAAAAGATGTTATAATAATAACAATTATAATATTAAATCTATGAGAACCACGAATATTAGGAGATCCAGAAAAGTTTATTCCTGGAAATCCCATAGTTTCCCCAGTCCACATTCAACCATAATGATACTTCTATTTGCATATGCAATTCTACGGTCAATTCCTAATGAATTAGGAGCAGTAATCACAACAGTAATATCAATTTTACTTATTATTATAATTCCATTTGTAGACAAAATAAAATTTCAATCAAAAAGATACTACCCAATTAATCAATCAATATTCTGAGGATTCATCACAATTGTAATTTTATTAACATGAATCTGAGCTCGACCAGCAGAAGAACCGTATGTTCTTACAGGACTAATTATTACAATTACATACGTCTTATATTTTTTAGTTAATCCTATAATATTAAAATTATGAGATAAAATAAGAAACTAGGTAATTAAGCTTTAGAAATCATTTATTTTGAAAATAGTTAAAAGAAAAAGTTAATATCTGTTATTAGCTTCACTAAAAAAAATTATTTACAAAATTATAAATATAAATAAAATAAAACGAATAAAATAAATAAATATTTTAAAGAAATAGGTAAAAAAACCTTTCCAGTTAAATATATAAGATTATCGTAAAGAGATCGAGGCAAAGTTCCACGAACCAAAATAACTAAAAAAATAAAAAAAAAACAACCTTTAAATAAAAGAAAAATCTAACAATATCACAACCAAAAAAAAATTAGAGCTGAGTAAACTTATAAAAATAATATTTATTTATTCAGAAAGAAAAATAAAAGCAAAACCACCTCTACTGTATTCAATATTAAAACCTGAAACTAACTCAGATTCACCTTCAGCAAAATCGAAAGGAGAACGATTAACTTCAGCTAAAAATCTTCTAATTCAACAAAAAAGTAAAGGAAAAGCAACTGAAACAAATATAAAACGGATAATAATAAAAAGAAACAAATCTATAAGAATAAACAAAAATAAAAACACAAATCAAAATTAAAGTAGGGATCTTGATAATAGATAAACTTCTAGTAGATGCCCCTCTCATTTGTTAATGTATCAAACCAGTTACTGTCCATCGCCAAAATAACTTTTGTTGGACAAATGGAAATAATTTCCTCTAGGTAATTTATATATCATCTCTTAGGTCTCCATCGTGTAGTAAATAGAGGCTAGCAGCCTGTAAATAATCTAGAGAGCCGGAGTGGATTTTATGTCAGAACTCTTTTTTCTGAAGAGACTTGGCTCAGGAGTTGCGCATCAATATATTTAGTTGTGACAATGACTGCGGCTCTTATTCTTCCACTTCCTATTAAATGATGCTATAGTGACATAGAAAGCTGGCTACTTTACTGTTTATAGTGTAGGGTTACTGGACGAATGCTAAGTCTATTTAATTCTCTAAAATGATGTTGCATAAATTGCTTTGTTGCCCTTATAGATTTCTGAAGATTTACCTGTATATATCGTAAGGTACATTTGTTCGCTAAAGGTTTAACTTGAGAGTTATTGGCAGCCATAATCAATGTTTTTAGTAAAACCTGCTAAAATTACTAGAAAAACACAATTAAAGACCAATTATAATTCAAAAAATTATAATAAAAAAATGCCATCTACCAAAATCTAATATTCATGAAACAGAAATTAAAATAGCAACATCTCCAATACGATTAGTTAAAAGAGTAAGTATTCTTGCATTAAATGAATAGTTATTTTGAAGGTAAATAACCAAACAATAAGAAACCAGACCCAAACCACCTCATCCTAATACAGTTCTAATTGTATTAGGTCTCAAAATTAATATAAATATAGAAAAAATAAATATTAAAACTAAATACAAAAAACGAACCTTATTAAAATCAGATGATATATAAGAATGACTATATAGAACTACCATTGATGAAATTAATAACACGCAACCTCTAAACAACATAGATATTCAATCGAAAATAAAAGTAGCAGAAATTAAGGTTCTTATAACTGAAATAAATTCTCAATCTAAAATATAAATTAAATTATTTTTAATCAAAATAAAACCTACCACAAATATAAATGCTCCTGAAAAAAATAAAAAAATCTGGAGTGGCCTACACTCAACTTTACTATAAGTAAACTTAATATCAAACTTCTTGGGTATATAATATATAATATCTCATTTAAGCATAATACAACCGTATAAATGGGAGATGTTCATTAGTCTTTCATTCCTGGAGTAGTACAGGTAGTGATTGATCCACTTATCAATAGATAAGCCTTTTTTGTATGTCGCGTAATTAATGACTAACATAATCATTAGTATAACTACAGCAGTAATGACATTATGAAAAGCCAAAGTGAAAATTTAGCTTATACGAAATAATTTCCTATAAGATAGCATGGCTTTTGCTCCAATAGCCCGTGGATCTCTTACATAGTTTATCTGACCTCCTTCTACATTTAATACTTAAAACAAATTTTCCCATTTAACTTGACATTATTTTAAGTATTTTATAAACATTACAAAGTTTTCAATTTGAAAA
This sequence comes from Hermatobates lingyangjiaoensis, assembly GCA_026182355.1. NCBI lineage: Eukaryota > Metazoa > Arthropoda > Insecta > Hemiptera > Hermatobatidae > Hermatobates > Hermatobates lingyangjiaoensis. Next base: position 379,717 of record JAPFBL010000023.1, read on the forward strand.
ACGTTACAAAGATCATTCCAAAAACTTCAATATTACACAATAAACGTAAAAAAATCGGCATCTGATATTGACCTTTGTAGAATGGTGCAAGATATAGATTAATTAGAACATTTTGTTAGACAAAACCATCATTCCATAAAAAGAATCAGAAATTACATATTTCATATGCTCTATTGTTGTTGATTTTTTACATATAAGAATTTAATTCCTCTTACTTCACATATAAGTCGTTAAATCATTGAAACATTTTCATTATAACTCTAAACATTATATTATTTCAGTGAATTCATTGCAAAAAATTCTAAGTCAATGTAAACAATATAAAAAAATATCAAAAATACGACAAGTATAGCAGGTGTTCCCCTAGTCTAGGATAAATAGTTTTTATAGCTTTATTGCTCTTTGCCGTAATCGAAATTTCATGAATTTTTTTTCATTAATTGCTAATTATTTGTTCCATTTTTGGTGAAATTTTCATGATTTTTTTGTTTATCGTCAAAAAACATTTTCTGAAAAGAGAAATCGTACTTTAACGTCCCTTCGGCGAATGCAATTTTGAAAAAAAATATTTCATCTCATCCCCAACATAATGTTCTATTTTTAGGCATAGTATCATTTTGATCCGTCAAACGGTATGGCTTGTGTCGCTCTCATAAGCTTTGAGATTGAATTATAAGTCAAAATTTTTACATTTTAGAATAAAGAATAATTTGAAAAATTTTTTAAAATTTCAATATATTGATTAAAAAGGCAATAAAAAAAGAAATTTGAAAAATTTTAAACTTTTTGGAAAATTTTTCCTAATTCCTCCCAACAAAATTTTAAAATGGGGCAATTTTGAAAATACAATTGTTTAAAATTTTACTGGGTTAAAAAAATTTAAAAACACAACAAACCCAGTAAAAATAAATATAAAAGTTTTGACAAAAAGACAAAAGAATTTTTTTACAAAAATTTACTTTTAGTTTTTGTAAAATCCCCAGGGGCCCCCCCCAAAAACCCAAATGAATAAAGGCCCTTCCAATAAATTATTGATAATAAAAAATTAGGTTTGAATGGGATTTAAACATCAAATTTTGAAAATAAAACATAAAAATCATCCTAAGAAATTAAAGGAAAATCCTTTACTAAATAGAAAATTTAATCTTAATTTAAAAATTTAGTACTTTTAGCCCCAATTTTATCAAAAAAAAAATTTAGAAAAAAAAAATTTAATAAATATAAAACAATAAATAATTTTAATTAAAAATTTCTTTTTTATTTGTTAAAATTGAACAACATTTATTAATTCTTTACTAAATTATTGTTACATTTAAGGTAAATAAAATAAGAGGAAACCAAAAGAAACATAAAAATAAATCCAAGAAAATTAAAAAAAACATATTTAATAAATTAAAAAAAATAAATAAATTTTAGTATTTACCCTTAATAAATTTAACAATGTAAAAAAGGGTTGGTTCGGGAAAAAACCCTAAATTAACTTAATTCGGGGTTTTTCCCTATCAAAGGGTTAAGGGCTTCCTATTAACCTGGGGACCCCCTTTTAGACCCCCCGAAAATTTAAAATTAAACCAAAAACTTAAAATAAAAATCAAAAAATTTGAAAAAAATGTAAAAGTTGCGCAATTTTAAAAAATTTACCTATTTAACCTTAGAAAAAATAATTTATTAAAAAATTTAAAAATAATAAGAATAATATTTCCATTTAGCCCCAACACAAAAGTAATAAAAGAGTAAATAGAAATAGCTATGTAAATTTGAATCTATAAAACACACATTAACAATTAAACAAAATTATTAAATTTTAAGAATAATAATCTGTTAAAAATAATTTAGAAAAAAAAACATAAAAATAAATCATGAAATTGACAAAATAAATAAATCACTCATAAAATATACAAATTATAAATAAAATAAGAAAAAAACATGAATAATTCCTTTCTCCCCATAATTAATGTTACATAAAAGAGTAAAAAAATACTATGAAATGTTGACATACAGATCATAAATACATACCTACTTAAACTATAAGGAAATACAAATTATAAATAAAATAAAATAATAATACATTTTAAATCATACCTTCTAGCCCCATAATCACATAAGTACATAAAAGAGTAAAAGAAAAGTTGGAATGTTGACATGAATCATAAAACCAATCAAAACTTAAGGCAAAATACAAATTAAAAAAATGAAAATCATATTTGTTTATATATTTTACCCCCTGTATATTAATTACAGAAACAGTAAAATAAATAGTTATGTAAGTGTTGTTTATAAATCATAAAAAACCTGTTTAATTCCAAATTAATTTACCTATAAAACAGTTGAATTCGGATTAATATATTCTTATAATCCTCCAAAGGGTTTCCCTTCCACATTTGAATTTTTGGAAAAAGAAGGAAACCTATAAAATGGCTTTTACTAAAATTAAAAGTTAAACCTCATAAGTAAAATTAAAAAAGGTTTAAATGTTAATCAATCCTAAAACATTTTTATTAAAACAAAGACAAAAATTATATTATAAAATTTAAATAATAGATTTATATAAATTAATATAAATTTAAAGTTAATTAAAATCTATTGTATACAACATATAATTACCCACACAATAGAATAAACAAATAATAAATGATAAATTTCATATTAAATACGTTTCTACCCAAATAATTACATAAGTTTTACAAAAAGTTAGATAGAAAAACATAAAACATAATTCAACAATAATACCTACACATATAAATTAATTAAAAAATATATAAACATTTTTCCTCCATACAAATTCTAGGCCATAACAATAGTTAAAAAAGAGTAAAACAGAATGCTATTGATTTAAAAAAATTAAAATACTTACTTTAAGCAATTACCAAAGTAAATTAAATAATTATGTATCTTCATAATTCTTTTTTTCACTATTTAAAAATTTAAACAAAACAATGTTTCGTCTCACATTACCACCATAGGAAAAAACATAAACAAAATGGAAAAAAACAATGTACTACTAAAGCTTAACAAAACAGTGGAAATAAAAAATATGGGAAGGGGGAATAAGTACCTGTTAGGCATTTCATCTGGCCCAACTATGTGATCCCTACCTACCTCTTTCCTTTTTATATTTGTATAAAATGGAACAGGTATTAATTAAGGCATTTTAATATTTAAAGTTCCAGACTCAATTAATATTAAGTTTAATAAAGACATTAAACCCTTTTTAAATATTCAAACAGGACTAAAATTTATTAAGAAAATTTGATAGAATATAATTATATAATAAGTTAATCCAGGTATACTCATCCCTCCCTGATCCTAAAGGCCCTCCCACTTCTCCTCCCTCCCTTGCATATTTTCTTATTTCCATATAGTTGGTTGTTAACCCTCTTAGTACCTACATTTTTTGTTTAATTTTTTTACTTTTTTTCCTATATGGCTAATGTGCCCAAACTTGGTATTATATATTCTTATAAGATTTTAAATGAAAATCCTTTCCGTTTTCAGGGACAATTCTAAACTGATTAATTAGGTACTCTTAATTCTAAAAATACTAAACACACTGCTACAAAATTCGAAAAATTTTAATTAAACAAAACAATACGGTAAAAATAACAACAAAAAAAAAAATAAGAGATTATTTAGGTTGTTTACTTTGCCCAGGAAAATAAACTTGTGACCCCATCTTCTTCATTTTGGGGTAAAAAATTACAGGGACAAGGGTTTTTTTTTCCCTTTTTCCCAATTTTACAAAGAAAATTTTTTTGCCTTTAGTTTTTTGATTTAAAAATAATTTTTGGAAAAAATTTTGGGGTAGAGTTTTGAAAAAAGTATCTTCCTTTAAATTTTTAAAAAATTTTGCTTGATGCCTTTTTTTTAAGAAAATTTTTTTTAAATTATAAATGAGTTTAAAAAAAGGGTAAAAATATATTCCTTATGTTTTTTTTTTGGTTTTAAATTCTGAAACTCAAAGGGACAACCTAAAAACCCTTGACCCCATACAAAATTTAAATTAACTACTTGGTAAAAAAAAAAAGTGGAATTTTAGGGTTTTTTCCAAAAAATTTGATTTTCTTTTCTTTTTAAAAATTCACAAAAAACTTCAAAAAAGCCATAATTTAAAAATTCTTTTTTACTTTAAATTTCCAATGGTTTAAAAAATTAATCCTTTCTTAAAAAATTGTGGAATCTTTTAAAATCTTATTTGATTTGCAAAATAAAATAATTTGTATATGAAAAGTTTTTAATTTTAAAAAACATAAATAATTCCCAGCATAAAAAAGTAATTTTTTTTTTTCAACAGTTAAAGTTAATTTTTTTTTTTTTACTTAAAAAAAGAAAAAAAAATTTCTAATTTTTTTTTGATTTCAAAAATGGGTTAATATTAAAATTTTATTAAAAATTTGGAATTTTATAATTTGCACATTAAAAAAAAAATTTTAATTACCTTTAAAAATTACTTAAAGTAATTTTTTTTTTCCCAAACAACCAAATTTTTATTAATTTAAAAAAAATTTTATTTTTTTCAATTTTTAAGAAAAAATTTTTTAAAAAATTTATTTGAAAAAAAACTTAATTAAAAAGGAAAAAAAAATAAAATTTTTTTTAATTTAAAGAATAAATTATTTTAATTTAAATTTATAGTTAAAAAAGCAATAATTTTAAAAAAAAAAAAAAAAATTTTTTAAATTTTAAATTTTTAATTTATTTTATTTCAAACAATTTGTTAAGTAAAAATTTAAAATTTAATGGTAAAACATTTTTTAAATTTATTTGATACCCGGAATCAAAAAGGGAAAAATTAAAAAAAAAAAAAAAATTTATTAAAATTTTTTTTTTCCGTTAATTAAATTTTTATTTTTTGTTTTTTTAATTTGGTAATATTTTTTTAATTACCTTGGCATTAAATTACTTGGATGAATTGTCGGCCATATTTATTTGACGAAACACCCACTTTCAGTTCAATGTATAAAAAATTTATTTTTTTCAACTTTAATGGTAATAACAGTTATTTTAAATTTATTTGATACCCGTGAATCAAAAAGAAGCAATTAACTTAAAAAAAGTAAAAAAAAATTTAAACTATTTAAATTTTAATTTATTCCGTATAATTCAACATATATGGGTTGACAGGTAGTTAAAATTATAGTTAAAAGACTAGTGTTGGCATAATTATGAAGTGACACTATCGGCGAAGAAAAAAAAAATTTTCATTATTACCTTGGCATTAAATTACTTGGTTGAATTGTCGGCCATATTTATTTGACGAAACACCCACTTTCAGTTCAATGTATAAACAATTAATTTTTTTTTCAACTTTAATGGTAATAACAGTTATTTTAAATTTATTAATACCCGTGAATCAAAAAGAAGCAATTAACTTAAAAAAAAGTAAAAAAATTTTTAAACTATTTAAATTTTAATTTATTCTGTATAATTCAACAATATTGGTTGACAGGTAGTTAAAATTATAGTTAAAAGACTAGTGTTGGCATAATTATGAAGTGACACTATCGGCGAAAAAAAAAAAAATTTTTCATTATTACCTTGGCATTAAATTACTTGGATGAATTGTCGGCCATATTTATTTGACGAAACACCGACTTTCAGTTCAATGTATAAAAAATTAATTTTTTTTCAACTTTAATGGTAATAACAGTTATTTTAAATTTATTTGATATCCGTGAATCAAAAAGAAGCAATTAACTTAAAAAAAGGAAAAAAAATTTAAACTATTTAAATTTTAATTTATTCCGTATAATTCAACATATATGGGTTGACAGGTAGTTAAAACTATAGTTAAAAGACTAGTGTTGGCATAATTATCAAGTGACATTATCGGTGAAGAAAAATTTTTTTTCATTATTACCTTATGCAAAGAAAAATATTAACTACCATTTAAATTCTTATTTATTCCGTATAATTTATCTACATCTGTTGACACATTGTTAGAATTATAATTAAAAGACAAATATTAACATAAAATATCAAATGACATTATTGGTGAACAAAGAAATATTGTTGTATTACCTGAGCATAAAGCCTCAGTGAACGTTCCTCCATGTTCCGTTGATGAAGAGCAGCAGCAGACTGACTGGTTCTGGCTTGCACGGAACTTTAGGGAGTCCAGAAGTTCACTTACGCCGCCTTAGAACAGATTGGCCAACCCCATTATGACTAGTATTTACTTCATTAAATAATCAAACAAATTTGTTAAATGTTTCATTTATTGAACTTTTTTTTACATGGTTCAGTGATAAATTTTATTTTTATTGCTATATAGTTTACATCAATAAAGAATTGAGAATAACAGCTGATATTTAAAATACAACACTGTTTTGACAAAACTTCGAGAAATAGGTTATTACTAAACGATTTAAGAATAGATTAGGGAATAGTACTTTACTTCACTATAAATGAAATGTAGTGACAATAACAAAATATGATTTTAAAATTTCATTGTCTTGATGATATCTGAGTAGGTATGGGTGGGAATGATTCCTTCAGTTTGACACAAAAATATGAAATTCATTATATACATAATTCCAAATGAGAAGAACTACATTGCTTTTTGTCAATATCAAACCATGATAATGGTGCTTTATGGTAATTTATGCTAAAACACAAACCATTGTTTCTTGTTTTTTGGAGACAAAAAAAATCTACAAGAATCAAATCATCATTTGAAGCAAAATAAAAAAAATGAGGTATCATTTCATTTATTAAACATATTAAATTTGGAAATACATTAAAATAAAAATGTGTACATAATGCATGTAACTGCCTTCCATTGACTACATGTATATGTTCTCCTTCTCATAATTATTGATATAATTCCTAATAATAGACATTTGGACGAGTAACTTTTGATTACTTAATACAAAAGATTATACTACCGAAATAATTCCACTAAATCAAGCACAGTAAAAAGAAATATTGTACAATGTACAATTTGTTCACAACATAAAATACCTTCATAATAGGTTATATTGCAAAGGAACTCATTTGTAGGAGTAAAAATAGCAGTTATTATTTCAATTAATTCATTCTAATCAATGCCTACAAGCATATAACTGGTTGTGATGAAAATGAAATCATTATTAAAAAGTCTGGAGTGGTCATTTGTAAACTAATTTCAACATTAATAGTTGTATCAATACCCATCACAAAAATAAAATACTTTCTTATTCTAAATTACAATCAAACTACGAAATTTACTACTCGTCAATAACTGAAGTAAGTTACACCTTCTAAATTTACAATGAATGTAATTAATATTATCTATTTTTGAGGATATCTTAGTCGTAATATGCTTCATATATACAATATAAAGTTCTTAGTACTATATTATATATGAAGATGAACATTTACATTCTTAATATGATATGTATCAAAGATATTCTGTTGATTTAATGTCACTAAATTATAAGAAGTATAACTTTATAATTCATTTTAATAACTTAATGGAAACACTATTTTTTCATTCATCTTAAATTATAGTAATTGTAAAAAATTAATTAAGCAACAATATTTCAATTAGTTTATTTCTAATTAGCATATTTCTAATTAAAAAGGTGCCGTCTTAAGTAAAATATTCTGAAGCAAGTATGTACTTTGAATAAAGTAGGTAATGCTTCTTCATAAATAATGGATAATAAGCATTTTAAATCTTTCTTAACATTATGTTTAATCATCAAGATTTCATTTTAGCAATAAGATACAAAATGTGTTAACCAAAAAGAATGCTAATTTAAAATTCAACCCATCATATTCATTGAAAGCAATCATTAAGTAATCAAATGATTATTTGCATTTGCCATTAATATTAAACTATTTAAGTACTATTATACTGCAGAAGTAGATTAAGACAAAAATTGTACTTACTGTATGAAGTTATCATTATTGTATGAAATATCACGTTGAGTGAATAAACTTCTAAATTATTTGAACTTCATTTAAAGACACTCCTGAAAGTGTAACACTTTACTGTGGTATAGGGGCGACAGTTTTGCTTTGTTTATAGCTTGCTTAAAGTAAAAATTACTTTTATATTGCAGTTGTTTGTTTTGATGTTTCTTTAAGAAACATTTGGTTTCGTCTATGCTCAACTGTACTATAATTAAATATATTGTCAAAATCATGAATAATCAATTTAACTAAATAATTTTTTTCAAATATGGTAGGCTTCATTTTATAATTTTTACAGTAATCTTTGCGATAAGAGGGTTACGTTGATAATAATAATGATGACAACGACGTTACATCCTTCAGATAATTATTTATTTTTCTGGAAAGTATAAAAGTTTATCTTTAATAGATAGTTAGTGGTATAAACAATCACCATTTGCTTGTATGGAAATTGTACTTGTATGTAATGTAGGCTCTAATAATTCATCTTGCTAGTTTATTACTATAATTCAAAATATTGGCACAGCAAATAATCTATTGACATGTACTTATGCTTGCTTCAACATTAGAATACAACTGACTTAGAATAGAATAGTATGTTACTACCGAGGAATCAGTAACCTCATGCATATGAAACATTTTAGTTATTATATTATTAATTTTGTATAGTTTACATAGTAATTCTAAGACATCAATATTATTTTCAGCGAATTTTTCTTAAGTGACTACTAGACACTTAATTGTAACGGTTCATATATGACAAGACACTAACCAGAGAGAGAATGTGTATCAATATTTCTTGCAACTCCGCATAAACTAAACAGATCTAACATGATGCTAAATCGCTGAAAAATAATCATCATTTTCTTCTTGTTATCCTGTAAAGAGTAGTATCTAAGTACCCTTCGTTGCTTCATTATTATCAAATAATATAAATGATTCTGGAAATTTCATTTGATCTGATTTTTAATTTTTCATTTGGATATTATTTTACAAGAGGTTTCTGTATATCTTCTTTAGACTATTGAGTGAATATTGAAAGCTAGTTATAGAAAAAATTATTGTCTGATTTTTGGATTAATGTTTAAGTTAAAATTGAATTAAGTTAAATGGACTGATTTGTCTTAATTAATTGAACGCCAAAGAAAGCAGAAACCAATTTGAAACCTTCTCAGAATCGTAAGAGTAAGGATATATAATTAGAATTTGAATCTCATTGTTTGTAAAATATATTTATTCATCCATCTGCAAGTACAAGTATTTAGCATGTTTAATGTTGATTCAGGGTCTCTTCAGTGCATTCGAGATAATATGACATAGTTATAGTTAATGATGAGTTAACAGATACACCCAAGTCTTTAATTATTCTCCTATCTCCAGTGGTTAATTCCAGTTCCAAACTCTTCCCAACAGTTTCTGTAACAATTGAATATCACGGTTAATTCAAAGAAGTTAAAAGAGAAAGTTGTTAATGACGTTCTAATATAAGTATTTATTTTTGAAGCTTCAGGGATTCTATTTGGTATAAACTTTGAATATGTAGGTTTCAGATTGATCATGCTATTAATGGAGAGACGAGCCAAGTGAAAGAAGTAACCGATTCAAGTGTAATTCATCACCTAAGACCTACTTCACCAAGCCTTCGAGCCTCTTTAGTAGCGATTGGCAAAAGCCCTACCATCGACCTTGAGAAACTCCAGCAAGCTATCATGTCCGGCTACAACAGACACGCTTCCGTAAGATTCTGTTTTTTTTTTTAAACAGAAACTAGAATTAGGATAACTACAAGAATAATTATGATTCATCACGGTTAAAATAAACTTCAAATACAAACTAAGAACAAACTTCTCATATTATTCTACTTTCTTTGATAAATTAGAAATTGAAACACTACTCACTTCTTCATGATAACTAGTTGAACTACTGAAACATGTCAACTTGGAAAAGATATAAATCTAGATTAGTGGTTCTCAAACTTTTTTTATTCATGGACCTTTTTTCTCTTCTTTTGTTCTTGGTGAATTATGTTTGATATAACATCAACAGTAAATCAAAATTCAAATAAAAAAGAACTAAATTGTCTATCACGAGTCTGATATTATGTAAAGTTGAGTGTAGGCAACTCCAGAATTATCCTATTCTTGCAGTGACAGTAATGTTTGAAGCATGCGGCTTGCCAAAAACCTTTGGTCTCTCTTTAGACTTATTTAAAGAAAAACTCCCTCTTTAAGTAAAAAAAATCTGGAGTGGCCTACACTCAACTTTACTATAAGTAAATTTAATATCAATCTTATTGGGTATATAATATATAATGTCTAATTTAAGCATAATGTAAACATCTAAATGGAAGATGTTTATTAGTCTTTCATTCCTGAGGTAGTCAGATAGTAGTGATATCAACTTATCAATATATAAGCTTATTTTTGTATATCACACCACTGATGCAAATAATCTCATTAGTATAACTACAGCAGTTATAACATTTATGAAAAGCCAAAGTACAAAACTTCTTGATACGAAATAATCTCCTACAATAGAACATGGCTTTTGTTCAAATAGCCAATGGATTTCTTACATCATTTACTTGACCTCCTTTTGTATTAAATATTTAAGCGGAATTTTTAAATTTAAAGCAGGAAAATATTCTTATTTTCTCTAAAAAAAACATCATAAACATCGAAGAACAAATGTCATTTTAAGATAATTTATAATTAACGATTTATGTTAATTACATTTATTAATCTTCAAACGAAAGACTTCAATTCTGAATTATGTTTTACATTTTTGGCCTTTATACTGAGAATTTTATGGCTTATTATTATTTAATAAAATCATTTTTCTTCCCCTTTGTCAAAATCATATATACAATTTTTTTCTGAGCAAGTGTTATCTTTTTCCTGCCTGCTATACTCAGTTATAAGGTTGCTATTAATGTATATTGAGAAAAATTATACTAGTAATTAGTTAGTTTACATACTCAAATCAAAATCAAAGCCAGCTATTGAGTATAATGTAAAACTTTTATAGTTGGGAGCTTCTAAATTTTTGTAAATAATAAATATGAACTATTAGACTAGAATAGTGAAAAAACTGGATATCTGTCTACAACCAGAACCCCTCTTTTTGAGGAAAGAGTCTATTCGTCACATTTCAATATCATGGAAAGATACTGCAATTCAGAAAGATAATGTAATTATAACTGATATTAAGTTTTGCTCAAGAGTGCAATATGTATATAGATTTATTAAAGCATATTATGAGACAAATCTATCATACTATGGAAGGCAAAGGAAATTTATTTATGTTTATTGGCGGTGATTTTTTACTTGTAATAATATTATTCCTTTTATATTTCATGTAAGTCAATAAATTATTTAATTTTTTCCATTATAAATATCAATTTTATCTGACTAGATCAACTCAAAAAATTTTCTAAGTCAATGTATCAATGTAAAAAAATATCAAAAATTTGAGAAGTATAACAGGTGGTCCAAGATAAACAAACAGTTTTTATAGTTTTATTGCTATTTGCTCTGATTAAAATTTCATGAATTTTTTTTTAAAAATTGTTAATTTTTTGTTCCATTTTTGGTCGAATTCTCATGGTTGTTTAATGAGAAGTTTAGCACCAAAAACACATTTTCTGAAAACAGAAATCGTACTTTAACGCCCATTTTGTGAATAAAATTTTGAAAAAAATTATGTCAAATCATTTTCAATATGATGTTCTATTTTTAAGCATAGTTTCATCTTGATCCGTCAAAGGTATGGCTTATATCGCTCTCACAACTTTTGAGATTAAATTATAAGTCAATATTTTTACTTAAGTCAATATAAAATAAGCTTATATATTGATAAGTCGATCAATCACTATCTGTACTACCTCAGAAATGAAAGACTAATAAGCATAATCCATTTAAATGTTTACATTATGCTAAAATGAGATATTATATATTATATACCCAAGAACATTGATATTAAGTTTACTTATAGTAAAGTTGAGTGCAGGCCACTCCAGATTTTTTTTCTTTAATAACTTTGTGTATATACTCCTTAATAAATGAGAAGTCAGTCCAAAACTGATAACAAAAGCTGAAGTAAACACTAAAGAAACACCTACAATAATTTACAGTATTATTAATAAGGATGCCCTTTTCATTTCATAACAACTAATACATATGAGACCATTCTTATCACACCAGTAATGGTAATTTTGCAGAACCAAAAATGTAGATTTGGGGCTAAGGTTCTATGTTTTACTAAAAATTCTCTTCCAGCAGAACATTACCTTAGTGATCTTAGCTAATCTATCAGTAAAATGACTTTTCTAGTTTAGTCTTATATCTATAAAATTCCCATGTTTTTGCATACTACCGACAGCTCTAGTTTAGTATTTTTAATGAAAGAGTCTTTGGACCTACTTTCTTTCTTTTTGAGAAATGTATGAGGACTATTTTAGCTGTATTGATATCATAACAAAAGAGAGTATAAAAAAGTATATAAAATCCAGAAGAAAGCCGCTCAGGCTGATAACCTCAAACAAAAATTAAAATTAAAGTAAGAATAAGTCTAGCTTTAAAAAAAAATGTAAAACAAAAAAGTTTTATAGAAAAAATTATCAAAAAAAATAACTATTAAAAAATACTTAATATATATATATATATATATATATAAATATTGAAAAACATATTCAAATCGTCAAAATAACTTAAACCAATAACAATAAATCTCTTCCTAAAAAATATCTAATATTAGAATAATATCTACAAAATCTAAAATTAAAAATTAATCTAAATAAAACACCCGAGACAAAAAAATTTAATTATTAAAAAAAGAGATAAGGGTTAAAAAAAATTATAAAAAAGAAAAGCCTCCGGTTGTGGAGGCACCCTACCTTTTTAAAAAAAATAGATGAAAAAACACACACACACACACACACACACCGATTGCATTTTTCACCGTCACCATATTTTAGTAAGGTAAAATTGGTAGCTTTGCTTTTATATTAATGAATTATGGAGTCCTGTGTCATGAAACCTTGATAAGGTGGAGTGATAAAAATATTTTGATAGGACACGCAAGACACTATGACACGGTGCAGTCCGGTCTGTCGTTAAAACATGTTGACTGCATTGAACAAGGTGCTCGCTTGATGTCAAAGGTTACTCACCAGATTTCACCTTGACACAGTCCCTCCTTGTGAAACTCTTGTGTTGAAAATGAGCATCTCAGTAATCCTATAATTCAGTAATTCAATAATGCCTAGTCTTTACTAGGGTTTATTTGGTGAGGACTTTCATCAAATCTCCTCACCATTCTGCTCACAAGTATCTAGTCAAATTTTAAAATATACGAGTCTCTATCTGACGGATGAGCATGCCAATTCTACTCCAGATGATGATGAATGTCGAAATGTAAAAGTCAGTGTGACAGTTCTTGCTATGAATTCTTCTCTTCAATTTGACATGCTTCCAACATTTTTTGGGTATATATATGTATATTTTTTTTCTATGAGTTGTCCGGGGAAGGAGGCTTTGCTGAGCAGCGGGTAAGTGGGACCTCACGCAAGGACCTGTAAACTTCACTCCTATTGGTCAACATTGTAACGAATCATATATATATTATATATATATATATATATATATATATAATAAGTCGTTATCAGCCTTTGGAGCGATTCACTTCTTTTCCTGAAGACGAGGACATCGAAATATAGTAGTGAGTTCAGTGGTTTCCTTTCTATGTGTTCTTTTTTAAATTCTAGTTTATATATATATATATATAAGATTTCACATAAACACGTGAAATAACAAGCAATGATCAAAACCGCAATATGAAAATGGGAAAACAAGACTAAGATCTTTCATATTGTGGTTTGATCATATATATATATATATATATATATATATATATATATAACAGTTCAAAATTGAAGATAATAGAAAGTAAAAGAAACAAACTTATAGACTCAAATTTGAGGGTAATCCGTCTTGAGGAGAAAAGAGGTTACTAACCGTTGCGTCTACAACGTGCTTGGTCTCCCTTTCTCTTTTCTCCTGAAGACGGGTTACCCGAAAATTTGTGTCTGTAAGTGTGTTTTTATTACTTTCTGTGCTACCTATCTTCAATTTTGAACTGTTATTGTGTCCAGTTTGGATCGTCTTTCCGTTTATCAAGTGAAAATATATATATATATATATATATAATATTTATATATACTTTTAATATTTATATATATATTTTAATATATATACATTAATTTATAATAAATAAAATAAATTAATATTTATTTATATATATATATATATATATATATATATATATATATATATATCCACTAAAAAATTCGAAAAAACGATCCAACCTGGACGCAAATCAGTTCACAAATGAAGAAAAGCAACACACAGAGAAAGAGACACACTTACAAATATATACTCGTATATATAAAGATTTCACATAAACACGTAAAATATCAATCAATGATCAAACCACAATAAGAAAATAATTATTTTCTTATAATTATTAAAGGGGTTTTTGACTCTGACGAAGACCACTTGTTACGGTTGAAAGATCTTAGTATTGTTTTCCCATTTTCTTATTGTGGTTTAATCATATATACATATATATGTATACAAAAAGTTGGTAACATGTCATGTTACAAAGAAATAATTCATAGTAAGAACTGCACACTAAATAAAACTTCAAATTCAAGAACTTGGAAGAGGTAAATCATGAAATAATAAGTTAACAATAAATTGTAGACCAGAGGAGGGTGATGAAGGGAAGTGGTCCACAGATGTTTATGTTTAAATAGTTATGGACATACATTTCAACAGAGATTTCACAATAAAAGAAATAATTAAAACAGGTGGAGTCCAGGTGTTCTTATATAACCTAGTGTAAGAAGGGTGCACGCTGTTTGGATGTTATGTTGTAATACTGCATTCTTCATAGTCGTGGCTCTCACCTATGGCTGGTCCTTGTTTTTCTAGCAGTTGTAAGTGTCCGTGTTGTCCCAATTTGTTTGTCTATTGATTACATATTGAAAATAATTGGTTACATCTCTTTGGAGCAGTCAAAATTGCAAAAAGACAACAATCTAGCTCATCTGAACAAATCTGATATGGTACTCTGCAAAACAACTTAACATCACGTACCATCAGACCTGAAGACAAAATAATATCAATGGACTGTGAGTCACTTTTCACGACGTTCCTGTCGGCCTTCCATTAGCTTCAGATGCATGGCAGTCTACAATCACGTTAACGTATCACCCTTGCAAATTGAAAAAAAAAAAATCATATTTCAAAAGTTTGACGTTCGCTACTTTCTGCGAGCCTGGAAACAGACCTCGATAGTCCTTTTCCCTAAACCGGGAAATAATCCAACTCTAGCTAATAACTACCATAAGCTTTCTTAATTCTCCAAATATAGTATTTCAAGTCTTACTTAAACAAGTACCCAAGTTTCTCTGATTTACTGACATCTGGTTTAGACAAAAGTAGTGAGTTCAGTTGTTGCAGTTCACTTAAGTAAAATATAGAGAAAGATCACAATAAATCACCAGAAGTAATCAAAGACATCACAAACTCACCACACTAATGAATGTAACAAACATATTATTATCAACCATCCATCATACTTCGTGAATCAGTGTTGTTGCTACTCGACAGGAATCACACGTTGTTCATCTTTAGGTAAAACTGATATTTGTTGAAATATCCTGAGCATAAATCCCTAAATAAATGATAAAAAAGATATCCAAAACGGTATATAGAAGAACTGATAAGAATAACATATACTCTTCTTAAGCATAGATATTAAGATACTATTATTAATGGCATGATAATTTGATTCATGTTATTATAGTAATTGTCAAATATTTTTGAGTAAACTTATCTTTTCAGAATAAATGTTGACTGATATGTTAAAATGTATGTACTTTTGATACCCTGATATCAAATGATACGTGTATCATATTATTATTATTATACGTTGATATTTTGATACGTTGTAAAGAATGTTGATATGTTGATACTTTTCCTAATTTTATTTCTATTCGTACATGCAATGATATTAGTAATATGAAGTGAGAGGTCTGAGAAACAGAGGAAATTAAATGAAAGGTGGTTATTAGGCAGTAGGAGTGAGTGTGTGAGAAAAGTGGTGTGACGTAACAACGACTTGTGTTGGAACGCGATAGAGGATCAAGAAGCTAGAGATACACTTCATTTGGGAAGACTGTAGTGACACTCGGCTTGAATGGGGAAAAGTCACAGAAAAGGACTCGAAATATTACTGGATGTAGTATATCTGGTGCAGTTTTAAAAATTACGTTAAATCGTATTATACTACCTCACAGTACTGTTGATTATACCTTAACAACCGCTGAACCTTGACTTAACATATAAGACTGAAACAAAGCAAGACTGACTATAAACATTCTAAATATAAGCCTGAATATAAGATTTACATTATCTGACCACCTGCAGACATGCAAAACAATCTCTGAGCCTTCCTGGGCCCGTAGCATTGACATTTTGGTTTTCGAATTTTTCTAATTAAACTTTTACGCAATATATTATGCCAAGGTTTCAAATATTGTGCTGTCCATAAATCTGTAGAGCCCTGTACGCTATATCAGCAGACTGCCAAACTTTCTAAATTTACCAGTGACATCCCTCTTCTCAATGAGAATACCCCCAAACTTTCAATGGTATTTAAAAAAAAATTCAAAAATTATTACTCTTACATTTAAGTTGTAGATTAACAGCGTGCTGATTGAAAAAAACAAATTCTGCCGACTTGAGTATCAATATAAATTAATTGCAACATCCTTAGCTGGATTAAACTTTCTACATGACAGTCTTTTCCTGACAGTCGTATGGGTCACTCTTAAAGATGGGAAAGTTCGAAATATATGTACGTCACTTGTACCTGTTGAAGTCAGTTGTATCTGACTTTTCTATGTGGTTTTCTGTATCATTAGACATGTTGTTCTTGCATATCGTTTCTTTTTTTTAGCTTTGTATATATAAACAAGTTAAGTTTTTTTTGCTTATAAATTTTAATTTACTTTATATATATTTTTTCTATATTTCATTTCTATTTATACGATAATTTATTACACTAATCCTTTTTCTGTATATACACTTACATATTTATTTTATTTTTTCTTTCTTTTAAATTTTCCTCCAATTCCTTTTGATTCATTATGAGAACATATAATAAATTAGTTATGACAACAATAATTATAATTACAATGAAAACAGACTTACATAAGCTTTTATAATGTATGTTAACATCCACTTATTTTTTAGCAGTAAGGATAACATATACTGAATCCTGTAAACAACTAAATGAAATTCTCAATCATAGCTATGATGGGGCCTGTATGTTCCACACGACATGAAATAAGTAAGAAATTAGATAATTACGTTCAGCATTATAATTTTACATAATAGTGAGTGGCTAAGTTGGTTTTTATTTTAAGCAATATTTGATATCCTTTAAGTTAATACCTAGTTTCATTGTACTTATAAGTGTTTTTATAGATATTTTTATAAAAAGATATTAAGAATGAAATTAAAAAGAATATTGAACATTGTCTTCTTAGAATTTGGCAATAAATCTCATAATGGTAATTCAATCTTGAAATATAGTTTGCAAAAAGGGGTCAGGTTAGCTCAGTGGTTACGTACTCGCCTCAGAAACTGATAGGACCGGGGTTCGATCCCCACCTGGCCCTGGATTTATTCATGCGCGAGGTGAATAAATCTGAGCACGTCGTCCCTCGGAGAAGGAGGTTAAACTGTCGGTCCCGAGCCTGTACGATGTCACGTACTCGTTAAAGACCCATACTCTAAATACACTTGAGTTAGGCAAAATTTAAGACTCCCATTGTAGAATCAATCTTCATTGTGTGGTATCACAAAGGGCCAATGCTCGGCCTAAGTGTGTTCCCTTGTCGGACTGCCCCTGCAACCTAACCTAACCTAGTTTGCAAAAACTAATTTCGGTACTATTCGACATTTATTGTTAATCAGGGTTAATTTTTTTCACTTAAAAAAACGTAGATCATTATGATTATAGGGTGATCATTATTTGTTATTGTTGATTATTTCATTATTGTATAATTATTATTTGTTGATTTTAGAAGATAATAAATGTAAAGCATGAGTAGCGTAGGTTGTTAATAGCATCTTATTGGAGATCTACTTCACATCGACTTTGCATTAGAAGTTTAAATGCGAACTTCATGATATCGCTTGATTGATGGTAGTATTTATATTTAGTTGGAAATAAATCTATGCGATGTTTTGACTTCTCCATGGCAGACTTGATCAGGAAGACTGTAAAACACCATGGCCCAAAAGAGTTAATCCCTTGAACTCATTCGGAGATTAAATTAAGGCCGAAGAAGATAAAAAGAGCAAATTATAGTGTTGTGCATTGTTTGAAAGTTTATGACCGAATTGAAGAGGAAGGATGATCTAATGAAGAGTAATGGGAAGTAAATGGAGGGAGTGGGCACGAGGTGGAGATTAGTATTCGGGATAGGAGGGTTTACGTCAGGGTGTCCTTGGCCTCGTGCGGCCTGAACCAGCAGGCGGCTTCTGTCTTCAAGGAGCAAACAAGAGCAGTGGTCAGGTCATCGAAGGTAAAAACACACCCAATCAACACTCTATCCACCTCTAGACCCTCAAATAGTCCTGGGTGTCCTTGGCCTCGTGCGGCCCGAACCAGCAGGCGGCTTCTGTCTTCAAGGAGCAAACAAGAGCAGTAGTCAGGTCATCGAAGGTAAAAACACACCCAATCAACACTCTATCCACCTCTAGACCCTCAAATAGTCCTGGGTGTCCTTGGCCTCGTGCGGCCCGAACCAGCAGGCGGCTTCTGTCTTCAAGGAGCAAACAAGAGCAGTAGTCAGGTCATCAAAGGTAAAAACACACCCAATCAACACTCTATCCACCTCTAGACCCTCAAATAGTCCTAGGTGTCCTTGGCCTCGTGTGGCCTGAACCAGCAGACGGCTTCTGTCTTCAAGGAGCAAACAAGAGCAGTAGTCAGGTCATCGAAGGTAAAAACACACCAATCAACACTCCATCCACCTCTAGACCCTCAAATAGTCCTGGGTGTCCTTGGCCTCGTGTGGCCTGAACCAGCAGACGGCTTCTGTCCTCAAGGAGCAAACAAGAGCAGTGGTCAGGTCATCGAAGGTAAAAACACACCCAATCAACACTCCATCCACCTCTAGACCCTCAAATAGTCCTGGGTGTCCTTGGCCTCGTGCGGCCCGAACCAACAGGCGGCTTCTGTCTTCAAGGAGCAAACAAGAGCAGTAGTCAGGTCATCGAAGGTAAAAACACACCCAATCAACACTCCATCCACCTCTAGACCCTCAAATAGTCCTGGATGTCCTTGGCCTCGTGCGGCCTGAACCAGCAGGCGGCTTCTGTCTTCAAGGAGCAAACAAGAGCAGTAGTCAGGTCATCGAAGGTAAAAACACACCCAATCAACACTCCATCCACCTCTAGACCCTCAAATAGTCCTACATATTTTTTGTATTGAGAAAGAGTGCAGATGCATTCTCTATGATGTGGCATATCAAGGGTGTCAGAGTCGTGTACTGTTATTATACTTCTTCTAGTGGATGCACTAAAAAAATTTGCAAGTCAATGTAAACAATGTAAAAAATGTAAACAAGTACAAGTATAGCAAGTAAACCATTAGTCCATGATCAATATTCAGTTTTTATAGTTTTATTGCTCCTTGCTGTAATTGAAATGTCATTAATTTTTTTTAAAAATTTATTTATATCTGTTCAATTTTTAGGCAAAACTTTTATGAGCCGCTTAGCTTTAAAACAAAATTTTCTGAAAGCAGAAACTGTACTATTAATGACCCTTTGGTAATGTAATTTGGGAAAAAAATTATATTAACTCATCCTCCATATAATGTTCTATTTTTAGGAATAGTTTCATTTTGATTCGTGAAACATTTATGGCTTGTATAGCTTCTCACAAGCTTTCAGATTGAATTATAAGTAAAAATTTTTATATTTTATTGAAAAAAAAATCCTTCTTGTTTTAAAAATTTGAGGATATTTTCATTGATTACTTTTGTAATCTCAAAGATAATGCCAACCGCTCAAGGTTCTAGAATTAGTAGTTTTGGAGAAAAAAAATGTTGTCTAGAAACACATTTTTGTCAACAAAGCAACTTTTCTATCATGAAATATTGCTCCCAAAGTATTTTATGCAACCATCAATTTGATCCAATACGCAAAATTGGTTAATTACTAATATATTTTTTCTCAATATACATTTATAGAAACCTTATAACAGAGTACAGTACGCAGGAAATAGATAACACTTGCTCAGAGTAAATTGGATTTTAATTATATTTGAAATTGAGAAAGAAAAGTGATCTTTTAATGGTATTAGAATGTCATAAAACTCCCAGTATAATAATTTTATAAAAGACCAAAAATGTAAAACATAAGTCAAAACTGAAACATCTTTATAAAATAATGAATTAAACTCTCCTACATCTTAAATTTAAAATTATCTTAAAACGACATTATCTCATACATATTTATGGCATATTTCAGATAAAATAAGAATATTTTCAAGTTTTAAATGTCTTAAAACTTTGTCTTAAATCATCAGTGTAGGAGGAGGTCAAATAAACTATGTAAGAATCCACTGGCTATTGGAACAATGTCATGTTCTCGTGTAAGAGATTTTTTTCTTAACATGAAATCTAAACTTTGGCTTTTCAAAAATTTTATTACTGCTGTAGTTATACAAATGATATTATATGCATCAGTAGTGTGATATACAAATGTAAGCGTATATATTGATAAGTGGATCAATCAGGATTTGTACTACCTCCAGGAATGACAGACTAATAAACATCTCCCGTTTAGCCGTTATATTATATACCCAAGAAGTATGATATTATGTCTATTTTTAGTAAGGTTGAGTGTAGGCCACTCCAGTTTTTTTTATATTTTCATAATTCTGTTTGAAATTGTATAGGAAGATATACACATTTTGAGTACATGTAAAAATATGTTATATATTTTTAAATAATTTTAATCGTAAAATCCCGAATTAATATATTAATTTGTATATGGGAACAGGTGAATAACAAACTCTTTGATTTAGAGGTCACTGAAATCAGGAAAACAAAACAAAAATCTATCATAATTGATACATTGTTACATAGGTCAGGGGTAAAGTATGAGAGGACAGCGAGATATAGGGTGTGAGAGTGAGCAGAAGAAGAAAGAGTGAGCACGATAGGTATATTGAGAGGGAGATGTGTTGGACAGATATGAAGAGGGAGTGAGAGCAAGAGAGGAGATGAGAATCAAAGATGGAGGCAAGCGTAAAGGTTTACATTCAAAGGTTAAAGGAGGTAAGCATAGAACAAACGTTCAACTAGAAAACTAAAACTATTATTTCTTAAAAAATGTTATTGTTTTTAATTATCTAGCATTTATTTTATTAATTAGATAATTACTAACGTTTTTTGTATCCATTTCAAGAATTTGTTGATTATTCAACAGCAACTAGTTGAAGACCTCTTAATTTACTCTAAATAAATAAATTTTAGAAGCCTTTTGGAGAATGTTACAAGTAATAATTGATAGAAGGAAATCTCTAATTAGTAAGTAGTTGAAAAGTAGCACAAAATGCAAAATGAGACTTATACGAAATGAGAAGATATACCGGCTTGGTATTCATAGAATTTAAAGTTCTATGAATTTTAAATATGTATTTTTAATTTCACTGTAATCAATTTTATTACAATTATTACATTATTAACATTACGATTATTATTATGTTTCATTTTATTACAATTATTTTATATTAGCTTTTTAAATTCTAACTTTTAAGCTAATAAAATACATGTGCCAATAATTTGTTTGTTAAAACAAACTATTGTTTGTGCCAAAAAGAATTAAAATAACTTCTATTAACTATTTTACAGATATTGTGTATAAAATATATTTTAAGGTTCATGTAAAAGTATATATAAAGAAAATGATGAAAAATAATATCATACACATGATCTATGAACAAATTGGTATACCTTAGCATGATGAGACGTAATTTTGTTTTGTTCTGTCTGGCGAAGCGCGAAGAGACTGGCGTGTTAGGACATGCATACAACTATAGGGTCCAAAAGTTCTCTTACATTCAATCTTCTGGGATAACCACCCCCACTATACCTTAACGATTGCGTCTTAATTTATAACCAGAGCAAATAAATGTCTCATAGTATTTCAAATAGAGCTTGTATAATACAATCTTCGACTGTTTTATTCAAAACAAATTATATTTATGAGGTTTTCTTTTTTGTACTGATTCAAGTTCAGAGCACATATTGAAATGCACTAAACTTGTATGTTTATATAAATTGATAGCGCTATTGACTTAAAAATAAATTTCATATTTATACAACCATAAATAATTAAAAATAATAATTATAATTTAATTTCAAATTATAAAAACTGTTTTCATATTACTTCCAGAAATGATTTCGTGTATTTTATCTATTGATAATCGGATATAATACAGTACATTTACTTTACTATAAGTGAAACTTTATTAACATCTAGTAGTCAAGATCTATTTGATATGACACTTCCTAAGTAGTTACACTTTTTTAGTTCCCTAAATACATTTTGTCATATTTAATTTGATCTGGTGGGGGTAAATGTATATAAAAAGTTCGTGGCCATGCAAAAAACTTTTTTTACTTAAAAAGTCAGACATAAAATTTTGAAATTTGGTAAACAAATAGTCATGGTTATGATAAGGTCTGGTTATGGTTATTTTATGGTTATGGTTATGTATAGGTCCAGGACAAAACCAAATAATGGTAACAGTACAATATGTGAAAACAGTTTTTTATTCTTCTCAAAATTATAAACAAAAAAGTTAGTCCATAATACACATAAACACTACGAATAAACATTCATATTTTTAGTGCAGTATAATTAAGCCTAATCTACAACTTACATTACTTAATTATTTATTTATGAAGACAACCATATCAAAAGGGATGTCTAGTCAATCAAACTTATTGTTTTATCATTTGACTATGAGTATTACTTTACTGTAAGTAAAGTATTGTAACTATAAAAAAATTGATCTCAATTTTTTAACGAATTTACGTGTTTGAGATCTCAAAAGTCCTCTTTTGATGATTCTTCAACGATGTCATTGTTTATGTAGTAGGGTGGGTGTGTATCCAAAAGTTTGTGGACTCGCTATAGACCATACCAAGTTCATATTTCAACAAAAGTTGGGTATTATTGTGTAAGATGTGCTTTGTTGTTTTGAAGCAATATTGAATAATCTGAAAGTACCTTTTAAGCCAAAATACATTTTTATAAAACTTTTTTTCTCCTAAAGAACTAATTCTAGAATGTTGAAACTTTGGAATTATTATGAACATGACAATAACATTAACAGAAATAAATAACAGAATTTTTCAATTACCAAAAAGTCAGTTTTGTTAAAACTGTAAATTTTTTACCGTATGATGAATTCTAACAACTTTTGGGTGCTAAAAAGGTCAAAACCATTGGATAAATAGTAAAAAAATTATACAAAAAATAGTTCTTTTGTATTCCGCAAGAACGGAATGTGGATTATCATAAATTTTATGATTTCCAAAAATGTTTATTAACATTTAACGACTAATTATAGAAAAGCAAAACTTTGTCCAAAACATTAATCGAATATTAGTTATTTAACAAAATTTATCAATAACTTTGAATAACTCGACGAGCAATTAAGCTATAAAATCTGAAAACTCAAATTTGAAAAATAGAATACCTACTTTACTTATCAGATTTAATTACATTAACTTTTTTTTTAACAAAATCTAGAGGATACTCATTCACTTTTAATGTTCAATGAAAATATTTGAAAATATTTCAAAGTGCTGTCATAAGTGCGGACAATAAAATTCATTAATTATTAAAAGAAATGCTACAGATATCCCTCTGCATATAATGCAAAAACAGGATGTTTTTTTGTTTGTTTTGTAACAATTATAAAACTAGATTGGCATACACTAAACTTTAATCTAAGCAAACATAATATCAAAGTCGTTGGCAGTAAATTGAGTTTTTGTTTTATTTTAATTAAACTATCGTTCTTAAGTTATAAAATACACTGTAGTCAGTATTTTCAAAATAATAGAATCAATTTAATGATTTCATTAGTTTTGCTGCTGCTATGAACATTTTTTTAGTTATAAGAACTTTGAAATCGTTGAGTTAGAACAATCAGGCAAGTTGTTATTATTTGGATTCAACTGATGATCTAGACAAACAAAAAAAATTTTTGTTGATTAAATGGACATGACATTTTTCATGTAATATTACACTAATAATGCTAACTGTTGAGGTATATCTCGACTAGAATGATAAGCTTTTGTTAAAAAATGAAATAGAAGACTCCAAAATTAGTCAAACAGTTATTATCAGGATCAATTTGGATAGTTTACGAAATATATGCAAAATGAAATTTTATTGAAAGAAATTTGGCTTAAATAGTTAATTTCTTTGCAACAAAGAAGAAAATGGTTTGGAATTGCTCACTTTATCAAATAGGGCTGAATGTATCCATAATGAGTGATTTTGATATCCACAAGATAGAGAAATATGAGAAAATTTTAGACGAACAGAGAATTCTTTTGTTTATAATTTTATAAGTAAATTATTCTGTTTTCGTGAAAACAAGGACTGGTGTAACAAACTGTAGGAAAAGAATAGATTCAGAAATCTCTTGACTTGATTAGGGAATGAAACAATAAACGTTGTTAGGAAAGATAGAGAAGTCTGGTAGAAGGAAAGAAAGGACAGATAGAAAGACAGAGGTAGAGTATGGCTAAGATTCTCACAGAAGCAAATAAATGGAGGAAGAAAGACAGAGAAGAGAGTTTTCAGCCTTGTGTTGGCTCGTGGGAAGGAGATAGAGGATCGACCCTGACCCTATGTTGCACCACTGAAACAGTCCTTCGCTGTGGGTCAATGATCTCTTCTCCCTGTTTGCTTTCCTTCTTCAGGTTAAGGCACAATATCATCTCTTTAGTTTTATGATTCATAAACATTGGGTGAGTCCAATGATGATGACAAAACTAAAACTTACTTTACTTTAAAAAGCATTTTGAATTGATAAAATATTAAAAACTCCATACACTTAAAAAATAAAAAAAAATATTATAGTTAAAATACCACAGCACTTGAATCGAGTCCCTTGAACAGTTATATCTCCGATATCATCAATTCACTATTTCAACCTATTCAATGTTATATATTCTCCCTGAAAGACAAAAAAAGAGAAAAGTTTATACTTATGAACAATTCACTTTGAAGATAATATATCTCATTTTTGTTTTAAAACCAGATATTTATCTCTTCGTGCCTTAACATACGTGCCTTAACATTATAAACCTGGAGTAGACATTCTCAACTTTCAAATGGTAACATAACATCATACTCGTTGAGAATCAATTGAGTTTTGGCTTTACTTTAATGTGTTTATCAAATCTCTGTGATAATATTATCAAACTTAGACATAATAATAACGATTAAAATGGTCTTATTTGCTTTTCTTGTGGCCATTTTCATTTAATCAGTTATAAGAAAGAGTCATTGATCTAAAACAATGTTATATATATTTATTATTAAACAGAGAGCCTTCATCAGTGTATGAGTTGCATGACTTTTATAGTTTAGTTTTTCATCAAAAGAAACTCCAAGATTTGAGTAAATCTAAGGGTTCTAGCTTTGTGTTTGCAATAAAAAGGTATTTGCGACCTAATTTCATTCTTTCTAAGAAAGTAATAAGAACTGCGTTAGCAGGATTTACTCTTATATCTTTCTTCTTACTCATTATTCGCCAAAGTGGAGAGCATGCCGCACAAGCTGAAATCCAGTAACATCAAGGGCGTCTCATCTTATAATAACAAAGTCCACACCAACAATCACAATAATTAGTAATAGTAACAATAAAAACGCTATCTAAGGATCATCATAAATTTCATTACGAACTAAAATCTACAGGCAAAGAGCAGCACTGCCTTTTGAGCACTGCCAAAGAGCAGCACTGCCTTTTGAGCACTGCCAAAGAGCAGCACTGCCTTTTGAGCACTGCCAAAGAGCAGCACTGCCTTTTGAGCACTGTCAAAGAGCAGCACTGTCTTTTGAGCACTACCAAAGAGCAACACTGCCTTTTGAGCACTGCTAAAGAGCAGCACTACCCTTTCAGCACTGCCAAAGAGCAGCACTGCCTTTTGAGCACTGCTAAAGAGCAGCACTACCCTTTGAGCACTGCCAAAGAGCAGCACTGCCTTTTGAGCACTGTCAAAGAGCAGCACTACCCTTTGAGCACTGCCAAAGAGCAGCACTGCCTTTTGAGCACTGCCAAAGAGCAGCACTACCCTTTGAGCACTGCCAAAGAGCAGCACTGCCTTTTGAGCACTGCTAAAGAGCAGCACTACCCTTTGATCACTGCCAAAGAGCAGCAATACCCTTTGAGCACTTCCAAAGAGAAGCACTGCCTTTTGAGCACTGCCAAAGAGCAGCACTACCCTTTGAGCACTGCCAAAGAGCAGCACTGCCCTTTGAGCACTGCCAAAGAGCAGCACTGCCTTTTGAGCACTGCCAAAGAGCAGCCTTAATAAGGTTAACTTCTGAGTTTAATAAGACTTTGCTAGAGAGTTTCATGTTACATCTACAGGATGTGTATGTCAAGGTAAACCAAAACTAAAGTTGATATAGGTACTCTATATTTTCGATTTATAAGTGTTAAAGAATTATAGGTAGACTGAATTTCTATGTGGATAAATGTATATATATATATATATATATATATATATATATATATCATGATCAAACCACAATAAGAAAATGGAAAAGCAAGACTAAGATCTTTCAACCGTAACAAGCGGTCTTCGTCAAAATGATCGTCAAAACGGTCTGACGAAGACCGCTTGTTACGGTTGAAAGATCTTAGTCTTGCTTTCCCATTTTCTTATTGTGGTTTGATCATTGATTGTTATTTCACGTGTTTATGTGAAATAACAATCAATGATCAAACCACAATAAGAATATGGGAAAACAAGACTAAGATCTTTCAACCGTAACAAGCCGTCTTCGTCAGAGTCAAAAACCCAACTGAAACACTAGATGCAGAGAACATCAGGTGAGAGGTTGAGAAGAGTTGGAGGGAAGAGTGGTATTTTAAAAGGGTGAAAGTGCAGGAAAGGACTAATATCCAGAAAGGGATGTTTGTGGTCCCCAAACACAACATATATTTATATAATATATGTATCACGTATAATATATATATATATATTATACGTATATACATACATATACATACGTATACGTATACATACATAATAATATAATACATATATTTATAACACCCAAACATACAATTTTTCAGTTGTTTTCAAAAGCCTCGTGGACCGTTTAGTTATTGATATTTAGTTAGATATATCCATGTCGTTTCTTCAGAACATTATAACTTCATCTTCTGGTAACAACTTATTCCCTAAGTTTTCGTCTGTGATTACCCTCGCTGTTTTTGATATATATGTTTACATGAGGAATCAAGGTTCAAGGATGGCTTGGAGTTTCTGTAACCAACAATTTTCTTCGTCGTGCACCAATACAGCATGAAGCAACTCTTGCCGGGAGGCCAGGCCGCGAGGCCTGATGGTTAACCATTGCCGACACAGCTTATGCATTAATCCTACCCATTCTTATCGTACATTGTTGTTCCAGCATTCCTCATAATTCATGGCTGCCGACATGAAATTACTTGGGCAATAGACCAGACACAACCCATTAGTAGGCTCTTCTCCGCAAACGGCCACTTCACATTCAAGAGCTGGGATTAATGCTATTCTCAGTGTTTAACATATTAATTCAGTCTATATACGAGTATATATATTATTTATCTGCTCATCCATAAATATGTCCCTTGGACAAATGATTTGGGAATTAACACCAGCCCACCGGAAAGTTGTTAGAAAACTAAAGCTGACCAGCTTAAAAGTCGTGAACGCAGAAGCTGCTGTTTATTTTAATCAAATATGCCTACGCGAAGATTTGCTGCCCTCATACACCAATATATATATATATATATATATATATATATATATATATATATATATATATATATGATCAACCACAATAAGAAATGGGAAAACAAGACTCAGTTGGGTTTTTGACTCTGAAGAAGACCGCTTGTTACAGTTGAAAGATCTTAGTCTTGTTTTCCCATTTCTTATTGTGGTTTGATCATTGATTGTTATTTCACGTGTTTATGTGAAATCTTTATATATATATATATATATATATATATATATATATATATATATGACAAGCAGGAGCCATCGCCAGACACAACTCCCAGGAACATGGAAGAAAACTCACCCGCCAGGACCTTGTACAAAACACCATCATTTCATGACCAAACACCAAATCATGAAACATAACCCATTAATTAATCTTCAACACACCGGGGTTTCACGTACACTGCAGCTAGGTGTCCAACCACCAGCTACTCGCCAAGCCAACATCCAGTCACTGCCCAGTATTCAGACCAGCAACACCTCAGATATGTATATGAGACAAAATGCCGTAGGGAAGAATCAAAATGAAGAAAAATAAGCTCTGAGGCATTCTAAACTATCTCGTCAGAGAGCTACTACAAATAATATATATATATATACTTTTTCGTTAGAATACGATCCAAAACGGACAAATATAGTTCAATATAGACAAAGAAACATAGAGAAATCAAAAGAATACACTTACAGTCTCTAATTTTTGGTTTGAACCGTCTTCAGGAGAGATAAGAGAGGGAAACCAAGCGCACTGGTTTCCCTCTCTTATCTCTCCTGAAGACGGTTCAAACCGAAAATTAGAGACTGTAAGTGTGTTCTTTTGATTTCTCTATGTTTTTTTGTCTATATTGAACTATATATATATATATATATATATATATATATATATATATATATATAATATATAAATATTAAAACAGTATGAATTGTCGATATGTGGGACAGATATGTAACATAAAAAGGATAAATCGGGATGCGGTCAGTTTCTTCTACTTCCAAAAGAAAAAGATTTTGAATAAAATCGAAACGTCGGCAATGAGAGTTTGATTGGAAGTGGAAGAAACTGACCACATCCCTATTTATCCTTTTTATGTTACATATATATATAAATTTTCCAAAACGCTGCACAATTAATAAAATTTAATGAAAATTCCTTTTTTATCACTATTTTTTAACGATTTTAGCTATTTCAATGAAAGAGTTACATTTTATTTTTATTAGCTTACTTATATTTTGTACAAATTGGCGACTCATGGTGCTACTAACCTGTAAATTTTTCTGTTCTAGACTCCTTGATAGAATAAGAAAACTTAAAATATTTATTGTTATCTTTCGATGGTAGAAGTTAATGTCTGGATATTAATTATTAAATCCCAGATTTTGGCGATCTATATATTTCACTAACTTGCCACAATGGAAAATCAATTGATTGGTCTTCAGTAAGAACAGGTGAACCAGTTATAGTAGAAACACGGATTTTTGTTAAATTTCATCAAAGGAGGTGATGAAATGATAGCATATTCAATCATTTTAAAAACAGTATTCCCTACATTGCCTGACAAGAATTAATGAATTATCACTTTTGTCTTCTGACAAAAAAAAGAATCATAATAAAATGTTTCTTGATAAACAGCAATTTAGATAAATTGATAAACAATGGCCCATTGTTTAAATTGTCTATTCATGCTGGTATGTTTAAATTAAATTTCTTCAACATGAGTTGAAGAATTGGTTAAAGGAGGCTTCTTGTATTACAGTAAAGAAAAACTAATGGTAGATACGACTTATTGTAGTCAAACCGAAAACCAAAAGAATGCTAAATTTTGAATTTAATGATTTTAATAATTTATAGCTACTAACTTTTGTTATTTGATTCATTCTCGCTTTCATGTTTTATCATCGATTACCTTATTTCAGATTTAACTCTATTATTAGGTTCACAGCTTGTGTTGAAGCCTAATGCTTTTTTCTTAGACCTCCATCTCCCATTTCTATTTGACAAACCTAAAACATTTCTCGTTGTCACCCTTCTGGTTTTCTCCTGATAACAACTATTGTTAGAAATATTATAAATAATAGAAATAATTAGAAATAATTATATTATAAAGTATGTTTTTTTTCTATGCACGCTTTGTTCGTTCTATATTATGAATATACAAATTATACGACATGATTTGCTATGAAAACGAATTGGATTGAGCATGTAATGCAAACTCATTAAAAGAATTGACTGGAGTAAAACCTATAGAAACTTGCCAAGCTACTGAGCGAGAGTGAATCATACTGGTGCAAAGTGAGGTGGATTTTGGGAATAATGGTTGTGAGCCATAAAATAATTTGTAGAGAGAATACAAAGGAAAGCCTTAACTAACATGTGAGGAATGAAGGTATCTTGTTGATGAGAACATTTAATCAAAATGCGACCTACTATTTATATAACAGATGACTGAGAGGTTATACAGTAATAAGTTTTACCTGAATATACGAGTAGCCAATAAATAAAAACTGAAAGAACACCTAGAAAAAGGATTCATAACTGATTATCTAGAACAATTAAGAACTGAACCATTACAGAAAACCAACAGACAGTAATTTCAGCCATTCCTTTGGGAGAAGTGTATCTGTTCTACATTAATATTTCGAAACATCAAAAGATATCAATCAGTGTTAAAACAAGAAATATTATAAAACTATGTATTTAGTAATGTTTATCAAATTGAAGTCAGTCTTCCAGTTGTCCAGACTGTCCTGGTAAGTTTAGAAATCACAAGGGGCAATTGAGAATCAGTTATTCATATTTTGGTCTTATGTCACTTTTATTTATGATGCAAATAAGAAGGAATATTTTGCTACAGATGGCAGAAACAGTATTCAGCAGAGGAATGCCAAGTGATCTCTCTGCATAGTTATGCAATGAATATTTTTTTCCATTAAAAATAACTAAGGGAAATTTCATTTAAGAAATACAAACATTACTCTATCCCAGGGTTATCAGTTGAACAAAGCTATTTGGTATTCCTCAAACTAATGCACTTATTTCGAAAGTAATGTCACGATTCCAGATGGATAACTCCTTAGAAGTTGATTCTTTTTTTTCTAACAAGTTTTAGGCAACAACGTAAAATTATATAAATCAAACAGTTTTGGAATGAAAATAAATATAATTCAACTTAATAAATAGGTCTAAATTTAACAATTACTCCAAAAGACTTTTTAGAGAATTTTCTTATTTTAATGATATTCAAACAATCTACCGACAAGACTACAAGAAATACTGTTGCTTCCCTGATTAAGCTTTTTTATATTGTGTGAAATTCCTTGTCATTTCAGAACAATTTCAATAATAAGAAAACTTTCCAATAAATGATATAAAAACGCGGTTGTAAGAACATTATAATGAAGACTATATGGAGTCAAAACTATAGTTTGGATTACTTATGTTTAATCACATTGGAGAAGCAATTAAAGTTAGTTGAAGTTTAATTGCATTAGAGAAGAAATCGCACGCATAATTATTTAGTCATGTGAATTCAACTTTGCTATGAAAAGAAACTGACGTAATGGGAAAGAGGATTTATTGACGTTTAAAGCCAACTGATCTAATCAAAAGTATCAATACTAGAAAATGAAGGAACATCCTTCTAGTCAAAAAATAATTGAATCAAGACCATTTATTAAACGTGTTCTGTTTTGCATATGGTTTCTGACATTACTGTTTGAATAATATTGTATCCAAGCACAAAACAAATAGACCATATAATTCTAAATTCATTTTATTTGCTAACCTTACGCTTCATAGTCGATAGCAAGTTTTGGAAACCTATGATTTGAACAAATTCAACTGGTATGCATTTTTTTTCTTAGATTTAAACTAGGTACTTGGGACTCTTCACTGACAAATTACTTACCTGGAATCCTCATACCTGACTGAAAAGACTTGACCTAAAACGACGATTCTTATTAATGTACAGACTTCACTGGAAACACTCGAAATCGATACTAAACAACATAATGCTGTCATATAAAACATTACTGAGACCAATCTAAACTTCCGGACTTGAACTATGTAGTTGTGTGCAAAACCTTCAAACATTCATTGAATACAGTCTTTCCAATTCAAAATCCTCTGCACTATTACTAATGCTCCTTATTATGTCACAAAGGGGCATTCATATAGATCTGAAAAATTCCATTTATACAAAATTTAACCTCTGATCGTTACTGGGTGTTTCACACTAAACTTTTCTCTCACCCAAATCCTCTTGTACAAAACCTTTCTTCTTCCTAACCTTCCCAGAATCCCTCAAGACAACTCAAGAGAAGGATCTGCTCCTATAAGAATCTACTAAAGTCAAGAAACGAACTAAAAAGTTTCATTTTTTAGAAACGAACTAAACAATCGGTTTCATTCTTTACTCAAGTGTATCAAAGCTATTTGTTTTACTCTTATTAAAAATGCTTGTACACAAAATATGCATAGTTTTATGTTTCTAAATAAAAATGTTAAAAAAGAAACATTTAAATAATATTGAATGTTGGGTTTTCATAAATTAATTTTTAAAATTTGAAACTAAAATGATTATTTTTATATTGAACGTATTTTTATATTGAAACTTTTATAAATTTAACGTTTATTTAAAAATATTCATTTAACGTATTTTTACGTTCATATTTTATATTGACGTAATTTATTTTAATATTTTTTTATGGATACGCTGAAAATGATTGTTTGCTTCAATTATAAACTAAAATTTTATACTAGGTTTAGTTCGTATTTATTTAACATAATTTTACATCAGGAACTACCTTCAAGCCGTTAGGTGTTTAATAGATGATCTCGTTCAATTACTAATGTATGATGATTAAATAATGAATCACGTAAGAATATTAAATAATGATGTTACTAGGAGAGCCTCCGGCTAAGACCTTTATAAAAGATTCATGTCATTGTGTCAACTGAAAGGCTGCTGAGGGCGAGATAAAGTGCTTGGCGAGGGTCGACTGCGAAGGCTCTTCCTCACTCCCTCTACCTTACAGTCTCCTGCATATTTTACAATAGATAATCAAGCTGGTAGGCAAGATTTAGAGCTGCTTTATAATAATGCCAGTCACAGACGCTGGCAAACAGTTCAACTGCTTGTAACAGACTCTTAATAGGTCTGCCCCACATGCTGCTTGAGTCACAACCTGACGCATTGTATTCACTTGGCAGTTAGGTTAACCCTTGCAAACATCTCGACCTCTAACTATTTTCTCACTATCTAAAAACAATTTAATTACCTTATGCACATACAATAATAATATAAAGCATAATTTCTTATATACATATATATAAAGATTTCACAATAAATAATATAAAATACCTCTCTTGACTCCCAATCTTCTCAGCCCCACACCAGATATTTCCACGTTTTTGGTTTCAGTTGAGATTTGACTCTAACAAATACCACTTTTTATGGTTTAATATTCACTTTTCATAGTCATTCTTCTGATTTCCTACTGTCTTTTAGATGTAGATTTATATATGTATATATATATATATATATATATATATATATATAATATATATATATATATAGGTGTATAATAAAATCGGGATACGGTCAATTTTCCAGGATCAAAATCAAACTCTCAATGCCGACGTTTCGGTTTTATTTAAAACCTTTTTCATAAGCCTACAAACAAAGGATGGCAAGAAATCATATATAAACATCAACATATAACTAACATCAAAATGGAATATTACAATTGTGAAAAAACAAAAATATATATACAAGTAGAAGTAATAGAAAAGCAATAAATATTTTTATGAACTGATTTTGATCCTGAAAAATTGACCGAATCCCGATTTTATTATACATCTATTCTATCCAACGGTTGATATATTATTGAATTTGTTATATATATATATATATATATATATATATATATTCGGATATCCGTCTTCAGGAGAAAATAGAATGGGTGACCAAGCACGCCGAAAACACAACGCAGAAAACCGTTACGGTTCCGAAAATTTGAGTTTGTAAGTGTGTCTCTTTCTCTGTGTGTTACTTTTCTGTGTTTTTGAGCGGTTTTGCGTCCAATTTGGATAGTTTTTTTTTCAAATTTTGAGTAATATATATATATATATATATAATATATATATATATATATATATATATGAATGAATGATCAAACCACAATATGAAATGTAATCCTACATTCGTAGATTTCTATATACATTAAAGCGTAACTCTTTAGGTAACCTGTGGATCAGGACATCTAAGAAGGACAAATTGCCATTTACTTCTTTTTCCATTGTGAACTGGATTGTCGGCACTAATGAATTTAATTTTATTAGGAAAGCATCTTTATTTATAGAATTAAGACAAATGCATAGTATATCGTCAACATATCTATGCCTAGGCAATATTGAGCTGAACATTTTACTTTCCATGTAAAAATTCACTTAGGTAATTAATTAATTAATTAATTAATTATAAAGATGCTTATCTTTAATATAAGGGCTACTGTAGCCCTGAAGATGATTTAAATATATGTAGAAACGTCGGCTAAAGGGCCAGTTTCAAATCATTAGACTTCAACCCTCAAAAAAAAATTTATCATATAAATATTGGGCCAAGAAAACAAATCATTATATATATATAAATATTGATAAAAGTATCAACCGTGGAATAGAAACAAAACTAAAATTTATCGGGACTCGTTCAGTTCTTCAGGTTCAAATTAAACTCTCATTTTCAACGTTCCGGTTTTTATTTAAAACCTTTATTTAAAACTGTTCACGTGTCACGTGTTCATTCAGACTTCAGTGTTGTTAAAATCCACAGACTCATTTTCTTTGTAAAATAATTTGTAATGTAATACTTGGTTTTTCTGTTTCAAAATTTATACTTCTGCCTATGAAAAAGGTTTTAAATAAAAACCGAAACGTTGGCAATGAGAGTTTAATTTGAACCTGAAGAACTGACCGAGTCCCGATAAATTTTAGTTTTGTATATATATATATATATATTATATAATATAGCTATATATATATATATATATATATATATATATATATATATATATATATATAGCTTCAGCTACTCAAAGGGACTACTTCTACCCGATGATGACGACTGTCGAAATATCGTTGTGAGTCTTTTGTGTGTGTCTTTATTTGTTTTTTCTCTTTCATGTGTTAACTATATATATATATATATATATATAATATATATATATATAACTACATTGACACAAAAAACACACAGAATTGAAACAGAAACTGACGAATGTCACGTGAGTTTCTGTTTCATTTCTGTGTGTTCCTATTGTCAATGTAGTTTATTTAGTTCGTGGAATTGTTTCATTTAATTGGTTATATATATATATATTGATTAAATTATTGACCGTGGAATAGAAACAAAAATAAAGTTTACAAGGACTCGGTCAGTTCTTCAGGTTCTAATTAATCTAGCAACTCACATTGCCAACGTTTCGACTTTTATTTAAAACCTTTCTCATAGGCAGATGTATAAAATTTTGAAACTGAGAAACTAAGTATTACATTGTAAATTATTTTACAAAGAAAAATAGATTGTGGATGTGGACAACAACTGCCTAGTTTGAATGAACAGGTGACACTTGTTTATTCAAACTAGGCAGTTGTCCTAATCCTCACTCTATTTTTCTTTGTAAAATAATTTTCAATGTAATACTTAGTTTCTCAGTTTCAGAATTTTTATCGACGTCTAAACTACAGAAAAATGATTAAGATCTTTCTACCAAAAAAAGTGGTCTTTGTCTAAGTTTAACTAATTCATAATCAAGTAATTCAAAAACATCTAATAAAGTGTTCAAAAGGAAGAGAAGCAGGAGAAATATTTCAAAGAAAGTAAAATGCAGAAAGAAAAAAAAAAGGCTAGGAATGAAACTCAGTGTTAAACAAGGGAGTTCAAGAGGAAACTATCTGCTAGCGGCCAACCCTTGAAGTCAAAGCTGTCTTTGTCAACAAAACTCAAGAATATTTGATTATGACACGTGTTTTTATTGATTTACCTTTAACTAATATAAATTCATGATACCTTTACATGGAATTTTATAAAAGCCACTGCACTCCACTTACAGTTTTATAAAATTCTGTACAAATGTTGCTGTAGAATTTATATTGGTCAAACTCGTCGTCATAACTTGTCAATCAACCCCAGTACAATGCGGCTAGATGTTAAAAAAGTTCTTTCTTATTCTTGCATACAAATATTTAGAATTATAACATAAATTAGACACAGGCTAAAATTATTACTTATGAAAGATCGGTGTGGTTCAAAAATATGATTGAATCCTCTTACTGAAGCTAATCTTTCTAGAAAATGGTTCTACTAATAAATTTACTCAAAACATTCCTGCCAAACTTTTTTTTTAACAGCCATTCTAACAAAGAGAATAAACACTTGTCGGTCTTTCCAATCTGCGAATGTAACATATTTACTGTAGAATTGTACTGTGTCTTAGGCATCAAAAAATAATAGCAATTGTATTTCAATTCAATTTTGTAAAAAAGTTGAATTGTAATTTTTCATTTTTTTTAAACATTGATTTGTTTTTTTATTTCAAAATAATTAAAATTATTAACGGAAGGTATATAGCTTTATTTCTTAAATTTTATCTGTGAAACAGTTTTCAAATGAGTAGATATCAAAGGCAAATATCAAGAGTAACCGGCAATATGATGTAAAACTAACTTTGCCAAATAATTTGCCAATAGCTCAAGAATATTCTCAGAAGTTTAGGTCTATCCATTCAATTTTTTGATAGTATAAAATTATTGTAATTCATTATTAACTACAACAAAAATAACAAAAAAAAAATTATTCGTATGGTGACATTGTAATGGCAATATGTATTATCGGATTTTTGTATTTTAGCCATAATAAAAATGTTCATTTCCGTAAATTAAAAAAAAATCTTTTTTTTATCTTATCTTATAACTAGTTTCATTACTTATAGGAAATGTGAAAAAAAAGGAAATCCTCTTCTTTATCAATGGAATGGTTCAGGAATATTCTAAGAAATATCGATCTTAAGAAATTGGTGTTGTTTGCTAAATTTTGTTATTTACATTTGATGATAAAACTGCATACTTCTAAAACACAACTCATTTTGTCAGATCTTTTTTCAAGTTCCTTTAAATAAAGAACAAAATAATAAAAAAAAACATATAATGCTATTGGATTTCTAGTTCGTTAAACTTTTCTTTGCTGTGATTATCTATAGCATAAATCTAGAGTGTACAAATCAGATTTTAGCTGCATGAAATAATAATTTATTTTGATGATCTCCTGAGTCTGTTATAACATTGAGAAATGTCAATGGTTTTTTGATCAACTGGATTCTTTTAGAGAAAGTGATTGAGCAAATAACTAAAAAAGCTTCATTCAAGTCTTGACATGACCTATTCTTGTCATTTTTACATTTACTTCTGTGTCGTTCGTTGCTTCAATATTATTTCCTCAGTAGTTATTGATTAGTTTATTAGAGTGATAAATCGCTAAATCTTTACGCTTACAGAATCAGGTTTTATTCAATCATTGTTATAATGATTGTTTCAGTACAGTGGTGCAGGCCATGATACGTAAGATGTTTGTAAAAAGGTTGTATTCTAATTTTTCAATTTTTTTTTGTAATAAAATATTTTTTTTTCAAAATAATTGATACTATTAACATAAAGTTGTATTAAATTCTTTATTTCTTAAAGTTTCTGTATGCAACAGTTTTAAAATTAATAATAGATTCGAATGGTAAGAAACTATCAAGCTTAACTCCCCCACATAACATGAAACTAACAAACTTTAAAATACTTTAAATATTTACCAAAATATAAAAGTATACCGAAGCCAAATACATTACCAGTAATATTAGAATTAGAAAAAACCGTCATACCTCGTAAGTTGATATCGGAGATGTTGGAGCGCTTTCGGATCTTGTCCATCTTCGTTCGCAACTGTTCGCAACTGAGTTGCGAACGAAGATGGACAATATGCGAAAGCGCTCCAACATCTCCGATATCAACTTACGAGGTATGACGGTTTTTTCTAATTCTAATATTAATCTTACTAACCTCAGTGGTAATAACAATATGCATGTACATTACCAGTAACTCAAAAAATATTATTAGATGATCAGGTCTACCAAGTACTCATTTTTTTGATAATATTAACCACAAGAAGTGTAAAGAAAGTAACTTTGTAATGGTGATATGTATTTTTAGAACATGGTTCTAAGAATTTAGCAAAACTTATGAAAATTTTGGTTGTTACTTATGAAAAGAGACACAAAACTCAAAACTAAACATTTCAATTTTTAAATGTTTCGGTTAAATGAGTTCCAAGAAAATTTCTCTGTCATTTTCTCTTGTATACATTTATTTATCAAGATATCATTTTATTTGTCTAAAATGTTCATAGGATTCAAGTGTTTTTTTTTTCATGAAAGTGAAGTGTTGTTGATAAGAAATGTAGCACCCGATTTATTTGCAGTTTGGTGAGAATCAGAACTTACAAGAATTGATTGGTTAGTTACTTCAAAAAATAATATTTCATTTCAAATTTATTAATTAATTAACAATAATGTAAAAAAAATCAAACTCAAACTAGTTGGAACTTTCAATAAAGTTTCATTTATACTATATCATAAATAATTATAATAACATTTCCAAAAATCTGGTAGAATTATAGTACAAAAAAAAATATGGAGCACAAATAAGACGACTATATCTACTAAAAAAATGACGTTTTGCTACTTTGAACATACTTCAGAAATGAATTGATGCAGCATAGTTAATGATGTTAAAATAAGTTTACGTGCTGTAATGTTTTGCAAAAATCCAACCTTACAAATCTTGCAATTACTTTAACTAAAGTTACTTTTTCTATCCAGTTATTACAAAAGTCAAGGAGTTATTTAACATTTTTAATTCTGTTTGTACTAAACCAGATTTTGGACTAATATATAGACTATTTTAAGAGTATATATTTTTTCAAAAAATTCTTCAGACTAATAACTCATCATTTGTTGTGCAATCCGTAATTGTGTGGTATTTACTCATTCTGAGGTAAAATGGATAAGCAAACAAAAGTCTCCACATAAAATGAAGTTTTATTCAACGCGTTTCGAACACTTTGTGTTCATCATCAGGAAGACACTATAATACAAATTATATCTAATCAGTTACAAAATGAGAGTGAAATCATAAAATTCAATTAAGAGAATTCAAGACATACCCAAGGATGTGGTACTGACGGATTGGTCCAGTGAAAACACCTAGTTGACTAATAACTGCCTAAATTATTTCATCTCATTCCTTTCAATGTTTCTCTTATCATGTAAGTAATTTATAATCTGTTTTAACAGTATTGACATGATATTTTGTTCCATCATGTATGATCCTTGATAAAACAAAGTTACATTCCAATTATATTTATTTTTAACAAACTATTTTACAAAAAAAAGTTAAATAGTTGGCTTTAAAAAGCATTGAAATGCCGAAAAATATTCAGTGAAACATCGAGTAATTAATTTTTGACCTATTTCTTACAAAACTCATTTTGTATGAGCAGAATGAGTTGTTGGTAAACTATATAAATATATAATCTTCATTAGTTTAAAAAAATTAATATAGACAATGCACACATTTTATTATAAATATCAATTTATATATGTTACACACTGATATGAATTCGTTAGGTTAGGTTGGGTTCAGTGGGTATATCACAAGTGAATACTCATAGACTAAAGATTGACCCTTTGTGCTACCAAACAATGAACATTGTGCAAAGGGAGTCTTACATTATTTCAACTTAAGTGTATTTAGAATAGGGATATTAGGGTACCTGACATCGTAAACTCGGTTGTACCTGAGGCGAGCACGTAAACTACTAGTTTAACCTGGCCCCCAGTACTATGAACATCATACAGTACTATATAATGATCAAACTACAATATGAAATGGGAAAACAAGACTAAGATCTTTCAACCGTAACAAGCAGTCTTCGTTAGAGTCAAAAACCCAAACTGGAGATGCAGAAAACATCTGGTGACGGGTTGAGAAGAGTGGGAGGGAAGAGTGGTATTTTAAAAGGGTGAAAGTGCAGGAAAGGACTAATGTCCAGAAAGGGATGTTTGGGAAAATAAAGGAGTACGGTAAAAAATAGTAAAAAACTATCCGCTAGCTGTCAACCCTCTTAGAAGAGGCTATTGCCGTCGTAACGAAAGTATCAAGTTTGAAGAGCCGGTTACTAATGTTTTCAATATTTCATCTATTAAATTTAATTAGAGACGATTCAATAATATTTTTAACAATATCGATTTTTCATAGATAATAAATTTAGCTCCTGTCCAATCAATATGATGATTTTCCTTGTTTTGCAAGAATAAGGCGCTACTTTTTTTTACATTACTACTTGTATAGATAATTTATTAATTAATTTCATTTATCAATTAATTATCTTCACTTTTATTATTATTTTCGCTTTGATTATCATTGTTGTCGTCAATACTTGAACTTACTTTATCTATATAATTCAATACTTTACGACATAGGTCAATACAACCTAATCCTATTTTTATCTACAGTTGTAAAAATTAGTTTCTATCATATTCCAATATATATATTTCAATAATAACTAAACCTTTCTCTTTATTTGAAATATTTGTTTAAAAAGTATAATTTTAATTCATTCGTTTTTTGTAAATAAAATTTAAAATTGTTTCAAGTAAATACTGCTTTTTTAGATATTTGTCTCTTCATCAGTCAAGTTTTTAGTGACATTCATCTTCGGAGGTCTGCAAATGTGCTCTGGCTAGGAGTCAGTCTAAATATTGTACAAATAATTGTTCAATTATTGATTACTTTTTATTTTGAGTTCTTTAGTTTTAGGTTCGAAACTATTTAGAGTGCAAGAAGACTTACGAGGTAAGATATTTTAATTAATTAATTAAAAAGAATAATTAATTATTCTTTAATTCTTTCTGGAAACCCCAGAAGGTACTAAGAGTAATGATGTTATGCCTATTAATGGTTAATTCCTTTATTTAGTGACTTGTCAGTATGTGGATGCAGATGATCTCTGCCAGCTGATAGCTCGGGTAGGCTTGAGCTTCAGTTCCATGCCAACCTCTCGGCACTCACGTTTCTCCTTACCACATTCACGTCAAGGTTGCCTCCCGGACTCTTCCTTATTGTATTCACAAATTCCCCAGCATCAATCAAAACACTCTCTTTTGCAATGTATTAAAAATAAAAAGTAAACAACATAGGATCTTCCTTATTATATTTCTAAAATAAAGAAAAACGTCATAAATATTCTAATTTTAGCCAATAGAATAGGTTTATCTTTTAATTTCCTGAATAGCAGAATGTTTACGGTATTTAATTAATCATTTTGATATGATACGAGTTGTTGCAAAATAAAGTCATTATTCATGTAGTGTTTAAAAGAAGTGAAATCTCTTCATTACAACTATTTATGATTCATTCATTTTATAAGGAATCATCTCTGTAAGCTGTGCACTTTTATATGTCAATTATTTATAAATTATTGGCTACTTAAATATATTACTCAAGATATGTTTCTACATACCAGCCAACTATCAATGACTAACAAATATTTACGTGGAGTTGCAGACCAGTATTAGGAAAAGACAGACGACAGTGTGTATGAAGGTCTAGGGCAGGGTTGTCCAAACTTTATGGGGACGCGGGCCGCATTCGGCAAGGAAATTAGATCGCGGGCCGCAGTACTAGATGTAAAGTAAAACACGTACATGTAAATGAATCTTTATATTTATCATAAAAATATATATTATCACGTATATTTGTTAAAAATATTTAAGAAAGTACGTAAAGCGGTTCAGTTTACTTAAAATTCAGTAGGATGGGTGTGCGTGCATTTTGGAAGCCAGCTCCTTTGTATCAATGTCAACTGAGGTTAAGGCTAAACGAAGGCAAGCTTCGAGAGATGTTTGATTAAGTAGAATCCTCTCTTTGGATTTATTGCTTTGGAAAATGCTGCTTCACAAAGTAAAAAACAACTTTTTTCGAATATAACTCAATAGATGTCTAAATAATACTAATTTTTAAAAGTTTTCCAGAAGAGGCCGCGGGCTGCATTGAACTGGGTCGCGGGCCGCATGCGGACCGCGGGCTAGACTTTGGACAACCCTGGTCTAGGGTAAAACCTCTTCCTTCTTGCATCGAACATCCCTTGTCAAGTGACACCCACGCCTAGATGACTATCATATGCAGCAGCAGTCAATTTATTCCTCTGAAGAAAATCCTTCTTCGGGTTTTCACTATGCTCTAGATTCTCTTGTAGGGTATATTTTGCTGGCTTTTCAGAGGTGAATTTCAGGAATATAAGTTCCAATGACTCTTCTTCTTTGTTGTATTTAGTGAAATTGCTCGATTCCGTAATGTTTACCCTTTTTAAATACTTATTGCATACAATGTGCCCCATTTTGGCTCTAGCAGCAAAAGTTGAGACTTGCCTACCAACCCCGCAGCGTCAGTTTGGAGGAGTTGGTTTCCACAAATCCACAAGTTTCTCCTTGTGGATTCTGAGCTCTATTTTAAGGGTACAATTATCCGATAGAAGCTTTCTTATTTTATTCTTGCAATTGACTGCAAAATGAATATTTGAGGGCATACTCGTCTCATTTTTTATGGTGTGGGATTGATATTGGTTGGTCCTCGTTCTTACCACAGGAAAAATGAAAAAAAACCATGCACAAATCGCATCCTCTTATTAAAATTGCAAATTCATCATTATTTGAGTTACCTTCACCATAAAATATTTCATTATGATGAAATTTTGGGTCTCTTCTAGGAATATGTTTAATAATTCAAATCATTACAGGAATCTTCCTGGCCATGCATTACACAGCATACGTTGAATTAGCGTTTAAAAGAATCATTCACATTTGTCGTGATGTAAATAGAGGGTGACTTCTAAAAAGAATTCACGAAACTGGTCGAAATGTATGAGTAACAGATTAAGCAATATTCACAGTCAATCAAACTATAGCAGTTCCTTGTTTTCTTTTTTGAAGCTCTGTGATATGTAAAACCACTTCAAAGATAAAAAAATTTGATAACCACGGTGTTAACTTATTGTGGTACTCTGACTAGGAAGGTCAAAAAATATTGTCAAATGTTAAATATGTCCGTTCAATGAGATATTCTTATTCCAGTAAGATTACTTTTTAGTAAAGAGCTAAAAGATTGTTGTTCAAGTTCTTGTCAGATTTACATCAATGTCACAAGCAGACATGAAGTTCTGTAAGGGCTTAGACCAGTGTTTCCCAAAGTGGGCGGTACCGCCCCCCTGGGGTATATCGGAGGGCGCTAATGCAAAAAGGAGTGGGGATTCTATTTCCATAAAATGAAAATTTCATGCAATATAATTTCTAAATTTAAGTAAAAAAACCACATGTAAACTTCTAGGAAAAGGTTTCTTAAACTTATTTGTTTTGATAATTTATTTTTATGTTGAAAGTATATTCTCATCTAAGTTTCTTTTATTGTGTATTAATTCTTTTGTACAAATATGCTATGAAACAATACATATATTGGATTATAAATATTTATTTATTAGTCATTATATTAATTTTA
The DNA here is from genome assembly GCA_026182355.1 of Hermatobates lingyangjiaoensis. Taxonomy (NCBI): domain Eukaryota; kingdom Metazoa; phylum Arthropoda; class Insecta; order Hemiptera; family Hermatobatidae; genus Hermatobates; species Hermatobates lingyangjiaoensis. The sequence continues at coordinate 423,434 of JAPFBL010000023.1, forward strand.
TTATTAAAGTGTTACTCGTTTCGTCATTTAGTCTAAGATTCTGATTATTGAGGAGTGTTGAGTATAGGTTTACGGACCCAAGGGGGCGGTCGCTCGAAAAAGTTTGGGAAACACTGGCTTAGACTGTTAAGGAGAACTAATGTTGTAATTAAAACGTTTGACAAGGAGAATTAGAAAACTAAGTTGGCTATTGTCTTCTTTGTATGTAATTGATTGATACAATTGATGACTATATTCCCTATTCAATTATATTATATCCACATTTCTAGTTTATGAAGAGTTAAGTAGTCCCAGCACTGAATCTAACCAAGCATGTTATTTAGTAAAACAAGTCAAACCTTTTGTTGATTTAGTAAGGCTTATTAAGAATTGATTTAATGAGACTAGTTTTCTTATACAATAGTCTACATCTGTAAATTAATCAAGACCAATACTATGTTATGTAAAAACTTACATAAGTACCTTTTACAGAACTTTCACTAATGCCGAAGGTCTGAGTTCAAATGCTCTTAATTATGACCTTTGTTTGTTCCTTTTGACAGATCAAAAATCTTTTTACCGAATCAATCGGAAAGGATTTAATGCCATGAGTTCAATGCTTGATGCTGTTAGGTATGCGCAAAAAAAAACATAATTGATCAATTTCAGCAATTAAAATGAATAATTTCAATTTAGAATCAAACATTCAATAAAGAATCAAAATCGTGAATGCCAGTGTTTCCCAAAGTGATCGGTACTTTGACATCGGGAGGTATTAATGCAAAAAGAGCGGGGATTCTATTTCCATAAATTGAAAATGTTCATGCAATATAATTTGTAACTTTCAGTGAAAACACGACATGTAAACTTCTAGGAAACGGTTTCTTAAAATAATTTGTTTTGATAATTTATTTTTATGTTAAAAGTATATTCTCACCTAAGTTTCTTTTATTGTGTATTAATTCTTTTGCATAAATATGCTATGAAACAGTACATCTATTGGATTCTAAATAAATATTCCATTAGTAATTATTTTAATTTAATTATTAAAATATTACTCATTTGGTTATTTAGTATAAGAATCTGATTATTATTCAAGGGTGTTGAGTTATAGGTTTATGGACCCAAGGGGGCGGTCACTCGAAACACTGGTGTATGCAATATCACGTCTCAAAGAGACTCATTCAGAAATTATGTGTTCTTCAAAACTGCCACCGTATCTCAGTATGTATTTAATAAAAAGCATATTAGTCATAAACTATTAGCAAAATGTGGTAGCAGTCCTTCCTTAATACATACTCGTACATTATTAAAAGGGACAACAAACTTAGCAGATAACTGTTTCTTAACAAGTTTCTTAGTTTTTCTAAATAACACTCTTGTTATTTCGTCTACAAAAGTTGTTTCATTCAAAAAATGTTGACTGTAAGAGATATACTTTATTCTGTAGAGGAAAAAACGAGAGTGCCATTTAAAGAAATTGAGAAACTTGCTAAGAGGTTCGGTGTCACCTAAGTTCGATGTCCTTTTCAATAATCATAAACTATAGATATTCTAATCAGTTACTTTAAAGTTTTCAGCAAACCTTTATTTTAAAAATTTAGTTATTTATTTGAATTAATAAAATAATAACAAAATTAAATTAATATTTAATGGCCCCGAATTGTTCAGAAAAATGGATTGGATACCCTGTTCTACTATGTAAATATGTAAAAAACATTGTAGAGTTGATTTAATGAGGCTAGTTTGTCAATACAATATACTTCATCTGTAAATTTATTAAAGCCAATACAATGTTTGAAAAGAAATGTCATGTCAGACGCGATTAGTGGACAATATCGCTTTACTGAAGGGGAATATCATATTCTTTTTTACAACATAGAGGTGAAAACATCGATATGTGATTCTAAAAGTAGTATATTTTAACAAATCTGCTTAAGTTTCAAAATAAATTATTAAAATCTAAATATTAAGTATAATATTGTTTTAAATAAAATAAATAATTATTATTTTTTTCTAAACTTAATCAATATTTAGGCTTAAGTTCCATCTTGCTGAAATTTTTACGTCATTTAGTCTGAAATCTTATGAAGTTATTTTGCAATATTTTATATTCCTGTGTTATTTTTTTTTTTGGATGATATATTCTAATTTTTTAAAAATGTTTAGTCCCATTTATTTATTAAAAAAATAAATTTTCGGTCATTTATGAAATTAAAAAATAATTAATTTGCTTTATAACTTATACAGTCGTATGCGAATCGTATTCGTTTAAATCAGCATTATTATATTATGATATTCTACAACTTGATATACATATCTAGTGGTGTAATTCGTGTTATAGAACTACATTTAGAGAAGAATATGACGTGATGTTGTTGCATCAGAAAGAAGTACTCTATATAAATTTCATATCCTTGAGATTTCAATATTATCTAAACCACTCTTCAAAAGTTTCCTGTAATTCATGAATTCATCTAACGCCTGTCCTTGGCACCTCAGCTCTTCAGTGACGGGTGTCCCATACTAGAGTTCTTCTGGGCGGGGACATCTGACGGCCAGTGCATGCTTATTCTAACTCCTCTACTCTAATGCACTGAACATCGCAGATTAATCAGCGTCCATTCTTTCAACACAACCTGGTTGACTTGGTCACATTCATTGGTTCTGAACATGAAGCAAGTTTGTCACACTCACACTGTGCAAGAGATCTATCGTCATCTTTTGAGGGTGAGCGAGTTCTACACTTTAACTCTAGCACAGTTAAAGACTGCTTATTTTTTTAACAACTGCTTCTATTAATATTTGGACAGTACACATGAATACAGGAATATCTTATCGGAGTAATTCCGCTCTAGTTTTAACTTACTCGTCTGCACTTTTATTTCATTCAACCCTCACGTGACTCGGAATCTACTGAAGGACCACACTATTACTTCAAGTATGCAGTTATGCTGTCCATTATCTCTTCTGCAGACTTAATCACAGTCAGTGGGCGAGTTCTTAGAAAGCTACGTGGTGCCAACTACCTACTAGTAGTGTTCATTGCTAAATCCAAACGGTTAGAAATTTTCCACATTTATCCATGGTGAATTAGAAATACAAGCTTTCTCATTTTTCACACTATTTGGATGGTTTAAGATACTATGAATGGAGAAAGGGCTTCAGCTGAAGCAGTCATGATTTTGGTGTTTATCACCATAAACTTGGGTAGATTATTACACATTTTTTACTTTCATAAGATTAAAATATAAGTTAAATTTATAATGCTTTCTCAGGTTGATTACATCGATAGTACTGAATTTTAAAGTAACTAGGGAGCTAAAATAGGAACCCTCTGACGCTGTACATGTTCGAGATTGCCTATTTTACTTACTCTAAATAGAGCTCACGAGATTTTCTAATGTCCTGAGTAAAAATAAAAGTTCATGACAAGATTTTTAACCTTCAGTTTAATTCAAACTCACTTCAGTATTGAGTTCTATCTGTAAGCATATACTATACCTTACTATACTATCTCATTTTGTAATGTGTCAAACATTGTTCTCAAAGGATTCCTACAAATTAATATTTTTGCCAATTTAGTGGATAATCATGCTTTATTTTCAACTCATCAATACCCATAAGATTTTGCGTTTTAGAAAAGCTTTACAGTTATTCAGTCCAGAATTTCAACTTACTAAAGTTATTAGAAAAGGTCAATTTAATGGAAATTGATACCGTAGAGACAAAGGATGGTAGCTCAGTAGCTCAATATTTTCAATATCAAAATCTGTACAAAATAACAGGTGCCTCGTTTCAAATTCATAAGGATAATTATTGTATTATTCTATTGGTTTTGTTAATTCAATACTCCAGTGAATACAATTAATTGTTTGGTAACTTTGGTAACATTCTGAATTTTAGAATTAGGATTAAAAGTCGAAGTTTCATTATTATCTCTTATGCAAGAATTGGCTCCAGAGGGTGAGTATTTATTCTTAATCTTTGTTTTCAGTTCAGGTATATAATCAACAATAGCTGGTTATTTTGTTGACTAGCTCTTAAAATCATTAAGACGATTTAGAGTTCTAAGTACAGTGGCTGAAAATGTCATTTCTGATGAGTACATGTGCAGAAGGGGTTTGAGGGAGGTTTTCTATTTGTGACAGCATTAAGAGAAATGACGACGATACCCTGACTCATGAGGAGCACGACAGTGCACCATCACCTGTGCAGTGCCGACAGCCCAGGGTGGTGGTGAAAGCCAAGGCTCCCCCACCACTACATAAAGCCGCTGCGAAACCCTCCCTCGAGCAGTCTCGACTTGCGCACCCTTCTTCACAAGACCAGGTACTCCACCTATTATATCTTTCGTCGTCACAACCTCTCAAAACAAATAAACCACAACTTCACTTCTGAATCCAACCCAGTTGGCAAACTAAAAAACCAAATTTAAAACAATCTATATTGTGAAAAAATAACTTAGATTGTTATAGCTTACATCCTTTTAATTAACTATCAACGTCATTTTAGACAATTTTGAATGTCCATGAGCTTTAAAAAATAGCTCTAGTTAAAATTTAACTATTATGAAGATTTATTATTTTTAATTTATTTATTGCAATTGTTGTTGCCTTAACGTTTCGTACAACATTACTCAAGCTGCGTTACAAATTTGCATACAACTCATTCGTGATTGTTTCAATCATATCTTAAAAGAGCAAAAAATTTTGTTTATGAATTTTTTCAGTGATTTACAGCTATGTAAATAAAATAAAATAAAATTAATACTTCAAATTTACTATTATAATAACACAGTATTGTTTTTTTTATGAAAAATTTAATTTTATTCATAAAGTTGTGAATAGCTTGAAATATACTCATATTGAAAAAAATGAAGATTACTATAGATATTAATAATATGTTTAGTTTAAATAATGATTATTATTTTTTCAAATCTGAAGAAGCACTAAATAGGAACGACTTGAACAAACACGGTTAAATATAGTTACAGTCTGACATATTTTTTTTTATATTAAATTTTTCTTTTCTCTAGTATTATTTTTAATAATACTAGTGGCTTGGTTAGTAAGCTGGCTTTGAGAGTCAACAGAGAGGTACTTTGAATCACTCGACCGATGTCTGACTGTGTCACCCCGAGTTGGTGTCAATGGCTCGACCTGACCTTAGTGACCAATGAGTACTAAGTACTCAAAACAGGCATTAAGTAGTAACTTATCTCTACTTGGAATGAATAATGACTAAGTAGATAATAAGTAGATGACTAAGTAATTCTCATGAATAAGAATGAATAAATTAGGAATATAAATTATTTGTTTAGTTGTATAAAATTACATAAATCAAAGTTTAAATGCATCGATCTGCTGATTATTTGGTTTTCTATTAAATTATCAATGCTTTGATAATTATATATGAGTTGGCTTTCGTCTTCTAGTCCTTTCCTGAAGACGACCGTTAAAAGGGTCGAAATGATGAATGTGAGTCCTAATTTCTGTTTTTCATTCGTGTTTCTCAAACATTTTAAAGTGTATTATATAATTATATATATATATATATATATATATAAATAAAGTCAAAATATCGATTTTGAAGATTTATTCTAATCTGGAAAACTGACCGATTGGTGACAAATATTTTTATTATATTTGTGCATAAATATAACAAATTGAATTATATATTAAACCGTTCTGATGTCTAAAATAAATATATATAATAAAATCAGGAAAAAGATTAAGATCTTTCAACCATAACAAGCTGTCTTCGTCAAAGTCAAATCTCAACTGAGTTGATCTCTCAGTTACGATTTGACTCTGACGAAGAATGTTTGTTACAGTTGAAAGATCTTAGTCATTATTTTGATTTCTTAATGTGGTTTGGACGTTGATTTGTTATTTCACCTGTTTATTGTGAAATATTGATATATATATATATAAATATATTAAATTGGAAAACAAGAAAACGATCTAAAAGAACAACAAATAGGTTTCACGATGAATCACAAACACAGAACTTTAAGGAAAAACACACTTACTGTTTCCTTCTAATTTTCGGTTTGATCTCTATCAGTGAAAAGTTGAGTGAATAGGACAACAACAACGCGCACTTAAAGTTTATGAAGCCGAAGTTGGATGGTTCTCCAACCGTCGACTTCACAAATCCGAACTTGGTGTCCCTTTCTCAACTCTCCTGAGGACGATTCAACCTAAAAATTGAGACAGTAAGTAGTGTTTTGTAATATCATCGTGAAACTTTAAATAATATATATATATATTAGTTGTTTCTTAGGTGTAGTCTCATTAACGCATTTTCGATTAAACAAAATACAAAGACTCTCAGATATGAGGTGCTTTGTAGTGTTTTGCAGTTTTTAGAAGAGTTCCTGCCTTGATAAAGCCTGTTGTGTGTTGGCCATTTGACGTGTTGAATATAGCTTTCATCGATATGAAACACATCTGGGTGATTTTTAATTTCAACCTTGATTGCACCACCAATTAATTCTGCTCTAAGTTCATTCGTTTATAAGTTAATTGACTTGATACTACTTTTTCCTTCTAACTCATGTTGCTGGAGATTTCTTCAGTATTCCATAGTAAACTTCATCTCATAAGCCTCATGATTCTTGACGGCAGAATGATGAGGTTTACGTTTCAACTTGTGAAGCTGTCCCTGTTTAATACCTGTTAATCAATACCTTTTTGGTTCAATACAATGCAATTTTTTGTGATTAGCACTTTTTATGAGTGCGTAGAATAACTTTCAGCATCTCATTTCAGTACAGTATGCTCAGTGTTTTGTTGATTCCATGCCCTTTTCAGTGATGAGAACTTAATCTCCTAATCTCTGACAATTTCATAAAAAAAAATTAAAGCTCTTTTACCATAAACAAAAAGATCAACAAAATGACTTTATTTAACTTATGAAATCATATAATTTCATGAAAACTCTATTTACTTGTTTAGGTTATTTCAAATCTTATTAGCGACATGAGGCATTTGTACAGTCTAATATTGAGAGAAAATTTTCCGCAAATTTATTAAGTTTATATATATTTTTAGTCGGTAAATGTGTTTATAAAAATAAAATAAAACCTCTAATCAGCAATGGCTTATTTTACATCACTCATTAATATATCTTTATTCTTCAATGAACTGTTTAAAATCACTTTAAGAGTAAATAGATTTTTAAACTGTAAGGAAGTAATTTTCTGAAAACATAATTGGAAAGAGAAAAAAAGTGGAATGAATTACATTACGAAGGGATTGAGCTCAAATGGTGCCCTTGAAGGTATCAAAGACGATCTCTAGTCTAACGTACCGACCTTTCTGTAATTACTCTAAGAGTTACTTCTTCAAGGTCTTTAGATCATTTCAACTATTATCTCTTTGTTCGGCCTTAATCTTTTTTTGAGAAGGACAATAGAAAATAATGGGCCTTAAAGAAGCTTCAATAATCGTTACTTCAGTTACTATTGTAGGAAATATGGCCGGTGTTTTAGGATAACCAGTATAGTGGAAAGTGTTGGTGAACGAGGCTAACAAGTTCTTACAACTATAGGCTCCGTACTACAGGCACTTTCACTTGAATGAGACTTACGATATTTATTTCTACCAGTAGGAAATTGTTAATTCTGCTTCATTTATATCTTTCACCTTATAATTAACTGAATTCTAAACTGTATAGTTTATTGCTCTATGAAATTCCTCCAACAATGCACTATTTTACAAAATTATTAATTCTTTTTCACATTATAGTTATAATCTTAAGAACACGTAGAGCCATGTTTAATACTCTAGTAAATCACCAAAGTTGAGCAACATTTGGTGTACTTATCACTTAAATCTGTTATATCACGACACCAATATTTTTCTTGTTGGCACCTTTAAAAAAATATCCATTATTAATCTCTATTATTTTAATAAATATTTTTCAAATGAATACTGCAAGAAAAGAAATTATATTTCAGGACAAATGAAAAAGCTTAATACGCATAATTAATTAGGATATTCATGCTGTATATTTTCCAATGTTTACACATATACAAAATATATTCTGTATTAAATGTACCATTCATACAGAAAACTTTGAATTCAATCAAACATGAAATACTTAAAACAAAAGAATCAGTAACGAAAACATGCATAATACGCGAGTTCCAAAATGTATTGTTGTGTTGCAAGTTTGAGACAGTATCTGAAAAATTTCTTAAAATGAAAAAAATATGATATTCTGATATTTTTTTAATTATATGCTTTTAGGACTTCTAGTAATCATATAGTATCAGAGTTGCTGCAATATGATATTGAGATTCACCATTGGAATTTCTTGAATTAAATGCACGAGTATTTTGTTTTTTATATCAATTCAGTTTTGAACTTAAGCAGTTTACTTATTCTAATCAAAACATTTTTTGTCACTACCTTCTCCTCGTTTTTTTTTTTTAAATTTGATATATATATCAAAATAAGAAACCAAACATGTAAGATTCTTTTTGACATCTCTACATCTATATATCTAATATTAGAAATAGAAAAAACCGTCATACCTCGTAAGTTGATATCGGAGATGTTGTTTGACGAGGTATGACGGTTTTTTTCTATTTCTAATATTAATCATACTAACCTCAATGGTAATAACAATATGCATGTATCTATATATCTGTTTATATAAAGATAAAAGACTACGTAGGGAACACTAGACTGAATTAACAATGGGTTGATACACGTTTTTAGTTAAAAAATATATAAATTGAAAAAAATAATATCGTTAATTTCCTAGGACTTATTCGTTTAATGGTGTCCGGATTAGGGAGATTCAACCTGTCTTAGAAAATACGACTACATTAATTCAGTGTACTAATGTCGTAATAATGAATTTAAAATTAAAATATTGAAATTGAAATAAAAAAAAGTTATTATCAGACATACATTCAATTATGAAATTAAACTAGTTCTCTAGTCTGCAGTAAATAAATCGTTCTTTTGTTTTTAAGTTTGATATAATATGATGATAAATAATAAAAAGAAGAGTAATAAGTTAGCATTTTTATCTGTACACGATTTGCATATATATATATATATATATATATACACTTTTTCGATGAAAATACGATCCGAAATGGACAAATACAGTTGGAGATCGTCTTCAACCGTCTCTGTACCAGTGCGCTTGGTTTCCCTCTCTTATCTCTCCTTAAGACGGTTCAAACGAAAATTAGAGACTGTAAGTGTGTGTTTTTAATTTCTCTATGTTTCTTTATGTACATTGAACTATGTATATATATATTATTTTATTTAGTATTTTAGGTTTATAAGTGAATGGTGCTTTATGGCATTTCATAACATTTAGGTATTGATTCAAGAATGATATTTCTATATTTCATGTTATGCATTAAAAAATAATGCAAAAAGCTTGCGTTAAATATACCTATAAATATCTTTAAAATGAAAAAAAATAAGTGTAAAAGTCTCTCTTGTAATTCTTAAAAGATTTTTAAAAGCAAAAAAATTTTTTTTTTCACAATGAAATTATATTTCTCTAAAGGACAAAGGTAGCAAGTTTCCAAACAGACTTTTTAGTTGAAAATATGTCTATCTGTCAATTGAATTATTTCAAATAAAGAAAATAAATAAACTGTTCGACATCTGATTGGCAACAAAGATGAAAGAACAAAGAAATGGTTTCGAATATAAGCTTCACTGATAGAGGTGTGTAACTTTCTCAGCTTTATGGTCAAATCTTACGTAAACATTTTACACCTTCTGTTAGGCATTAAACAATTAAACTCATAATTCTACATATTCTTTATTTGTTTTCTTTTAAATATTACTTCATGAGTAAGTTTTATGAAGGTTTTTACTTTTGTCAGTATGACATAATTTCTTTTCTTTAGTAAATTTTCACAAAGACAAAAACAGATTGTTATCTTACTGGGAATTAGCATACAAGCGAATACTTTCTACTTAAAAAATTACTCCCAATTAGCTCGCCTTGTGAATAGGGAATGAAGAATAATCTGGTTTATGAAGCTAATGAATGCTTTGTTGCCGGAAACAATGCATACTCGATTACTTCGTGCAATGCCTGCTATGCAAATTAATCATTCCAAGTCATTCTCAAAAATCTAAAATATTTAATGAAACTAAAGCTATAGATGTTTATATTGTCTTACTTCATTAAAACTCATGAACTTACAAAGTATCTTTTATTTTTTTAAAAGTATTCTGTTTCCTCCAATTCCTACTTTCTTGTAGGACATCTCATCGTTCCATAAAAACACCGTTCTTGTTGAAGTAAAGGCACTGAAATATTTTTTTAACGATTTATTTCAGGCAAAAATAATATTTTGATATATAATGGTCTTCATCACAGCTGGAGATACTCATAAGTGGAATAAAAATACACGTCTATAGGAAATAAATACTTGACAGTTGAGAAATTTATTCTGATTCAAACTCTGCCTAAAACCTCTATTCATGTACCTGAAACCTGTGCACTGGTACAGAGATGGTTGGAGACGGGTTTCCAACCGTCTCTGTACCAGTGCACTTGGTTTCCCTCTCTTATCTCTCCTGAAGATGGTTCAACCGAAAATTAGAAACTGTAAGTGTGTGTTTTTAATTTCTCTATGTTTCTTTATGTACAGTGAACTATATATATATATATTTGTCTTCCGAGCGGCTCACGTCAGTCTATCTTATTCATGTATGTGTATGGGCCATATACATATATGGGAAAACAAGACTAAGATCTTTCAACCGTAACAAGCGGTCTTCGTCAGAGTGATAAACCACAATAAGAAATGGGAAAACAAGACTAAGATCTTTCAACCGTAACAAGCGGTCTTCGTCAGAGTGATCAAACCACAATAAGAAATGGGAAAACAAGATTAAGATCTTTCAACCGTAACAAGACGAAGACTCTGACGAAGACTCTGACGAAGACCGCTTGTTACGGTTGAAAGATCTTAGTCTTGTTTTTCCATTTCTTATTGTGGTTTGATCATTGATTGTTATTTCACGTGTTTATGTTAAATCTTTATATATATATATATATATATATATGGATTAATTTACCACAATGAAAAACAATTTTTTGAAAAAAATCAAGTGTTATTTTGATTATTATTCATATATATATCAATGATTAAACCACAATAAGAATGGGAAAACAAGACTAAGATCTTTCAACCGTAACAAGCGGTCTTCGTCAGAGTCAAAAACCCAACTGAACACTAGATGCAGAAAACATCTGGTGAGGAGTTGAGAAGAGTGGGAGGGAAGAGTGGTATTTTAAAAGGGTGAAAGCACAGGAAAGGACTAAGGTCCAGAAAGGGATGTTTGGGGAAACAAAGGAGTACAGTAAGAAAAAGTAAAAAAGTATCCGCTAGCTGTCAACCCTCTTTGAAGAGGCTATTGCAATAGACAGGTATATTAGACAGGTTTAATTGTTTTCTAATCTTTATTTATACTTTTCCCATGCTTTGTGAGTAGTATAAATGGATATCAAAAACTCTTGTGGTATTTAACCCTCTGTGTTCCTCCGTGTCAATTCTTAATTATTACTAACAATTTCATAGGGTTTCCTGTTAATTTCATTGGTACTTCGTTACTGCTTTTCTCATTCTTTCACTTAAGTACCAGTTTTTCCTTTCAAGAAATGTTTATTTTTTTTTATCATAGATCATGATATGTCTTTCTTTCTTCGCTAATGTGTTCACATTTGGTTATTTCATATTGATTTTTACATACAGTTTAATTAACACAAAATCTGTTTTTAAATTTCTTCCAAATATGAAAAGAGGTGAAATTTTATATATCTTTGTATTAAAATGACAGTAAATTTAATATATGACCATGGAGATACTCATATGTGAAATAAAATACAGGGCTATAGGAAATAAATACCTGGCATTTGAGAAATATATAAACTCCACAAAACTATAGATTTTTCTATTACAAAAAAATAAATAAAGTGATTAATGAAAGTTGTTCATTGGGTACCGCAACCATTGAATTCCTATCATTAGTAAAAACTATGCCTAATGCTAGATGACATGATAACGAATAACTCTGTTAAGTTACTTGTATCACGTATTGAAAGCGAATTACGCGTGAGTGCCGGTGTAAAGGAAGTTCTAGATTATTCCGTAACAGACATTTATGTTTTTACATCTAGATTATACTTGCGGAGGATGCAGCATATGTGAAAACAGATTGAATCTAGCAGGACATTGCTGAGCATTGCGCTCGGCTATTACTACTATCAGTTCATCTTATCATTTCTTACATATTTATTTTGCATAAGTCTTACATAAAACAGGATTTTTTTTTTCCTAAACCAAGTTATAATAACAGTTAAATATTCTAACATCTAGAAACAAATTAATGGAAAACGATGGTAGAATTGTATATATAATGTCCAGAAATAATTTGAAAAACTTTCTAGAGCTGTAATAGGAAAGAGTGAGATATTTGTTACCCAACGCTTTTCTAACTGTCTCTTTCTTGGGTATTATGATAGAAATCGTGTCCGGAAAAGTAAATTAAGTGTTTAACAATAGTTAGCATTACTCGTTTTTAACAAAAGGCAAACTTTTAATTTAATACGTGACTAAATAATTTATAGTTTAGGATTTCAATCCTTAGAATATTTTTATGAAGCTAAAAAGAGTTCTTATTTTAAACAAAGTTTTGGTTTTGGTGATAAATAATGAGTTTTTAAATTCTATAGTTAAGTTTTCTTTATTGGAGAGAAAATATGTGTTAAATTTCTGATCAATGTCAACTTTGTTAATTAAATAATTTTTATATCATTATTCAAGAGCAAAACTTGGGTTCAAAGCTTTCAAAGGTATATGTCATTTGAGTTCACTGAAGACTATTACTGATGTTGACTGATACTTACATTATTGATATCGAAATTTATCAACTACTAACACAATTATACATTAGTATACGTTTATATAATACATCTAATATATACATATAAAAGAAATGGTCCACAGGACTTATGATAAAAATTATAACTATCGTCCTCAGCAAGAGGAGATAATTATCGGTGTTTGGAGGTGAGTTGTGTGTGTGTTTGTGTTTTGCGCTGCTATTGTCATAATTTATATATATATATAACAGATTCAATACTATATCGACCGTTTGATAGAATAGGTGTGTTCTCTAATCGGGGTTCGGTCAATTTTCCAGGATAAAAAATCAAACTCTCGTTGCCAACGTTTCGGTTTTATTTAAAACCTTTTTCATAGGCAGAAGTAAGAATTTTTTAACTAAGAAAATGAAATTTACATTATTTAAAGGAACAACAATGTTAGCCGGACAAAACCTTCGACTAGACTGTCTAGTCGAAGGTTTTGTCCGGCTAACATTGTTGTTCCTTTAAATAATGTAAATTTAATTTTCTTAGTTAAAAAATTCTTACTTCTGCCTATGAAAAAGGTTTTAAATAGACTAGACTGTCTAGTCGAAGGTTTTGTCCGGCTAACATTGTTGTTCCTTTAAATAATGTAAATTTCATTTTCTTAGTTAAAAAATTCTTACTTCTGCCTATGAAAAAGGTTTTAAATAAAACCGAAACGTTGGCAACGAGAGTTTGATTTTTTATCCTGGAAAATTGACCGAACCCCGATTAGAGAACACACCTATATATATATATGTATATAATATATATTATGGCGCGGGAGCAATACGAGAACACACAACCAAAATGCACAACCAACAACTCACAAGGAAGATGTTAATAGAAATATATATACTTTTTTGTATTATTATTTATATAAATATTAAAGAAATCAACACTAAATGTCGTAAAAGAAAATGTTCTTGAGTACTTCAGAATTTACGTAGTTTTTAAAAGAAGAACTTCAATTTAACAGCAATATAATAAACGGTATCGATTTCCTTGCCTAAAAGCTCCTTACAACAGATTCTAAAAAATGAATGTGACTGTTATCACTCAATAGGGTCAGATATTCAACTGTCAGATATTATATTAAATTTTAGTTAATTTAATCTGATGTTCCTAAAGCTCATATATTCATATAATTTTTAGATGTAACCTGAAGAAGAACATCAATTGTTAGAAACGCGTTTTTAGTTTCTTATAATAAACTTTTCTGTGTGGAGAGATAATACTTTCCCAAATATGAGTAAATACCACACTATAATAGATTGATCAAGTAATGAATTGTTGTTAAATCTTTAACAATGATCTTCTTTGAAAGGCCATAAAACAGGTGGTGATTTCTTATATATATATTATATAATATATATATATATATATATATATGATTGGTTATAAACGACTGAATATTGTCGATCGATGATCTTCTTCTCCAACTTTTCAAGTTTGCGGAAAATTAATTTTTCGTTGTGAGAACAACGGTTCAAGGAATGAATTCTTCTTGTCGACGCGTTTCGACTGTCTACTGCAGTCATTTTCAAGACACAAAACAGGTGGGTTACCGGTGCTACCGAAGTACACTAATATTCGCCTACACGACGTAGCAGCAAACAATGAAGCCTTCGACCGGTAACCCACCTGTTTTGTGTCTTGAAAATGACTGCAGTAGACAGTCGAAACGCGTCGACAAGAAGAATTCATTCCTTGAACCGTTGTTCTCACAACGAAAAATTAATTTTCCGCAAAGTTGTGTATAACCAATCATGTATAAAGGAAGGACTGCTACCGAAGTACACTAATATATATAAATATATATATATATATAAAGATTTCACATAAACACGTGAACGAACACCGCTCTGACGAAGACCGCTTGTTACGGTTGAAAGATCTTAGTCTTGTTTTCCCATTTCTTATTGTGGTTTGATCATTGATTGTATATATATATATATATATATATATTAGTAAATTTTGGTAGCAGTCCCTCCTGTAAACATACATTGTTAAAAATCTGACCATATCTTGCTGAAACTTGCTTCTTATTAAGTTTTTCAAGTTTTCTAAATAGAGTTCTTGTCACTATATCCACAGTATACAATATTCTTCCGATAGTCGACATGTTACATGAGTCCATGTTTCTGCTGTCCTCAGCCATTATCAAGACATAAATGAGTTTTGAAATAATTTGTTCCTTTATATAAGAGAAGTAAAATTCGTTGAGAAGGTTGGGGGATTAAAGTTGTTTGTCTAAATTCATTGGGTTGAGTGACCTGGTTAGGGGTTTGTTGCCTCTACCTGGAGAGGTCCCACTTGACCTGGGGTTGATTTAAATAGTTTTAATATTTTCTCACTATTTTCCAACTGGATATTAATATATGGCTTCGTTTTCTGTATGAGTATGGCTTCTGTTATTTTGAGTCTATGCTGGTCCTGTTCTTTTTTTATTATTCTGGTTCCTTCGACAAGCGCTTCTCTAGTTAACTTTGTATGGTGGACTTGCTCTGTGTGTTTTTTGGGGCTCCGGATATCAAGTGCATGGTCAGTCTTCTAGAAAGTGTAGTAGTAGTCATTCCAATGTATGAGCGTTTTTGGGTTTCACAGTCCCCATAGTTGCATTGGTACTCATACACTAGATTTGTTTCTTTCAGTGGAGAGTTTTTGCAGCGGCTGTTATTAGTCATAAAAAGGCTACTTATTGTAGGGCTCTTATAATAAGTAACCAGTGAGAGTCTATCATTTTCATTTTTGCACTTTATGTTGTTTCTTATCATGTCCTTTAGTATCCTTTCATCAATTTTATGCCTGTCAGAATATTGGTTCCTGTAGTATAAATATATAGTATAAACATTGGTCAACATCGCATCGAATCATATTCCTTTCCCCGGACAACCCATAGAAAACTGTATATAAGGACCAACGTCTGGGCCATTTCCTTGCCTGAAGATAACCAGAGAATGGTTGAAACATGTCGCAAATACCACCACCAGGTCAACAGTGCAGAACTTTTCATCACCTACCAGCCACCCATCAATAGCAGCAATAACATTCAACTGAAGAAAAAACATGAACATAAGAAACCGAAGAGAACAATATACAAAACCTACAACTTGAAGATGTTTCTACGAGAAGAAGTTGGATTCCAGTGTCAACATCTCTTAATAATCAAGAGGGACTGTGCAACCTCTACCCCTGTTGGCATGAAGAAGAAGGCGGCTTTTCGCAGTAAACAACCGAGAGTATCATTTAAATATCCAGCAATATCCGTAACAGAAAATAGTAAACAACAACAACACCCAACCACCACAAAAATCAAAAATAGAAAGGGAACAGGAGTTCACTGTAAAGTGAGGCTAATGTTTTCTGCCAAACATCATTTAACACAGAGGGACTGTGCAACCTCTATACCTATTGGCAGAACGCAAAGGCTTTTTGCTGAGCAGCGGGCAACTGGGACCTTACGCTTGGACCTGTAACTCTACTCCCATTGGTCAACATCGCATCGAATATATATATATATATGTATATATATATATATATATATGTATATATATATATCAAAATAAACTAAAAATCAGCATAAGAATTACTTTTTTAAATATATATATTCTGATTTTAAATAGCAGGTAAACCAACCATTTGGACTGTATTTGTACTTATCTATTTTATGTGTGATCATATAGTTTGTTTTTTAAGTTTTGTTGAACGGTTTGATTCATCCTTGTCTGACGGCCAAATGGATTTCTTCTTCTCATAACGATGAGGGTCCAAATATAGACGTAACTGCATCAGTACTTGCATGTGTCATTGTGTTATCTGACGTTATGTTCTCGTGGGCCGTTTTTTTTTGTGGTTAATATATATTTAATTGTTTAAAAGGCTCATTTATGAAAAACAACCATTTCTTTCCTTAGAATGGTTTCACTTTACTTATTAAAACTATTCGTTAAAAAAAAACTCAGTACTTTATTGTAAAGAAAATGGTAGGAGTTATTTTAAATTTCTTTATTTCAATTTCTTGTAAATAATCCGCGATCCTAACAGCTAATTAAATTTTTTTATCTGTGGTACATTTCAAATAAATCTTCAAATTTTCCTTAATAAACCTCTGCATAAAAGTTTTAATCAAAAAGATATGTAGTAATCACGACGTTTTCTTTATTTTTAATTTTCTTTTTTGTTTTTACAAATAACTTTCTCATTCTGGTGTCGTAGCATAGATGAAACCTTTGCAAGTGACGCAAGCTTCCATTTGCTTTATTGTCACCACAAAGTGCAGGTTCTTAAGTTTCTAAATTGCTAGTTTGAACAAGAGATCTTTAAAGACTTGACTATTTCATTTCAACATCACAAATAAGATGACTCAGCAACCTTTTATGCCATCATTGTTGATGTTTTTTGGTATATAGAAACGAAAATTTGCTTCGATCACGATTCATGTTCCTTAATATAAATATAATTCTTTTGACACGTATTCTCGAAGAGTAACAGTTTCGTCGAAATTTCAGTCTCGACCAAAAATTTTGACATATTATATGCTATAATTAGAGAAGGTTTTAATTTTCGTAATTTAAATTACATTTAAAATAGTTTTTATCATAATGGGAAAAAATACATTTTCGAGTAATCCGTATTCAGGAGAAAAGAGAAAGGGGGACCAAGCAGTTTGTAGATGAAGAAGTTTGTTACTTGCCGTTGTTTCTACACCATGTACTACACCCTTTCTCCAAAAGACGAGATTACCCAAAAATTTGAGTTTGTAAGTGTGTTTCTTTACTCTGTTTGTTACTATTCTTCAATTTTGAACTCGTGCATATATATATGAACGGTCAAACAATATGAAATGGGGGAAAAAAAAGACTAAGATTCAACCGTAAAAAGCGATCTTCGTCAGTGTCAAAAACCCAAAACTCAATTGGGTTTTTAACTCTGACGAAGACCGCTTGTTATGGTTGAAAGACCTTAGTCTTTTTTCCCCCATTTCATTTTGTAGTTTGATCATTGATTCTTATTTCACGTGTCTATGTGAAATCTTGTTATGTATATACATATTTGAATGTTTTGGTACCAGTCCTTCCTTGGCACACACATTATTGAAAATGTCATCAAACTTAGCTGATGCCTGTTTCCTCATAAGTTTCTCAATGTTTCTAAATAAAACTCTCGTTATTTTGTATACAAAATAAAGTACATTTCCTATAGTCGACTTGTATCGAATGAAGATCAACATTCATATCAGGACGTGAATAACTTCTTGGGTGAATTTTCTGGTGTATTATATATGCAAAGGGAAGAAAGTATGGGTTGTTTTTCTACCATATATATACATGGAAATAATATTTTTAACATATACTATTAATTAAATTTAGTTGTTAAATTTACCAAGAAAGTGAGTTTAAAAGAATGATATATTATCAGATTTTGGTGTAAATAAATTACTTGATATGAGTAAATGCATCTTGGTCATGTAAATGACAAGCTAAAGACAATGCATTGTAATATCAATATTACAATATTGTAATATTTTAATATTACTAATATCAATATTGTGTTATCTATTCTTTTCTACATAATATAGCACTTAAGGCCTTCACACATCTCGACGTAGCCACGACCTAAAAATTCATTCACATGGAGATTTGCAATACACAATTTATGATCTCTTTTTCGTTTATTAGTAGCTGAAAATCAGAGAATACATCATCAAGTTTTCTCGTTTTTTTCCTAGTAGCACTTGTAGTATCTTACGATGCTTATGGGACCTTATCATTTAATAATTATTCATTATATGATAACTACTTCTTAGTTAGATCGTATAGGATCAAATGAAATATCTATTAAATATATTTTTTTGCAAAATATTAACGAGAAGGCAAACGAGAGGTTTTTTTTTATAGCATACTCTCTTAAATTAAAACAGTTCTATAAACTGATATGCCAAAAGAATTGATTAAAGCTGATGTCGCTAAAATATACCAAATTCTGATATTTTTTAATATTTATTGCAGTGTTTCGTATTCTGAGTCAGTCAAATGTGCTCACTGGAACACTTAGTGTGTATTCGTTAAATTGACAACTAAATAGTTGATTGTAATTGTTTACAATTATATTATTTACTGTAATAGCTTTTTTAGAACTATATTCATTAATTCGACAAAAATCATACATTTGCTGCAGCTGAGCCACAAACCTTATATCAGTCGCTGGTCGATTGGTCGAAGTGATTTATTGATATATTGTATGATAAGAAATACTGATATCAGAGAAATACCATGACGTATACACTTGTTGAGATTGTTCGTTATAGTGGCACTCTGGTTTCGTTTTTTTTTTTCTACAAATTGGCGTGAGAACTAACTGCTAACAGTAGGAGGTAACACCTTGGGAAGTCGATTTCCTTTTCAATTCACTGCCTATTGAACGCGAGAAAACATCCCAGTCGCTCGGTCGTCTGTCCATTTCCGGGTAGAAACTGCTGGAGACAACGTGGTCCCGCCCGTCCACCGTCTTCTTTCGTCACTCCTAAATGTTTGTTTGGATGTCGAAAGCGTGTCACAGCTTTGACTTCTCATTTTTGTGTTTTAAACACTTTTTCCATTCCTTTGTTTCTTTTTATTATATTTTCATTCAATTTCTTTAAATTTAAAAGTTTGGTAATTGGCACTACTAATAAGTTATTTGTAAAATATCTTTTGAACTTAATATCACCTTAAGATATCAATTTAGTAGAAAAATCAATATATAATTACATAAATCATTCAAAATTTCATGAATAATTAACAAGTTAAATACAGTAACATTACAGTGACCCTAGATATTCATAAAAATAAATATGATCTATAAAAGTTTTACAATTTTATGAGTGCAGATAAAGTTGTGATTTTAACTGAACTATAAAAATGAGTTTCATTTCTGTTATAATTAATAGCATTTTGACGATTTCGACAAATTTGAATCATCTTTATCACACTAGTATTCCAATCAAGTTAGGTAATCGGGAATATTTTAAAAAGATGTAAAGAGAATATTTTTAAAGTGGAAGCTGCTTTATTTGAAAGGTGGACATATACCACAGGGGGCAAGAAAACACGGTGAAGTGAAAGGAATGCAAGCCTGGTTGACACTGGTCATGTTAAGTGACTTGTCTGGCATTGCGCGACTTTCTACTCCCAACTCAAATCACGCCTTAGATTTTCTCTTCTCTTCCTCATGTCCTTTTCTAGCCAGCTGTCACTTGGTTCTATAAAGCCGATTGTACTGACAGAGAGGGAAGCGTGACACGAAGGTGTAATACAGTCACAGGCAGGATCCTCTACAAGGAAGCTATCTTTGAGATCACATTAGAAAACATTTCTATTAATTATTGCAACTCCTCAATAATATTTTTTTATCATCTTTATTTACAAATATAAAACTACGCATATTATGCGTAACAGGCATATATAGTAATAGATTACACAATGACATCGATGCACATGAGCAAAGAATGAAACCCACTGGTTCAACTTCTCACTTTGGTTTTTTTTTTTTTTTTTTTTAAGTATATTATTGTAATAGTAAATCCCTGAGCCATTTTCTATTGAGTCGTCTTGGGGGATTCTGGGAAGGTGAGGAGGAAGCAAGGATTCGTTCAAATGGGTTTGGGTGAGAGGAAAGGTTGTTGTGAAATGAATTATAACGATCAGAGGTAAGGTTTTGTATGAATGGAATTTTCAGGTCTTTATGAAGGGTGTAGTTTTTGACGTAATACGGAGCATTTGTGATAGTGCGGAGGATTTTAGATTGCAATGATTGTATTCTATGAATATTGGATGGTTTTGCAATACCCCATAGTTCAAGTCCGTAAGTCCAGGTCCGTCGCAGTAATGTTTTGTATAGTAGTACTTTGTTATGTAGCGTCAATTTTGAGTGTTTCCCTAGAAGTCTGTACAGTAGTAAGAATCGTCGTTTTAAGTCAAGTCTTTTCAGTCCTAAGTACCTGACCACTCGTTGGGTCAATAATATTAAAAGTGGAACTTCTATTTTCTATCTATCACCTACTTTTATAACTGTACGTTATCCTATCTGTATAATTACTATCTGAAAAAGGAGTCTGATAGTATCTGATTACTATCCGAAAGTCTGATTCTCATTTATGAATCCGCACCAATTACACATGGATATACCAAACTGCTGAGGGAGCTAACGAAGTGTAGTGTCACCCATCCAAGGAATAACCATGTCCAGTGTTGCTGCACATTGGTGATATAATGTGACCGGAGTATTCAGTGACAATATAGCCTGAATGAAGACCCTGAATTTGTTCTATTTAGGTTGATCCTCTTATATAAAAGTTAATATTCTACTTAAGTTATAATTATTTATAATTCAGATATAATTTTAAAAAAAACTTGCTGAAGACAGGTATAGAAGGTGTTAAATTTTTTAATTGTATAGATCATTGCACCGTAGTTGTTAGCGTGCTAACACATGCGTCAAAGATTTTCAGCCGAAGACTCATGAGTCAAGTATCCATCACTCTCTTTATCATACAAATCATTTCTACGCCATTCTTCAGAGATGACACAAGTTGTAGGTAATGAGCATTACTATTGCATCAATCTTTTATAAGTAATAATTCATTTCAGTAATTACACATCATTAATTTAATAGTATACAAGGATTTTATTTGTAAATAAATATGAATTAATTTACTGCCCATAACCGAACAGTTTCATAGAACAGATCAAGAACAATTATAATTGTGTTTTTTTTTCTTATAAAATATCATAATGAGAATAGTGGTTTGTGTGAAAGGCATTTCCAATTGTTACGTCAATGCCTCTATATGACCAATTCCCATTGACCTTTCGGTAACCACTTCACCTTCAAGCCTTATGGTCTTCAATTTTGAATTGTTAACATGTTATTCAATTTAGGCAGAAAATTGTTTGACCAGGTTGTTAATATTTTTGAACAATTTAATGAAATTTTAATTGGTATCATTGTTATAATTAGATAACTTTCAAATATTTTACAAAATCTGTAATTTGAGAAAATCTGGTATGATATCTTTTAAGCTAATTCTAAAGACGATCTTACATGATGTTTCTCTACCTTAGCTGTTCTTTAAGCTATTCTAAAAACGATCTCGCTTGATGTTTTTCTACCTTAGCTGTTCTTTAAGCTATTCTAAAGACGATCTCGCTTGATGTTTTTCTATCTTAGCTGTTCCTGTTCTTTAAGCTATTCTAAAGACGATCTCGCTTAGTGTTTTTCTATCTTAGCTGTTCTTTAAGCTATTCTAAAGACGATCTCGCTTGATGTTTTTCTACCTTAGCTGTTCTTTAAGCTATTCTAAAGACGATCTCGCTTAGTGTTTTTCTATCTTAGCTGTTCTTTAAGCTATTCTAAAGACGATCTCGCTTGATGTTTTTCTACCTTAGCTGTTCTTTAAGCTATTCTAAAGACAATCTCGCATGATGTTTTTCTGCCTTAGCTGTTTTTTTTTCAGCTAATTCTATAGACGATCTGTATTATGTTTTTATGTCTAAGATACAATATACTAATTTCTTAATTGGCACTCATTTTAGTTAAATGCGAGCTAATTACATCTGTAGACTTAATTTTGTATTATTCAAGTGTTTTTAATAATAGAGACATTAAAGAAATTAGTCACAAGATAAATAAGAATCATGAAATAACGTCTTTGGGAAATCAATGTTCTACCTTAGATTACACTCAATGCATTCACAATAAGACATGTCTGTTGAAATGAATTTGTCTCATTATAATAGCTTTTTAGAACTAATCTGACTACATACACGAATTGTCCGAAATGCGTTGTTCTTCTTTAATAGAAATTATTTGTGTAGAGACTAATTTCTTTAACTCTCCAATTATGAGTAATATTACACGATAACTGATTTTAAACTCAATTACTCGAGTTTATTAGGTTAGTGATCTTTAACAAGTATCCGACATGCACAATGTAGGGCCAACAACTTGACACTTTTCGAAGGACGTCTCCGTATAAGTAATTCAAGGTTCATTACCAATGTTGGAACGATAATCTTTGGTACTAATGACAGATACATAATTCCGCAAAATATCCCTTTGATTAATTTAATCTTATCAAAACCATATTCTTATTAGAGCAAAAATTAAAATAAAATATTATAAATACGATATGTACAACATATGTATGACCCTACAAAGTCAGTAGTGTATTATTATTAACCTGATACCTGATCATAATAACAGTTAAGTATTAACTTAATATTAAATCTTAAGTATGACTATTTTAAAACACTGTATTCACATTTAAAAATTTAATGCGAAAACAGTAAACTTGATTCATCTATTTCATCATTTCTTATCATCATTTCATTCATCTATTTCATCATTTCATTCATCTATTTCATCATTTCATTCATCTATTTCATCAGTATAATGCTGATTTATAGGGATTGAAAGTAGATTGTGTTACTTCACACAAAAAATCAATGAACTAGCAATATTGCCACTTAATATCAGCATAGTTAAATAAAATAAATAAAAGTGTGGAAGTCATAAAAATATTTGTCTCAAAAGATCTTTAAGCCATGGAAAAAACCTATATATTCCAGATGTAATATCTGTGTACTGTACAACGGGTAAATTTAATCCTAACATTGTAGCTATGTAAACAATTGGGATTTTAATATAGAAAAACGGACTTGTAAAAAATGTTTATACAAATTAGAATTTACTTATCGTACAGTAGTGCTTGAAAAAAAATGTGAACGATGAAAAATCGGTGA
Organism: Hermatobates lingyangjiaoensis; assembly: GCA_026182355.1. Classification (NCBI taxonomy): domain Eukaryota; kingdom Metazoa; phylum Arthropoda; class Insecta; order Hemiptera; family Hermatobatidae; genus Hermatobates; species Hermatobates lingyangjiaoensis. The sequence goes on from JAPFBL010000023.1 coordinate 447,106, forward strand.
CTGATTAAAAAATTAATGTTTCTTAAATGTATGAATTAAATTTCTGAAAAGATAATTAGAAGATAAGCCAGAGAAAGAGAAAAACAAGATGTTATCAAACAAAAAGACATTGTTTTTTTCAAATGTTAGGTGATTCATTTATTGGGTTCAATTACTCCTTGGAATCATTTGACAACATAGATATGAATTATTACATTGATGAGTTGTTGGGAAAGAAGGAACCTCAAGGCAGAATCCTTTCTAAATCAATAAAAGTAGATATCCTTCACTGACTGGATAGTTATAAATAAACGATGATTTGAAGAAGGCACTGGTTTGTGAGAGCCAGAGCGGCCTTGAGAAGACGGCAGCTGCTGCACCGCCTGAAGGAGTCTCTTGGGAAACAGGTGAAAGGACGCCCTTGGGCAGCCTTAATCATTATCTTCCAATCAAACCTTTCTTCCAGCCATAACGGAAATAATAATATATAAAGAAATATATTCTGTTGGTAAGAAGGTTTGCCTTCTATGTATGCACAGGACGTGCTTTCAAAAACATATGTTCCATGAAAGTTTACAAAACTGTAATGCAGTGTTTCCCAAAGTGGGCGCTTTCATATCGGGGGGCGGTAATGCAAAAAGGAGCGGGGATTATTTCCATAAATTGAAAATGTTCATGCAATATAATTTCTAAATTTAAGTAAAAACACGACATGTAAACTTCTGGGAAACAGTTTCTTAAAATTATTTGTTTTGATGATTCATTTTTATGTTAAAAGTATATTCTCACCTAAGTTTCTTTTATTGTGTATTAATTCTTTTGCATAAATATGCTATGAAACAATACATCTATTGGATTCTAAGTAAATATTCGATTAGTAATTATTTTAATTTAATTATTAAAATGTTACTCATTTGGTTATTTAGTCTAGGAATCTGATTATTATTCAAGAATGTTGAGTTATAGGTTTATGGACCCAAGGTGGCGGTCACTCGAAAAAGTTTGGGAAACACTGCTGTAATGTGTATTTTTCAGTTCCTTATCTTCCTACTACTGAGATCATAAATATGAGGCTCTAGAATATAGTAAAAATTTTTAAATCAAGGAACTCGACAATATCAGAGCAATGATAATGGAAAAATGAAAACGCTGAAGTCCTTTAGAGATACAATGCTCATTTTTAACTATTTTTATACCATATCCCCGGTATGGTATAGAAGAACTGTTTGGTAGACGGTCACAGATCAATTAATCATTACTAATGTAGAGATGAATTAGTGATGAGAATTAGATGAAGATCTATAGAATGGATTACAGCGATGTAAGTATAAGTTGTGAACCCTAAAGGCTATCATCAAATGGAATGTGCATCACTCCTATTGTAATGACAATAGCAAGTTTTACATGTTTACTTATAAAGCTTTTGAAAAAGATTAGAGCCAAACAAACTTTTTTCGGTCTCAAGTATTTTTGAACTACGCACTCCAGCTTCCACATTAGTACAAATTATGAATAGATGAAGATGAAAGAAAATAAATGACGTGGTCTAATTTTGTTAAAAAGATCATTTCAACTGAATTTCCATTTGTAATAAAAAAAAAAAAATCTTCAAAGAGAAGATGTATAAATTTATGTATAATATCTCTCTGGGATTCGTATTCTTAGCTAATAGCTTTAGTTAACATCATAATAAGAATGCATACCCTCTGTCTAGAAAATGCAGAAAACCTTGATGATATTATATCTGAATGCGAGGCAACCGTTTTAATAAAGATAAAGCCTTTTAGCAAATCATATTAAAAACAATAAAATCAGATATATTTTGGCTTTGTGTAGACAATTATAAAGTTTATTTAAAAATCTTATAACCCGAAGATGAATTTAGAAACTACAATGTAAGACATAATATGAGAAATGTGCCACGGTGCCCAGGAAGTCCGATAAGATTCAGGCCCTGTTTATTCATAAAAACACGTTAGATTGATCAATGATTCGTTATAACAGATAAAATGATGATCTATGAGTTTGATATTACATTTATACGACTACCTGAGTAAAATAAAACCAATGGTAAATGATTGCAAACAAGTTTGAGGCTTTTTTTTTCTTTTCATTTGTACATAAGCTCTTCTAGCTAGTATAAGTTTTAACTTGTTTCGTATAACATTTATGTTCAAATTGAATTAATATAATTTATTATTGAAGTTATTTAATGACTGTCTTGTGAATAGTTATGTAAAAATTGAAATCAGAAGTCAGGTGATATTTAGTCAAAATGTAAGTCAAAGCAACCTGAGAAGTTTTGAAACTGGAGTAGAATCAAAATGATGACAAAAAGTTGGAGAGTTGAAGCGGATACCCGTGTTGAGAGTGGGTGTGATAAGGAAGTTACCTGTATAGTAATTATGTTGCGGGACCTGAAGAATGAAAGGAGGATGCTCTTCAGTGACAAGGTCGAGGCTGAAGTCGTGACACAGTGATCACCACAATGGACCGCATAATCATAACGTAACTCCAGTCCTATCTTGAGTCACCCAATCGCACTCCTAGTCTAGCATATTTTATTTTCCTTAATAACTATCACGAATAATGTTTTTATTTTTAAAAAGAAAAAGCACACTATGATTCCCAACAACAGTGGATGAAGAAAATTTTCTGTTATACCAAGAATCAGATAAGTTAAAATGACGATTTAACATATTATAATCGTGAAACAATTTAAAAATAAACAAGAAGTTGTATACAAAACCAAACTTTAAATACAATTTAAATCATAACTCGATTATATCATTACTTTAGATCATATATTCATATCAAATATACAAACATATACATATATTTATAATTATTCCAAAATTATCTCGTATAACTGTTACCATAAGGTAAAGAACGATGCAATATCAATGTCAAAAGGGCATATACGCTTAAATATATATTCACCTTAAAAAATTAACCATGATGGTTGAAATTTTTTCAAAATTTTCACACATCAAATAAACTAGTTACAAAAATGTATGATTCTTGTAAAAAAATTTAATGTTTTTTTTAAAAACATTTCATTCGAACATACGATTCACATGTATGGTAAACAATGGGATAATATAGTTTCTTCTGAGGCATGACAGGATGAGGCATGTTTGGAATAGAGGAAGAATGTAAAAGAAAAACAGAAAATAGAAGAAGATCAAAAATCCAAATAATTTCATGAGTCAGATGCATCTGTAAAGATAATTTGTCGATTGGAATAAAATTGCTTGCATAAACTGTTAAGTAATGCTGTGTATTATTGAAGTCATAAAGTCACTCTCTAGAAATATTGTAGGAAGCTCCTCACTAAAGGCAGATTGAAATTCATGGTTTTATAATACGTGTTGTAAAAGATTATATAAAGCACGTGATATTTGCACACAGATTTTGAAGACTTAGGTAAGGTAATTTGGAGCAATTGTGTGCTCCATGGAGCGTATAAGTGAGGAACAAGGGAGAGCATACTGTAAATCGCCTCGTAATAGTTCCACTTAGGAATTCCACAGTTAAGTAAGGAAGTAAATGGTTATCCCATTAGCATTTCTGCTAGAAAATACCTCATTTCCCTGTTCATCGTTAAAAATAAAATGTTTACTTGGCTTGAAAATTCTCAAACCTCTAAAATTGATCAAATTCTAGATTTAAATTATTTTTTCAATCCATATCATTAGGCATTACTTGATAATCAGTGAGTTGAATATAATCGCTTCATTTGATTTCTAAGTCTAAACTTTGTTATAAATCTAAAGCAAAAATAAACAATTTGTTTGCTACCTACCCAACTGTTCCAAAAATGGAATTTTTTTTGTTTTAAATACACAGGTCTTAATATTATTATACATGGAAGCTTCAATTTTGATATTCTGACATTTTTTTAAAATTTATTTTATACTTTTTAGCAAACAGACTACGAACTTAAGATGCCTTAACATTTGCACTCAGAAATAGCGTGCATAAAATGTTTCATTCTCTCAGATGAACAAACATGTTAGTACAAGTTATCTACAAACTTGAGATCTATTGTACTAATTTCTTGCACGCTTAAGGCAAACTACTTTTACTCTGTTAGTTCATTTAAATAGAAATGTAAAAATAATAAGATATACTGCTTAAATTCAGTTGTCATCTTTTACATCCGTAAGCTTCTTTGAGCCCGGAAAGGCCCTCATCTTTAGGTTTTCCAGAGACTCCCTCACGCTTGTCACTCTTCATTGATGGACAGTAAATTGCTTTTATGCCTGAGAACAGATATGTTTCGATAATTTTATACTTCCGTCTGGACTTCAGGGCCAACTGTAACACCGACATAAAATGGATACTACCCTGACTGATAATCTTATGTCATTATGAGCAATTTTCTAACTTCAAGGATGTACAGTAAACTACAATCTATTTATGTTTTTTTTTTACTGACACTCTTCATGTTTTTTAATGCCATTATTATAGATTCAGATTAATATGATAATGTTATTATCCTAAACGTCAATCAAAAAATCTCTCTGTAAAACCAGATTGTTTGATTGACAAATGATATGATAATTTTATCATCCTAAGTGTCAATCAAACCACCTTTCTGTAAAACAAGATTTACCAAAGCTTCAGAATTAATATTTCAAAATTTTGGCTGTGTCTGCAACAATTTTATATTTTGAAAATATCAAAGAAAACTAACCCCATATTAAAGTACGTAAATTTCACCTCTTGTCCATTCAAGACTGTGATAATAACAAATACAGATGTTATATATGGACAAGTAAAGATGCACTTCGTCTTAGCGAGTTGATTGGGTTGGTCCAAAATGATTATATTTTATGGAAATATAAATATATATAAAATAGCTTAAATTAAATTTAAATGTTCATCTTCATTTCACAACTGAACTTAACTTTAAATATAAAATGAATTTTACATTACATATAATCATAAATGAATGATAATAATGAATCATAAATAATTTCATATTACAAAAGTTAATCTTCTAACCCTGAGGTTGTTTTAAAAACCACAATCTATTGTGCTACTTAGATGATTTTGTTCAATCTATATAAGTATGAAATCTATAGATTTGTTACTATTCTTGGGAAGAATTTGTTGAACTTCTGGCCCTTCGCTCTAACCAGAGTCATGTGAAAAAGCTAGCAAACTTTACAAACAGATCGAGGTCCTCATACTTTTGAACAGTAGTACTAAAGCCAACAGTGATTTATTTACTAAACTTTCTTTTCCTATTGTATTTTTTAAATTTAAAAAAAAAAACTTTTTCTTGTTAATCTGACACTTATCTCCGCTATCAAGCTTTAACATGGAATATCTAAAATTTTAAATTTTCAAACTAGGAGTAATAGCTCTTTTGGAAGATATGGACTGTTGAAAAAAGTGATGTCAGATGTGCTTTTACAAAATATTACATAACCAGTTTTTAAAAATTTACCGCAATCAACTACCAACTCCAACCTTGATATAAGTTACATTGTGTGTGATTATTATTTCAATTAAATAGAGATTTCTGGAAGGTTAAAAGACGCAGTAAAACAAATTTCGAAATCACCTAATTAACTCTTGGTGTTTTTTAGTGTCTTTGGATAACTGATATCAGGTTATTCAAATAAGTTTCCTAATAGATACAGATTATTACTTCAGCCATTAATGCATCTAATACCAGCCATACAACAACTGACCATTCAACTAAATTCAAGTGAATTGTTTATCAACCCTTACCTGTTTAGAGCTACCTAACACTAATCGTGTGGTTTTTGCTCAGTTCTGTTTCCATCTCCTGCACATAATGAATATAAAATTTTGAAGGAAATATCTAAATGATGATTTTGCAAAACACAACAATAAATCATGTATTCCCTACCAATTGTCAACATTATACATAATTTTCTGTAATATTTTGAATAGTATTAAATAAAAACTTTAGATGAAAAAGTTTATATCAACACCGCAACATTCTTTAAGTTTGTCTTACAAAAGGAACTATTTTTATATTAATCGAAATTAGACTCGAAAAGAAAATAAACCTAATCAAAGTACATTTTCTTTGTAATTTTTGACGAACAGTACATAGTTGTTTTAAATTTATTGTAAGATATCGATATTGTATGGAATGATAATGACTGAAAGTTTAGCGAGCTTATTCAAGTAAAATTGGTCTAATTGAGAAGATTGAGGGACCAAAAGGGATTAAAAGTATAATAATCACCGTTAAATTCTGTTATTCTTTCAAAATAATAATTTAGATCCTGCAAAAAACGGCAAGTTTACTTTAGTATGCTTATACAGTTGTTTAGAAGGTTGAGAGATTTTGTTCTTATTCATTATTTTGATCAATAGACTAGCAGACAATTTTCCATTATTTAGAATAATACGGGCTTAAGTCTTGTCAAAAGTAGGATTTTTTTTTTATTTTTTGCAAGAATAAAGAAACTGTATGCCATGAAGATTTGAAAACCATTACTAAAAACACAGTTTCCTAATTATTCAAATTTATATGGGTTGGGTTTTCTTTGCTTGGAATTTTGGTATCTCAATCTAAACATGTTTCAGAAAACTAAAGCCTGTTTTGATAATTATGACAAAGTGAATGTTAAATATTTCTTAAAATTATGTTACGCACAAAATCTGAGAATTATTCAAGAATAAAATTTTAATCGTAAGTATCCTTGAACTTGTAATGAAATAACCTGAACAGTTTCATCATCAAAAAGGAATTTGTATGTCAAGGAAATCAATAATTAATCATAAACAAGCGTTTTTAGAAAATTGCTTTAGAAATTAGTGGTGTTGGTAGATTGAATTTGGGTATGGTATGAAATAGTAGGAGAAAGAAAGAGATAGAGAGTGAAAATATACTGGATCAAATGGAAGTGTCGACACCCTAGCGTCACACTTTGAAACCTGTTCTGCCAAAGTCGCACTTGGCACCGCTTAGGACATTTAGATCCATGGAGAAACCGACCATCATCTCTTAAAAATAGACTCCCAATACTTGAGATTCAACTAGTTCTCCTGCAACGTCTTTTTTTTTACTAAATTTAGTAAAACATTCATTATCCATTATATGCAAATGGAAATTTCTGGGAACAACAAGATGAAATAAAGATGTTAAAACTTTATATTTGTTCCTTCGTTTTTGAGTTGATTCCAAAGTTTATAAATGTGTATTTATCTTGACATGCTTCAGTAATATATATATATACTTTAAACGGTCCAACAGGGCTACTAGTTCATAAAGAAAAGAGAAAAACTATATATATAGTGTGTGTGTATGAACTATATATATATATACATGAGTTCAAAATTCAAGAAGAGTAACACACAGAGTAAGGAAACACACTTACTCGCTCAAATTTTCGGGTAATCCGTCTTCAGGAGAAAAGAGAAAGGGAGACCAAGCACGTTGTAGACGTAACAGCAAGTTATTTGTCGTTGCGTCTACAACTTGCTTGGTCTCCCTTTCTCTTTTCTCCTGAAGATGGATTACCCAAAAATTTGAGGAGGTAAGTGTGTTTCCTTACTCTGTGTGTTACTCTTCTTGAATTTTGAACTCTTATTGTGTCCAGTTTGGATCGTGTTTCGTTTTATTAAGTGAAATATATATATATATATTAATATACTTTTTCGTTGGAAATACGATCCAAAACGGACAAACATAGTTCAATATAAAAATAGAAACATAGAGAAATCAAAAGAACACACTTACAGTCTCTAATTTTTGGTTTGAACCGTCTTCAGGAGAGATAAGAGAGGGAAACGAAGCGCACTGGTTCAGAGACGGTTGGAGACTCCATTTAATATATTCAAATATATTAACAAATATATCAACATTTGATATTAACAAAATCAAATATCAAATATATCAAGTATATTAATATTCTGAAATATATTTAATAATATTATATATAATAGACACGTATTCACAAGGTCAGAAGAAAAATTATGAAATTCTTATTCTGTTTGATTTATTTCGATTGTTTAGATGTTAAGATAAACTTTTTTAACGCTGTTTGGTTAAGTCGCAACTATTTTCATCAAAGTTGTGTAAATAGCTTTTCAGCAAATTAAAAAAAAGTTGTTTTTCAAATAATGTATCATCTAAAAAAAATTAGAATATTGTTGCTGAGACTTAATTTCTGAAGTATTCTGCACACACACACACACACACACACACACACACACACACACACACACACACACGCATACTCACACAGACTCGCATCCACAGAGACCAATGTGTAAAACATATTTTATAGAATCAGGAAACTTAAAAACGTTTATTTTCGTTCAAAACTAGGTAATTTACTAAAAAAGTAGGTCAAGTAAATAAGTTAATTAAGTAATTTACTCTGCATCTCTACATATAAAGTTCGTGAGTTTGTTTGTTTCTTTACCCATTAGAGACCTGAAATTATAGTATACATTATTTATTACCTGATTAATGTTAAATAAAAGAAAATTACTATTTAATCCTCAAAATTGGGGCTAGGGTAGCCAGTGGCTTGTGTGCTCGTCGATGACAGTAGTGCAAATGTATTATATATAAATGTAACAAAAAAATTTTTTTTAAATTTAATATTTGCTTAAGATAAACGCTGGTAGTAAAGTAAAGGTACCCTAAATAAAGTTTAGCCAATGTTAACACGACATTCACTGACTGTTAGGCAGTACGAATTTTGCCGAATCAGCTAGTTTCATATAAAGGATAAATAACAATATATCTCATGTAAATTTCCGCTGTTCCTAAGGAATACTTTTGTTATCCATTAAACACAATGTTATGATTTTAACAAATATGTGGGTCTGGTTTGTTGGTGAGCTGTGACTGACTGGCTGGCTTTAGTTGCAGGTGAAGAGCGATGCAGTGGGTGTTGGTGGTTTGTCTTGCGACGGTGTGGACTGTTGCCCAGGCGCAGCAAAGATCTAACAAGCCTGGAAGGTTCCTCTCTCTCCCGAACGCTCAAAAGTGCTCCTCCAGTAAGTCTTAGCAGTTTACTTTGAGTAGTTAGTTAGCTTTCAATGGTTTTAATTTTAACAATATGAGAATTTCCTATAGATTTCTTATTCATCCACAAGAAGACTACAAAATTCAAAAAATATGTATTTTTTTTACTAAGAAAATAGTGTTGCAGACGCATTAAAACCTTTACCAAAGATTTTATGTTCCTTGCAGACAATGAACTCACAGCCATCTAACACAAATTGTTCATAAATAATTACTTTACAGACAGCGATATACTGGTGTAGACTATACTATATATCTATTAATTATTCTGCAATCATCATGAAATCGCAAAATAAACTTAAATACCAAAGTGGAGTAATAATTGATAGTTAAATATAGACACATTTAAAAAAAAATAAAATAATATATAAATAAATAAGCAATGATATATTATAAAATAAACAAATAAATTAACCCTTTATACCTCATTGTTTCATTTGAGGATAGTATATAAAAATAAAAATATTTTTTAAATGCCTGTATTTTGGATAGTTTAACAGATCTGCCTCATTTACAGGTATTCTTACTGTTATGATCGACATTGGTATTAATGAGCACAGCCTTCAAAACATATGCAATTTTAGTTACAAAACTGCTTAAAATGTACGAAAAAAATCAACATTTTAATTTCATCTCTAGTTTACTTATTGCCATAATAGATTGTAGAACTTAGGACTAAATATAGTACTTTTTATTATGTAAAAAATGATATGAGATTTATTATGCAAGCGTTTTTTCACTCTTCAAGAATATATATATATATATATATATATAGGCAAAAATAATGATGCCCTGATACGAGGACAATGGGATGATATGGTATCCATGCTAGCGCTAGCAATGTGTTCAGACTTGTACCCTGGAGCACACCTATCAAACATTCCAAGCTCTGATGGTGTCAAAGTTGTGATGATTTATTTTCACAGTGAAGTTATCACAAAGTAAAAGTCTTAAAATAAAAATAAATAAGTAATATAAATAAGATAAAAAGCTCATAAAATCAGGAATTTTATAAAAAATAAACGTTAAAATGCAACTAAAACATGTTTGGAATTTCTATTCAAATGATGTGTGAACAATTTTCTATGAAATTTACAAAATCATAAACTTAGGGTATAATAGATATCTCACTCTTTCCCTCCCTCTATGTATATCTACCCCGTTCTATTTATGAACCCCTGTATTAAAGCTCTTACTAGTTGTTCCATCTGCCCATGTATCATTCATGAAAGTGCCCAGTCATTACGTTAATTATTATTATTATTATTAGATCAGAGAATATAGGTTCTCTGATGAAATGAGAATGGGTTTACGTTTAGGCTTCGTTAAATCAAGTACAACTTGACTTCGATCAGGTCTTATAAAAATTGATTACCACTCAACTCCTCCCAAATTTTTAAATAATAATGTTTAAGACCAAAATATATCTAGGTCACTCTTTCTTCATTTTTTTTTCTGTAACCAACACCTTTGAAAAAACCTGTTTAAATTATTTCTATATTTTTTTTTTAATTCACTGTCAATTAAAGTGAAACGTTTGAAACAGGTTGGTGAATAAGCATCAATTGAAGTGGGTGGGAGTGTGGGGTTGCATCAGGTTGGTGGTTAGGAAATGTAAAACAGCTGGGGGTTGGTGGCCTGCTGGCACTACCATTGACCTACCCTCGGCAACAAGCCCCTTGCGTCAGACCTCACAATGCAAAACCCGTCAATCCTTTTCAAGTTCCCTTCAACTCAGCCTTTACCATTGACCCTTTCGGTCAATCATTCAAACCTCTTCTCCAAACAACCTTTCTAATTCCCTTTATTTCGTTGAACTTCTCAAAGTTATTAACATCAAAATACATGCAGAGGCTCAACTTTTCTACACACACATAAGATAATCAATTCAATTTATTAATTCTGATGGCTCTACTATTACACAAATATATTTAAATTATCGAGACGTTGAAAATCTCACCCTGAAGCTTCCTAAGAAGATCATACAATCGTAAGATGAAATTTACTTCTTGCTAGTTGTAATACCAGTGGTCTAAATGTCCATATCTAAAGCAGTAATTAAATTTTCCATGTAATTGTTGTTATGTAGGCGAGCCTTGTAAATAATTAAAACGTTCTGTCAAACAACACTAATGCTGCATAATTAAAATAGTAGCTTATTTTTGTCTGTAAATAATGAAACACATTATACACCCGTACTTCTCGTATATAGGAGAGGAGTTTAAATGATCATGTTTGAAGGATAGACATTGCTAAGAAATACCATCGAGTCTTCATTAATATAATTTAACAGATCAAGTACTAGACAAATTTGTAATAGTTTATTCAAATTTGACTCAGAATTAACGAGGGCAATAGATTTTTCTACCATTGGTATCAACTAACAGAGAATGTTTTTTGTACTTCTTCCTCAACTAATTTGTTTATGACGACTTACCCAACCATTTATTCTTGTATAAACCCAACAATATGACATGTATTTTGTACAAGATAAGTTTTCTTCTTCGTTTTGATTATTTGACTATTTCAGTCTATCATTTCTCAATTCTTCAAGTTTCACCATTTAAATACTCTTCTTAAATCCCCGTTAAATCATAATTGTCCAATTTTGGTACATATCTGTCACTAAACTTTATCTTCTGATTATCCTGATGTTGGACTAAGTTCAACATAAATTTGATGTTGATGAAAAAGTTTGATGAGAGGTTTGAAAGTATATTGCTTATTCTGTCTTCTATGTTACCATATGTTCTATGTTATGTCAAATAAAAAAAAAAAAACTGAAAGGATCCATAGAGACATTTATTGATACATACATGTATGTAAAACTTCCAGCAAATTTCGAGGAAAAACTAACTCAGTATTTTAACATACAACATAGCTAAACCGAGCTATATATTGTACTTATGAAACTGAAAGCTCCTGAGATTCGCTTTATTCAGTGCTTGTTATTTTTCACCTCATGCCAGTATATATCAAAATATTGAAGTGAGTCATTGACGATGTATTTTTGTTTGAAAATATATATACGAGCATATATATCATTTTAATTATATACCATATAAATATTATTATAATATATATAAATATATACATATAAGTTTAAATCACAATAAAAAATTCAAAAATGGGACTAAGATCTTCAGCCATTACTATTATTATTCGTCAATCACACTTGAGGTGTCTAGATAACTAGATTCCTTGATTGAAATACTTTCAACCCATTTCTAAATACTCACTGGTGCAAATACTTTGAAATGAAAATCGTAAAATTTTGTCTGTCGTGTTTACTATGAAAGGTGTTGTTTAATGTACACGAAATAAACTTATATATACATATATATATGTTGAATGCCAGATTAGATATTGAAAAAGACGAGCCAATCCCTGTTACGTATTACTTTGGGCACTTCTTATTGGTTGTGGGTGTTTTTTCGTTAAACACGTTTCTCCTTAGCACACTCCGTCTGCTCGGCCGCCTCAGCCTTCACTCCAGGAGAGGGCTCGCAGTCCCTACTTAATTTTCCAATAGAGTTGGATGAAGGTCTTGGCGTCCTGGCTTGGAAGTGTACCTCGTCGAACTCGGTGTTTACTATGGGCTTAGTAGATTTCATTAGACACTGGTTGTTGGGATACGTAACAGGGATTGGCTCGTCTTTTTCAATATCTAATCTGGCATTCAACATATAATAACGCACAATCCAGCCAGGAACTACACCCACCAGCTTGAGAATGACCGAGGAACGGTCGAAACCGGTCGCAACGACACGAGGAAGGCGCCACGCATTCTTCAAGAAAACACTGCAGTAAAGGGGTCTAATGACAAACGCCACACACACTCAACTTCAACTCATAATGCCCATAGCCCGGACAAGGTTCTTACGAGGAATTCTTCTACGTGAGGACGCCTATGCCATTCCTGCCCTCTGTGAAATTAAAGTAGGGACTGCGAGCCCTCTCCAGGAAGGACGGCGGATGCGGCCAAGCGTGTTAGGAAACCGACAGGGAAAGGTTCTACATACACCCACAACAATAGAATCTACAGAAAACACCAACAACCAGTATCTAATGAAATCCACTAAGCCCATAGTAAACACCGAGTTCGACGAGGTACACTTCCAAGCCAGGACGCCAAGACCTTCATCCAACTCTATTGGAAAATTAAGTAGGGACTGCAAGCCCTCTACTGGAGTGAAGGCTGAGGCGGCCGAGCAGACGGAGTGTGCTAAGGAGAAACGTGTTTAACGAAAAAACACCCACAACCAATAAGAAGTGCCCAAAGTAATACGTAACAGGGATTGGCTCGTCTTTTTCAACATATATATATATAAATGTTTCACGACGAATCGAAAACACAGAACTAAGCAACAAACACACTTGCTGCCTCTAATTTTCTGTTGAATCGTCATCAGGAGAGTTGAGATAGGGACACCAAGCGCACTTGTGCTTGGAGACTCAACCGTCTCCAACCGCCACTTCACAAGTGCGCTTGGTGTACCTATCTCAACTCTCCTGATGACGGTTCAACCGAAAATTAGAGACAGTAAGTGTGTTTGTGATTCATCGTGAAACGTTTGTTGTCCTTTTGGATCGTTTTCCTGTTTACAATATGTATATATATATATATATATATATATATATATATATATATGTGTGTGTGTGTGTGTGTGAGTCGTTTTCCACCCGCACTCCAGAACGCACGGGCTTCTTCTTATAAGTGGTCCCTATCTGGACCACATATATTTAATACTATTTTTCTTTTTTGACGAGTTTTAATCTAGCGTAAAAAATACAACACTTTTAAGCCGACGATTTCGTCTATATTTGTAGACGACTTCAGACATTAAATTCTGTATTGATGTAGCCCTGATTATGTCTTGAAATATAGACAAAACGTCGGCTTATAAGTGTTGTATTTTTGAAGCCAGACCAAACCTTGATAGAAACAAAAAATAGTGATATATATATATATATATATATACACAATGATCAAACCACAATATGAAATGGGAAAACAAGACTAAGATCTTTCAACTGTAACAAGCGGTTCTTAAAGAAAGGTCTTAGTCTTGTTTTCCCATTTCATATTGTGGTTTGACCATTGATTGTTATTTCATGTGCTTATGTGAAGTCTTTTTATATATACATACATATAAATATATAAATATATATAAAATGAAAATAGTATTTAGTTAGATATAAATAGTGTCAGAATATGTATTTATGAAAAGAAAAGTTTGGGCCAGTTGATTTTTTTATTCCCCAAGGAACTGAGAAGAGCCTGTAGAACATTAAAGAAACTCTCTAAAAAGCGAACCAAGCATGGAATTGGCATACAATTTTTAGAAATATATATATATATATATATATATTCTCAAAAAATTATTCTTGACCTCTTCTATTCTATTGTATGTGGTAGGTTTTTGAGGGATAGGTCATATAAAAGAAACGTTGGCCGAGAAAGGAGTTTATTTTCTTTTATATGACCTAGCCCACAAAAACCTACCACATACAATATATATATATATAAAGATTTCACATAAATACGAAAATAACAATCAATGATCAAACCACAATATTAAATGGGAAAACAAGACTAAGACCTTTGGTCTGACGAAGACCGCTTGTTACGGTTGAAAGATCTTAGTCTTGTTTTTCCTTTTCATATTGTGGTTTGTTCCTATATATATATTATATATATATATATATATATATATTGTAGAGAAAATGGAATAACGAAATTCATGTGATCAACATTTAACAGAAATAGGTACATAAAGAAAATGTTTATCAAACGAAAAAAATGTATGTGAAAAAGGGATAAATAAAGATATAATTGGAAGTAGCAAAATTTAATAGGAAGTGTTCTTCAAAGGAGTGGAGAACGACAGAGTAGTATCATAGGGAACGGCATATGTGTGATCATATCAATTCATAATATATATATATGCATACAAAATAAATATCATATATAATATGTGAAAGGGTTCATTTGGTACTTGAAATAGTTATGAATTAGAATTTTTTCACAATTTTAATTACTGTGCCCAGTTTTCTGGCTATTGAAGTAACGCATAGTTACTTCAGTCTGATGTATTCAGATCATATGAGTTTGTTAAAATAGTAACCATACTGAGACTGAGTAAGATAGATTCACTTAACTTACAACAACAGTCAATGAAAGATTGGATTTAATGAAAAGATTTCACGATTGACGATTTCTAACTCACGACTCTTGGAGCACCTTCTTCGAAAAGATTAATTACAAAATACTGCAAAGAAGAATATTAATTATAGACTAATTGAATTAAGCTTCCTGAATTGAATGTTGCAATGAATGGTAGCCAATGAGGGGAGACACTAATGGGTTCGATTTCTCTCTGTCGTTGTGAAACAGTGGGCATCATGAAATGGCTTGCTCACGTACTCAGAGAAACTTCTCTTTCTATAAGTCATGCTGTCTCACAACTAACCTGTCAATTTCTATACACAAGCTCAAGTGTCATCGATTTACTTTAACAATTTTCACAGTAATGAACCTTTTCTTTTCAGCAAAAAGGTTATATGCTTAAATCATACCCCTTCTGCTGTTCGAGTTCTCATTTCCTATTGAAGCACATTTTGTTACGACGAAATTATCAGACAAATAATACATTGGCAGTACACATAATTCTTTATTACTAGACTACGTGTATGAAAGTGTAAATAGCGTTATACAAGCTCGGTAACCACAGCTTTAGTTCCTGGACAACTGAAACAGTCTCAGGATGGAATACATAGTGTTATTCATTTCTACATAGATACTCTAGTATTAACTACCATATAGAATTTAGTACGTTAGAAAGTAAGTTCAAATATTTTTAAGCATTCTTATTAATAAAACAATATTATAATCAATTTTAAAAGAGCATTCATATATACAATATATGATCAAACCACAAT
This sequence comes from Hermatobates lingyangjiaoensis, assembly GCA_026182355.1. Classification (NCBI taxonomy): domain Eukaryota; kingdom Metazoa; phylum Arthropoda; class Insecta; order Hemiptera; family Hermatobatidae; genus Hermatobates; species Hermatobates lingyangjiaoensis. The sequence continues at coordinate 463,058 of JAPFBL010000023.1, forward strand.
AAGAAAACGGGAAAACAAGACTAAGATCTTTCAACCGTAACAAGCGGTCTTCGTCAGAGTCAAAAATCCAACTGAAATCAGTCAAATACTGTTTATGAGAAATCTTTTTATATACAATATATAAATTTTGGTAGTGGTCCTTCCTTAATATATACATTACTGAAAATTACAACAAACTTAGCTGATACTTGTTTTATAACAAGCATCTCAATATCTCCCCTCAAAACAATTTATTTAAGTCGAAACTAGGAGTGAAATTTTAAACCTCTTTAATTCACATCAAGGGCATCCAGAAACCCTTACAGGTACAACTCGGACCGTGAATCCACTGACTACACAAGATTAACGATCAGCTCACCTTGAACTTGAAGACAAGTAACGCCAGGCCCATTGTCTTCACTTTGAATAGATAAAACACCAGAAAATTTACCCCAGAAGTTATTCACATCCTAAAGATATTCGTTGATTTTTTGAAACAAGTCAACCATAAGTGATATACTTTATTATGTAGACGAAATAACAAAGCTTGTTCAGAAACAAGTATCAGCTAAGTTTAATGTCATTTTCAAATAATGTACAATATTTGAAATATATTTTGAAATATTATTTTAATCAGAACCATGCCATAACATACAACAAGATTGTAAGAAAATGAGAAAAATTTTTAAGATTAAAAGATATCAACATCAATGTTTCTGCTATGCAGAAATTCGGCTATCCAGGAAACTTTTTGAATGTAATAGTAGGGAATATCGAGTCGTATCACCAGCGTATGAACTAAAAAAACTTTTAAAATCTAAATTAGTACTAAAATTGTTGTGCCATTAACCACCCTTGACTGAGTTTCAAACAGAATCAAGATAAGAAAATTAAAAATTAACAGCAAACGTGATTTATAATCAATCTTTATTTCAACGTTAATACTAATTTATATATATAAAGATTTCACATAAACACGTGAAATAACAATCAATAATCAATCAATAATTTTCCCATTTCTTATTGTGGTTTGATCATTGATATATATATATATACATACCATGATCAACGAAAAACGGTCCGGCATGACAGATATCACTTAAAATAAACCGAGACACATAGACAGAAACATAAGAAACACTCACTTTTCAATATTTCGACTGTAATGGTGGTCGTCCTCAGGAGAAGAAGTGAATTGACGGAGGGACGACAAATTGACTGAGTTGAGTGTGGTCCCTCCGTCAATTCACTTCTTCTCCTGAGGACGATCCCCAATACGGTCGAAATATTGAAAAGTGAGTCTTTGTTATGTTTCTGTCTATGTGTCACAGTTTATTTTAAGTATATATATATATATATATATATATATATAAACATTTCACATAAACAAGTGAAATAACAATCAATGGTCAAACCACAATATGAATTGGGAAAACAAGACTAAGATCTTTCAACCGTAAGAAGCGGTCTTCATCAGAGTCAAAAACCCAACTGAGTCTTTTACTATTGGGTTTTACCGTTGGGTTTTTGACTCTGACGAAGACTGCTTGTTACGGTTGAAAGATCTTAGTCTTGTTTTCCCATATAATATTGTGGTTTGATCATATATATATATATATATATATCAATAAGAAAATGGGAAAAGAAGACTAAGATCTTTCAACCGTAACAAGCGGTCTTCGTCAGAGTCAAAACCCCAACTGGAGTCAATTAGAGTCAAATCCAGTTGGATTTTTGACTCTGACGAAGACTGCTTGTTACAGTTGAAAGATCTTAGTCTTCTTTTCCCGTTTTGTTATTGTGGTTTGATCATTGATTGTTATTTCACGCCTTTATGTGAAATCTTTTTATATATTTATGCATTTAAAAACTTTATGTCTGATTCCACTTGATTTAACTACGTCGAATATTTTTCCAAATTACGAAATCTTTTCTTTATTTCTGGGTTCAACTTAAAAATTAAATCACCATATTTGTTTGAATTCTTATTGGACATGTTTCGGTGTTACATCCACCATCTTCGGAAAAAAAAGAAATTAAAACTACATATAACAAAATTAATCTAAATACCTAAAATCACATTACAATAATAAACAATAAATGAACAGTCTATGAACACGACAGACAGATTAACAGAAGGTTACACGGCAGGTTTGGGGTTGTCAGTGTTGGCATCAATCTTTTCACTTGCCTTAGGTTTCCAAACAAGCGCAACTGGTTGTTACAGTTATCTTTTGGCTGGTTCATAAAAAAAAAATTACATCATATAAATATTGGGTCAAGAAAGCAAATCATGATATATATATATATATATATATATATATATATATATATATATATATATATTGGTAAAAATAGGCAGAAGGTCTTCTTTCTCAAAAGAAGATCTACTGCCTATTTATACTATTGAAAGAAAATCTATCACTGCAGGTTATGACTAATGATCCGAGAAATTATTCATACTTGGATCTTTTTCCAGTATGTACAGCGGCTCTAGTATTCTGATTCTTTTTGCATCCTTTTCTGTTGCTATTATTCTAGTGTTGTCAAGGGAAACCATGGTTTTCCTTGACATTTTTGTTTTGTGTATATTTCGTAGGTGTTCTTTAGGGTGTACAAAATATACACAAAACAAAAATGTCATATGTCAATTAACTGTGTAGTCAAAAATAATTATGTTTAATTCTACCAAAGCGGAGTTGTTTTCTATCTATAGTGGAGCCTATGGGCAGAACAGAGAACTAACGGCTATTTCAACAGCATAGCAGTTATAAACTTTCAATCTATCGAAGTGCTCATTTCTTGAACCAAGTTGATAATCAATATAAAAAGGGAAAACTTGTCAAGCAATATTCTGTTGGCATCTTAAGTTTCTCAAATCAAGGAGAAATAGTATAAAAAGGCATACTCAAGTAAGTGAAAAACAGAGATGCCTGGCGTTTAACTAGGATAGCATAATAAAAAATTAAAATCAATAAATAAAAGATAAATACTAAGTATTTAAATACTTTGTATTTAAGTGAAATTCAAATCCGTGTAAATCGAGAGTTGTTTTAACTACATGAGTTATAGTCATTTAACGCGAGGATTATCCAGCTGGTTTGGTCATATTGCCTCTTGAAGTATACAGGTAAAAGCGGCTATAAATTTCACTAAGTAATAGCATGTGATGAGATATGTAAATAAGGCGTAGGCGGCCATCTGTTGTGGAAAGTGAAGGTGAGAATTGGGCTTTCACTGGGATGCCGTAACCTTTGTTTACTATGAAGACAGGGCGTGGAGCTTCCTCTGATGTAACAACCCAGAGGAGTCGACTTATCGTCCTTACTCGCTTTGTATCAAGGTCGGATGTTTTCTATCCCCCTTCGAAGTCCCGCTTCCTCGTAAATCCTCCAGGAGAGTACACGCTTTTTATGTCATTTCTTATGGAGACTTTCAATTTTCAATGAGACTACTTACTTTTTCTTCTTCACAGTGAAATCAAACTGAATAACAAATTAGTGTCATTTAAATTTAATTTTACTTTATTTCTTTATTCATTAAACTTCCATGAATGATAAGGTAATGGAAAGTACTACACCATTTTACAATTAATATTATTTACATATTTACTTAACGCCAATCTATGTTTGAAACTCATGACCAAATGCCAAAACATATCAGACATTCAAGAATACAGGACTAGCCCGAAAAGTAGTTTATACTGAGACTACCTTCATTGAGTTGTCTTATGCGACACTGAACCAAACGAGGTGATGAACTGTTTCTGCTTTCTTCCTTTTTATTCTTCATTAAATTTCTGTCAAACTCGACTTCTTAGTTATTTTTTTTATTTTATCCTTCGCGGCAGCACCTCAAACCAAAGAGTTCTTCAGTAGACTCTCGTTCCTCCGTCAATTCACTTTTTCTCCTGAGGACAACCACTATAACGATCGAAATATTAAAAAGTTTATATATATACATAAAAATAATTCACATAAACATGTGAAATAACAATCAATGATCAAATCACAATATGAAATGAGAAATCAAGACTAAGATCTTTCAACCGTAACAAGAGGTCTTTGTCAGAGTCAAAAACTCAACGGTAAAACCCAATAGTAAAAGATTCAGTTGGGTTTTTGACTCTGACGAAGTCCCCTTGTTACGGTTGAAAGATCTTAGTCTTGTTTTCCCAATTCATATTGTGGTTTGATCATTGATATATATATATATATATATATACAAAACTAAGGTTTATCGGGATTCGGTCAGTTCTTCAAGTTCAAATTAAACTCTCATTGCCAACATTTCGGTCTTTATTTAAACCTTTTTCATAGGCAGAACTATAAATTTTGAAACAGAAAACTAAGTTTACATTACAAATTATTTTACAAAGAAAATAGTCTATGGATTTTTCTTTGTAAAATAATTTGTAATGTAATACTTAGTTTTTCTGTTTCAAAATTTATTTCTGCCTATGAAAAAGGTTTAAATAAAGACCGAAATGTTGCCAATGAGAGTTTAATTTGAACCTGAAGAACTGACCGAGTCCCGATAAACCTTAGTTTTGTTTCTATTCCACGGTCGATACTTTTATCAATATATATATATACATATATATATATATATATATATATATATATATATATATATATATATATAATAGACACACTTCTAGTTATCTATGTGTCTCTACGGTATGAAAGAGAGTTCTAGAATCCCAAATGTATTAAAAAAAATAGCTTATAACTCTTAATAAAGTTATTTCTTTAAATCAAAAGAGTCATACAACAAATTAAAAAGATATATTAACGGATCACGATGGTATAATATAATATAAAAAATAATATATATATATATATATATATATATATATATATATATATAGTATAGTATAACAAAATTATATTAAACTAACAGAATATGAAAGGAAAAAAGAATAGTTAAGACATATTTATAAAAACCAGAAAATGCAAAGAAAAATTTCTACAGTGAGTTAGTTATCATTCGATCAAGCGAAAATATAAAAAAAAATACGCTAAAAAATAGTAAACTGTTACTAAACTTTAATATTGCTGTAATCACTCATAACAGAACTTTTAGAAACTTTTTCTAGTTTAGTTCTTCTAATTGCTTTGGTAGTTTAGAATTTTAGGCAAATCAATGAACGATTTGAAAATTCAGATGGTAAATGTGTTCTATCAATATATACACGGGTAGTTTTTAAACGACGATTTCCTGTACTGTCATTGCGAACTGGCGACCAGTCGTATTATTTGTACCATGTATTTTAAGTTCATATGTCAAACAGAATTGATGAAACAATTTTGCTATATATTTCGAAAAACGAGGTTGTAGATTTTATCGTATGAGAAAATGTATCTTACAAATACAGTAATACCTGTTACTGTATTTGTAAGAGAGACTCTTACCAACTAACCACAAATAATAATACGCCCTTCTAAAATGCAACAAGTTTGAATGAAATCACTACTTTAAAGTTTTTTTTTTTTAGATAATAATTATTTTATTCATTAAGCAACGTTTTACTGAAGTTGGATTGCTTTGTGAAAGACTCGATTGTTTGTTGAGATTGGCCCACCTTTGTGCCTAGGGCCTGGAGTAGATCTCACGTGATTTCATCGTTAATGCAAGAAAAGAGCATAGTCTATACATTTCTCTCTTCTCTGTGGAAGAGTGCAATTCTAGATAGGTCAACTCAAAAGACTGTGACGACATTACTAAAGCAATTACGAAATCTTCCTGATTCAAGATTTCCCTCTACCTTTAAGCCTTTGAACCTCAATTACCATAATCTAGTAAGACCTCACATCTGTATATTTCAAAAGAAAAAAAAAACAATAAAATGGAATAACACGATTATTGTTTAGTAATGATCAGTAAAACATTCTCCTCATTTTACTAAAACAACTGATCAGTACCAGCCATAATTAATTACATTTCAAATAAGTATTTTTATAAATATATTGTTAAAACACAGACATAACTTAACTAATATAAGCGTCGAATTACATTCATAATATCAATTCTTCCATCTTATTATTACATTTTTTTTTTGGCGGTATGTTATTTTAATAATGGCAAATTTTTTTGTGATGTGTAACGTTTTACTCGTTGCTAAACAAGTGCGCACAAGTACAAGCTAGTTTTTAAGAAAAGTGCTTACCTCTTTATACCGAAATTATAAAATATGTGAAATAAAATACTTTTATTTTGAAAATATTCAATACAATAATTCCATTAAGATATATTGTGTAGTTTAATGAAAACAATTAATTATTTTATTGCACCAATAATGTATTTGTTTACCTACACATGTTCATATCATACAGAAAATATGCATACATTATCTAACTGAGGAATAATTACTTGTAGAGTTTAATTTTTAGTGCACAAGTATGTAGCATGTTAGCAAAAATGGTATACTCACACACACGCACACACACATACACACACACACACACACACACAAAGATTGGTCATAATTTAATGGTAGCTTTCGTATTAGAGCTGAATATTAAATATTTTATCTTTGAACTAACTGTAGATTTTCTCATGTAGAAAATCCACAGATTACGCTATTACTGAATACGGATATTTGAGTGCTCTGATAGACTGACGAAAGTCAAACATTATGACTCTCGATTCAGAATCACTCTAGTAAATTAGAACCCATAAAAGTTGGCACACTTCCTGTTCCTAGCATGTAGGCACACTTCTTGTCCCTAGAATGTAGGCACACTTCTTGTCCCTAGCATTCAGGCACACTTCTTGTCCCTAGCATGGAGGCACACTTCTTGTCTCTAGCATTCAGGCACACTTCTTGTCTCTAGCATTCAGGCACACTTCTTGTCTCTAGCATTCAGGCACACTTCTTGTCCCTAGAATGTAGGCACACTTCTTGTCCCTAGCATTCAGGCACACTTCTTGTCTCTAGCATTCAGGCACACTTCTTGTCTCTAGCATTCAGGCACACTTCTTGTCCCTAGCATTCAGGCACACTTCTTGTCTCTAGCATTCAGACACACTTCTTGTCCCTAGAATGTAGGCACACTTCTTGTCCCTAGCATTCAGGCACACTTCTTGTCCCTAGCATGGAGGCACACTTCTTGTCCCTAGCATGGAGGCACACTTCTTGTCTCTAGCATTCAGGCACACTTCTTTTCCCTAGCATGGAGGCACACTTCCTGTCCCTAGCATGGAGGCACACTTCTTCTCCCTAGCATTCAGGCACACTTCTTGTCCCTAGCATGGAAGCACACTTCTTGTCCCTAGCATGGAGGCACACTTCTTCTCCCTAGCATTCAGGCACACTTCTTGTCCCTAGCATGGAAGCACACTTCTTGTCCCTAGCATGTAGGCACACTTCCTGTCCCTAGCATGTAGGCACACTTCCTTTCCCTAACATATCTCAAATGATCAAAATATCTATAACTGTTACGCTTAGAAATGAACAAACAAACAAATGAAGTGAACAAACAGGGCTCACACGTATGTAGGTTGTGATGTGTACGTGTACGTGTGTGTGTGTATGTATGTGTGTGAGTGTAGGTTATGTGTGTATCTGTGTTCGTGTATGTGTATGAAAGAGAGATATCGAGTGATACAAAGAGGGGGAGAGAGAATGAGAGCAATATATGAAAAACTATTTTTATGCAATAACAAAATATGTTTTTTTTTTAAAAAAAAAAGAATTTATTCTATGATTACTTTTGTATTTATAACCAATAAATATATGTTGTATGTAAGTAGAACATTAATAGTACTTTGTATAAGAAAATAAAGGTTATTTGCAAGTTCAACGACAAACTTGAGTAGTTGAGTAAAATTTTATAAATTGAAGGCCTGTTTGGGTGTGATATGGTCTATAGCATGGGTTCTCAATACGTTGATTGCGATCTACCAGTCGATCGCCCAGCTATTATTGGTAGATCGCGTTGTATTAAAAAAATTAACATCAGCCTATAATTCATCCTGTCACTGATTAATATATAGGTTGGCCAGTCAAATGAATTATGACTTTTTTGATACTTAGGTCACTCTGCAATGGTGAAAGTATCTCTAAGTAGTGTAAAACTAATTAGCTAGTCATTAGTTGCCTCATACTCTTTCAATTTTTTTTCTTAAAATTAAAAAAGGTATGAGTTTGATGACTAGATGGAGTAAGAAGAAAAAACGTACCACTTTCATATGATATGGGAAGAGAACGTTTTTACTTGATGAAATATTAAATACATCATAATAAATTGAAACAATCCTCAATAGATTTGTTAGTAAATACAGTGTATAGATTATTTGACTTATTTCATAAGTAACTCGCATGCAGATAATGTGTAAGCACTCCTGATCTATAGTAACAAACTGAGGATAGGGACGATCTGTACTATTGATACACTCTATTTCAAACAAAATTAGTATCAATATATAAACAAGTTTGGTTTTGTTTCAGGACCAAAGGAGTTTTTCTTCCGAGGACATAACTATTTCTTCAGTGGTCACCTTCCCCAGTACAAGAACACGAGAGTTGACTGGCTAGATGCAAGGAACATTTGCCGTGAATACTGTATGGACCTCGTCTCTATGGAATCCCAGGAAGAAAACAATCTGGTTTTTAGGCTGATTCAACAGAGTGAGTGATGTATTCAGTTGACGTGTCCTGTAGTCCTGGTCCTCTTGACATTTGTAGGAAAGCTACACATCTAAGGATCAAATTATCCTTCACCTGCGATATATCATTTTGTGTATATCATCCTTTGAAAAGTACTTAAAGCCATTAGATCATAGCCTGTACGATGTCAGGTACCTGTTAAAGCGTTTTACTTTAATAATCCTGAGTGTAGTTAATTACAGGACTTCATAAGAAGTACATGAACATGTGTGCAATGTCACAAAGGCCCTGCTTTCATGGCCCTGTCAGATTTGGAAGAACATATGTAATTTCATTAAAAACTACTATATACATATATTGATAAAAGAAACATATATTTGACTCATCTTGCACATTATAAGGATTTTTCCGCCCTTTACGTATGTGAACCATCTTTTAAATTCATCTAACCCGATAAACAAAGTAGGAGAAAAATATTTTCAGATTCTAAATTCACTTTATTATTATCTGCAAAAATAAGCATTTCACTTATAATTAAAATGAATCTGCTGAACATTCATAAAAATAGTGACTGCCTATGAATTAGGTTTAGGTTGTTATCATTCTACCCCGAACAAGCAAGAACATTAAGAGTATTCATCGAAAGGAGTACATTGTTTAACAGACTAACCACAGCCCTATGTTCCTAGTCATTAATAAGGGTGGGGGAAGTTTCATATTGCAACATATATTTTTCCCTAAGAGCCCTGGTAACTATATGCAATATCAGCTACCATGAACTTTCTGATAACTTCTTATAAAAAGTGAAAGGAATTATAGTCATTCACATTATGCAGGCTAAAGAATTGAGTCTAGTGAACATATTTCTACTATTAGACAAAGAGCTTCATATGATTAGAAACACGGTTTGCCTGCCCTTGGGGTCAGGTGCTGTGCATGCTGGTGCATGACCACATTTTAATTTACCTTTATTTAAAAACAATTCTTTTTCGATTGACTATTTGATTGAATACCTTAAAACTATTTGTGAAAGTATCCAATGGTTTCATCTTAGGAAACAAACAGAACCTAATTTGTTCGATTGAATCAATACCTGAACTATATTGTATTCTTACAAAAGAAACTTTAGTACAGTGTCCAAAATAGTGTAGAGTTCGTCCTCTCATAGATAACAACTTACAAGCTTAAGCCTGAATATCACATATGCAACATTTAATTTAATACATTTGTAGGAGTCATTGTTCATATTTTTTAAATCCATCTTAGAAGTTTCAGTCCTAAGGGCTTCTTCATTGCTTAGGAAGCACTCCCTAATAGACAAGATAAAGCCGTATATTCTAAGCTATAGAAAGTAAGGTTGTCGTTAACGGTGACTACCATATGTAAATTCAACTTTATCTGCTTGTAAAAAGCGTCAGCTGATGGTGGCAAATCGAACGCATAAAATTCGGTTTATACTAAAATGCTTTTAAGGATTCTTTTGATACTACAATTTTCGTGAGATAATTAAAAAAATTAAACATAAAAGATTATTTTTTAATAAGCAAATTATTTTTATGCTGGCAGTAGATGCTGACTAGAGTGTACAAGTTAATGTAAAGAACGATATAAAGTATGTCTATATATTATCAAATACTATATAATATATGATATACAATAAAATGTAAATATATTGTATATATATCTATCAGATATTTCACCAAAACACGTTAAATAACAATCAATGATCAAACCACAATATGAATTGAGAAAATAAGACTAAGATCTTTCAACCGCACGGTATGAAAGTTTTACAATTGAAAGATCTTAGTCTTGTTTTCCCATTTAATATTATGGTTGATCATATAAATAACGATTTCACATAAACACGTGAAATAACAATCAATGATCAAACCACAATATGAAATGGGAAAACAAGACTAAGATCTTTCAACCATAACAAGCGGTCTTCGTCAGGGTCAAAAACCCAACTGTTGATTTTTGTTTGTTGTTTATATATATATATAAAGATTTCACATAAACACGTGAAACAACAATCAATGATCAAACCACAATAAGAAATGGGAAAACAAGACTAAGATCTTTCAACCGTAACAAGTGGTCTTCGTCAGAGCCAAAAACCAGCTGGAGCAGTCATGTTTTCCCATTTCTTTTTGTGGTTTGATCATATATATATATATATATATATATATATATATATATATATATATATATATATATATATATATATAAAGAGCTCAAAAACGAAGAAAAGTAACACACAGAGAAAGAGACACACTTACACACTCAAATTTTTTGATGATCCGTCTTCAGGAGAAAAGAGAATAGTCCAGTTTGGATCGTTTTTTTCGAATTTTGAGTGATATATGTATATATATATATATATATATATATATATATATATAGTTCAATGTACATACAAAAACATAGAAAAATTAAAAAAAAAACTTACAGTCTCTAATTTTTTGTTGAACCGTCTTCAGGAGAGATAAAGGAGGGAAACCAAGCGCACTGGTACAGAGACGGTTGGTAACCGTCGAATCTTGGTTGGAGACTGTAAGTTTGTGTTTTTAATTTCTCTATGTTTCTTTATGTACATTATACTGTATTTGTCCATTTTGGATCGTATTTTCATCGAAAAAGTGTAAACATAAATATTCATATATATATAATGTATAGTGTAGTCACATGTGTTTTCATAAAAAAAATAGATGAGTAATAAAACAATCTATTGTGTAAAAGTTCATAAATATCCTTGTCAGTTTAGTAAAATGGCTCCGACGTATTTAACTGAAAATGGACAAAGAGAATACTTTCAATCAAAACCACATTGATGTTTGTGTTAAACCTAGTTTAAACTGCGTTCATAAGGCAGACCCACACATGAACACAAAGCTCTGCGCGGGTCGTTGCCTCGTGACCGACATGAACGAGGCCAGCTTGCGTAATGAAAGTGACAGACGTGCAGGTCGTGACCAGAGCGCAGATGCGCCTGGGCTTTCAAGACGCTTTGGTCAGGGTCACCGGGGAAAGTGGCCCTAGAACCAATGCACACTGACCACACCGACCTTCCAATTACAGCGTCTTGTTATCTACGTCATCTCGTCATTACTCACACCCTTGAGGTTATGTAAACTTGTATCTCTTTCAATAAAAGCCTAGTAAATAAACTGTATATACTGAACATTCAAACTTACGATCAAGTAAAATAACAATTTAAATACTATTCGTCAGGTGAGTGAACTAAAAACTATAAACATTTCACTATAAACTATAAACATTGACACTAAAAATGCGCCAACATTTGAAGAAGGAATTTTAAAAATCGTCAGATGAGTGAACTGTAAACTATAAACTAGAGAATTTTTTGTTCGTTTATCTAAAGTGATCCCCTAATAACAAGTGTCAACATTTGAAGAAAGAATTTTTGAAAATGTTATCTGGTCTTTTAACAACTAAGACAATTTCTAACTTAGACCTTTTCAAAGGTGTCAATTTTGTATATGGAATACCCCAGAGCAGTTGACTATCTACGCGGTCAGAATATAATCAAGAGATTAAGATGAACTGTAAACTTTGTATCTTAACTTTCTTAATTTCCCACTTGATTTTAGACAACAGTGTAATATTTCAAAGTTTCAAGCTTCAAACTAAACTAAGTATAAAAGTTTCTAGAGTATACATTTATATGGAATATTTAGATTTAGAGAAATTTTTGTTGGTAAAGTTGAAGTGCACCAGGTCAATCTTGTTTATATGATACATTAGTAGGATAAATTAGTGCCTTGCTGATAAGCTTATCGACACTTGTCTGTCGGTTTTAAACACCAAAGATTATCTTGTTTTATAGGACTTACATTTCTGCCAGAATAAATATTAACTGATAATAAGTATTAACAGTATTAAACTTAATAATCAGGAGTTGGTTTTGTTGTTAATTATATAATTGCTCTCTATGGTTATGAACTGTATGTACACAATACTTACGTAATCGTAATTATTACTATTAATATTAGCACTGCGTACGTATTAATATTACATTATACACATTAATAAGTTCTCTCTCTTTGTGTAACTCATTTCATTCAGTCTAAACTGTAAAGTAAGATATGTTTTTATAATTGTTATACGGCTTCATTCGTTTTATTGAGCTGCTAGAAGTGTGGCTCCAGCTATAATATATTTCTATATAAATGGACGAGAGCTCATCATTCTGGTAGCTCAAGTATCAATACAGCAATTCAGTAATTTATTAGCAAAACAAAGTATTTCAAACTGTAGGGCCAGACCATAGAGAAATAACTTCTAAAACAGCTCTCAGTTTCAATGTTTGAAAATTCCCCAGCTTTCTTGACTACAATTTTCATACTCTATTCAGAATAAATGTTTAATAAATTTGGTCACTCGTAGATTTCAGTGTTAATTTTATTCTGCTATGGAGGGAATATATGGTATAAACCATTGAAATTACAGAGACTGAGAGGTTGGCATGAAAGCGCAGTGACTCAGCGCCTGTTTGCCAAGCAGAAAGCAAAGGTGCGCGATCGTTAGAATCGGCTGGCATTTCCGTGACGGCAGACGCCTCAGATTAATGAAGCGACGACGCTGGCGAAACCAGCCTCCATCAATCTCCCACCCTAATTGCCTCTCTGACTCCCATTAGGAGACAGATAAAACTTATACCAACCCTTTCTTCACCTTTTCCCTGACCTTACGGAAAGTAGGTCACATCTCATTCCTTCATAGCAGACATCTGCTGAGTTTTGATGAATGCTGGCAATTCGTACCAGCTTCTACTACTAAGACACCATATCCTAAAGATTTTGGTCTATTTCACAAATTATAATAATCAGAGTTAAAACTTCCAAGCTTCATTTTTGACTTAATTACATAATATTTTTTCTAGATCTAATTAAAGTTTTTGCTTTTTAAACTATAAAGTATCAGATATGATAATCTATAAATACAAATAATAATTTATAATTATAATCTCAACTCAATTGAGATTTGACTCTGACAAAGATCGATTGTTACAGTTGAAAGGTCCTGCCCTTTTTTCTCATTTCTTATTCCGGTTTGTACGTTCATCCTGGTTTTGCTTGATATATCTGATAAATATATTTGGTATCAACAGTGTATCATTTTTTTGACCGTATGATTTTAAAACTACAATAGTTAGGCAAAGTCGAATGTGTGTAGAAGATATAAGGCATGTTTTTTTTTTGTTTTCAGATGATGTTCCATACATCTGGACTTCAGGACGTCTTTGCGACTTCAAAGGCTGCGAAGGAAGAAGAGATTTAGAGCCGAAGAATTTATTTGGATGGTTTTGGTCGGCGACAAGAGGCAAGATGGCGCCTACAAATCAAATCCCTGGTGGGTGGGGATACAACCCGTGGTCAAAGACTGGACATAAAAAGACACCTCAACCAGACAACGCTGAGTTTGACATTAACAGGACTGCCGAGTCATGTTTGAGTGTTCTTAATAATGTGTATGCGGACGGCATTGCTTGGCATGATGTGGCATGCTATCACGAGAAGCCATTTATCTGTGAGGACAGCGAGGAACTGCTCAACTATGTGGCAGGAACCAATCCCGGTATCAGGCTCTAGAACTACACCTTGTGCTCTGTCTCCCAGTGTCTCAACTATGTGGTCAAACCAACCCGATAACACATTCTAGTACTACCTTTGTCTTCTATCTCCCATGATCTACCTTCCATGTTTCTCTCTCATCATCTAGAGCATGTTGAAGAGTTTGGCAGAGTCCAAACACTTCATCATGAACTAAAATCACAACTTCTTCTCTAAAAGCATATGGGTAAGAAGAAACCAATGATTGGACCTCTAAAACTACAATTTTCTCCTTCTACATGTGTTTTTAGCTTTTTAGCTCTTACCAACCATGAAATCATGAATGAGAACTATAATATTGGCTTCAGTTTATTAGTGTCAAAAATACGCTAATATACTTAGTGTCTTAGAGTCAAAAACCTCTGCTTTAGGCTTAATAGGTACTTTTTGGCCTTGGTAACTTAGAGGGATAACTATGTTAACTATAGTTCTAAAACTACACCTTGGACTATGTCTCGCACTAACTTAGCTGTGAAAAGGAAACGAACATCCATGTCATACGATAAGACTACAGCTTACGCTTTTTCTCCCAGTGAGTCAACTATGAAGTCAAACTAGAATTAGTTTCTTAAACTACAGCTTGTTCTCCATCTAGCAGTATGTTAGCTACATGGCAAGAACGAGGCGCTGCCTCAAGTTCATAGAAATTGTTATCTTAGCAATGTGGTATGAACTAACCATCGCATCAGGAACTAATTCTATAACAGAATTTTCTACTCAGACTTCCAGTATCTTTAGCTATCATGACCTCCTACTCTAATATAATGCAGCTTGTTTTCAGTGCAGAGGTAGTCAGTAGTAATTCAGCGTTGTGGTCAGAACCAAATGTAGCATTAATCCATCCCTAAAACTACAGCTTGCCCTCTATCAATAGCTCGACTTTGTGGTGGGTAACAGCCAAGGCATCAGAATCCTTATTACATGAGCAGTCCTGTCTGTTATAACCTACACCACCATATCAACTGGAATTAAGACCAAACCTCTCAGGTTCCAGTCTACTCTCATTTAACAAGTGTCCGCAATACATAAAGTCACCTTCATGACCTCTTCATACTAAACACAAACATTAACCCTTTAAACAGAAACTATTACGAATCAAGACTTCGCCAACATTACAAAAATTAAATTTGCACAGGGTGTGCAACCAACTTGCATACATACTAGCTGTGACACTGAAGGTATAAACTTCAATAAAAACTCAAAAAAAAACAAAAATACAAGGACAACTCATCAATGAATAAAATGCACTTTTAAATGAATAAATCACTTTTATAAATTTAATACATTAGAATACTTAATTTTAAAATAATATGAATTATAAAAACATAACTTTTAATATGACAAACCAATTAAATTGCATATTTAATTAAAAAGAAAATTATGTTTCCATAAATTTTGGTACAATTGACACAAATGTAATGAAACTAAATATCTTTCAGGAAGAATATTTTTTTTTTCTTTTTCATTAAAGCAGTAAGGTGCGATTGATGGAAAAACTCTAATAAACTTTATCCAAGCCCAATTAGTTTCAATAAATATCTTTATACAAAAATGGATGGTAACTTATATATTATATTTTTCTATTACTGTTTAAATATTGATCGTAAAGTTGTATTAATATTTAATTATTTCAGTACTTTTAATATTTAAGAAAATATTTTCTAAATATTAAAATATATTCGAAACCATACGAATAATGTTAAAAGTTTAAAGTAATTTTTAAAATGTTAACTAATTATTTATATTCGTCAGAAATAGAGGAATTTCGATTATTTTTAAAAAAAAAAACGACAAGTGCGGTCTACAATCAGCTTGATGTCAGATATACTAATAATTAGAAACAATTAACAATAAATTTAATGGATTAAATCTGAACGGAGAAAATAAATTACCTATTGTATTTATGAGCATTTTAAATGAGGATTGTAACTTGCCAGGAAAGCTTCGTAAATGGTGCTTGGGGTGAAAGTTAAATTAATATGGTTTTTATAATGATTGAAATAATACTTCTTCTCTTAGAATTCTCTAACAAAGTAATACTCTTTTTTTTATTAGTGCTTCTTTTAACTTGCATCTTATGTGTCACAACCCATACTTTCTTTAAAGAAAAAGTTGATTTTTACAATAAAAATTGTCTTCTATTTTAGTAATAAAAAAAAAGATAGCTGTGTAGTTTTACTCCTTAATGTGATAATAAAAGAAAAATATCTATAAGCAGCAAATATTTAAGTATCTTTCAAGCAGTTAATAATAGTTTCAATAAACCGTTGGGAATACATTCCTAATATCACTGGGGGAAAAAGAGAAATATGTTACAAACATTGCAGCAAATCTTAAGATACTTTTAAGTACAATGCTGCATAATGAATTATTTACCGTATTATCATATAAATCATTTACTTAAGTGTAAATACGAACCTTTGTTACCTTTAATTAAAAAAAAAAAACAAATAAAAATCCTATGCTACCATTTAGATAGTATTAGTAAAAGTGCGTATTGTAGACATTACTTTTAACTTATGCAGTTTGTATAGTTTAAATATTTGTTATATACTTGAGTTAACTGTAATTTTTATAAATTAGAAGAATGTTTATTAGAATAGTGTATACTTACGGATACTGTCAAGAAAACGACATATATAGGTGTTATACTGTATTGTAAACATTTTTTTTTTAAATAGACTGTTTCCAAAATGGTGTGCTTTTTATTTCCATTGATTAGTTGTTTAAAACAAATTTATAAAACTATCAGTTTTAAGAAGAATAAAATTATTACTAAGATATATAATCTGAATGGATTACTAACACTAATATATATAATTACTAATATATAAATAAAATAAATTCAAAACGAAGGAAACACACAGACATAACTCACATCGATATTTCGACCATCGTCGTCATTAGGAGGTGTGAAGAGCGAAAAGTCCCGCAAGAAGAGTCACTGCCCTGCCTTCTTGCCCTGACTCTTCGCTCTTCACACCTCCTGATGACGACGATGGTCGAAATATCTATGTGAGTTATGTCTGTGTCTTTCTGTGTGTTTCCTTCGTTTTGAATTTATTTTATTTAAAAAAGTCCGCTGGACCGTTTCTTTTAATTGTGTATTACTAATATATATAATTACCCAACACTAATTACAAAAACCACAAATGTAAAGCTTTTTAGTAATTTGATACTAATCAAACTCCCATTGAATGAACAGGTCCTGTCAAAGACAGTAAAATATGGTGTACTGATGGAGACTTGAACGCTTCGGCACAATAAGAAAATAGCAGGAGGAATAAGTACGAACATTTTGCAAACGATTGCTGTCTTCTAAAACAATAACAGTGAAATAAAAACTATTTATTTCTTTAGAAAACTGAGAAATATTTCAATAGGTAATATGAAGAGAAGATTATAATCTATTATCAAAGAAAATTGTAATTCTAATTTACAAAATTTAAGCACTACAAACTAAATCAAGTATTTATCGATTATGTACTTAATTTTATAAGATCTTTATATTCAAAAACTTAATGAGGTTGATAATATGAATCCTAACAAAAAGTTAGGTGCACATGTTTCCAGTTCAATGAAATAATGTTAAAAGTTTAATGATATTCTTAAAATAATGAATTACTTATTTATATTCGTCAGAAATACAGGATTTTTTATTACTTTTTAATAAAAAAACAAGGGTGGCCTACGATCAGCTTAATATCAGGTAAAGAATGACAGTACATTTAATGAATTCCTTAATTATAATATAGGTATGTAGTATATTTTTGGTTAATATAACGAAAATGTAATTGGTATCTTTGTTTAAAACAATTGCTGAACTTTTGAAAGGTATATTGTTTTTGAATGACTTTAGCAAATAACATTAGCATTAATCTAAATACTACGATTTAGCAAATAAAGTTGCTAATTTAATCAACAACCAGACATACAGAAATATTTTTGTATCATTGAAGTGTATTAATAAAGGAATTTTGTTATGAAATGCAGATAATAAGCATTGCAACCTGGTGAGTTATCAGGTAAGCGCTGTAGATCTTTCGGCTTAGGTATTTTATTAATTTCCTTAGGTAATTATTAAAAAAGTTAATAAACTATAATAAATAAAGAGAAGTTAATAATATATTATTGATAAATATTACTTCGTAAGGATTCTATTTAACTAGGAAAGTGAAATGAAATGGGAAATTTGTATTTAATATTTTAATAATGATATAAACAGAATAAAAATTAGGTTCCCTCGCAATACATCTGAATTAGTTCGTTGAAGGATTCATAAAAAATTAATTGTAAATAATGTAATCATATTGAAGTATTTACTTATTTGTTAAAAACTTTTTATTTAAATAATTCAAATGCTTCTGTAATTGTTACTAATTAATTACTTTAATGTGAATGATTTGAATTGATAATGATATTAAGTGCATCAAATTTAAAGTTATTAACAAACATTCAAAAGAATTTATTTACAATAAACTAATTATATTTTCCTCTGAAACTTTATGCATTCATTCATTGTTGATGTACATTTAATATTGTATTGTTCTTTCACAATATTCCGAAAACCTAAAATTTAAATATTCTAATATGTGATTCAATGAAATATTAAATTGCTGGAAGACCAGGAAAAATGTAGTATTCACATTTTAGTATAAAGACGTATTTGATTGCCCCAGAACTATAACTTGATTTCCGCACGAAAGATTCTGATTTTCCAATTCAACATATCCTACTGAAAACATAATCTGTTACAAAGTTACACGCACAAACACTATTTATAACTAAATTCACTGAAAGCGTGCATATAAAAGACATCATAAATAGTCTGATAGTGTATAATTTAGTATATAAGCATGTTAATATAGTAGTGAATTTTTATAATCTCTCTTTTGTGGTTCTTTCTGTTAGTTTAGTATGATTTTTGCGCTGGTGGTCTCGATCTTGAGGAAAATTTTCCAATCTTGTGTTTGGAGTTTCCACATTAATTGTCCAGTAACATCAATTGATACGAGCTTTTGAATATAATTACGTTGGTCATCATCGACCAACGAGATTTTCCGTGCATTGATGCACGTTGGGGTCAGGCAGTTCCAAGCCAGAGGCTTTCACCTGCTTGTCTGTTTGTTCTACTTTAATTGTTTAGGTCTGTCGGGTAGGTCGGCATGTTAGTTTCTGTCCTGTCTATGGTGAGTATATTTCGTGGTCGTATGGTATTTCAGTCTAAAGTCGTCAGTTATCGTTAATTTGGTGATCTGATTAGTCGGAGGGGGATTGGTTTCAGGGAATTTGAGGTAAAAGTGTTTTTACTAGCAGGTTAGAGTGTAAGGGAAGTTTATTGTCTTCATTGATAGTCAGACGCCTAATGTAAGTTTCTATTGATTCTATCCTTAGATCACGCTGAATATCGTCATTTTTCGCATAAAAAGGAGCACTGGCTACAAGGCGAGCACACTTGTTCTGGACAATCTGGAGTCGGTTTTTCTTAGTTATCGCAGAGTTGTACCAGACAGAACATCCATAAGTCATGGTAGTTCTTATAACCGCCTTGTAGCTTGTGGACGGATGCTTATATAGTCTTCCTTAGTGGATGCTTTTTCTGTTTGGTCCAATAGATTGACCTTATTGGCCAATCAGAGTACAGGTTTTAGTTTTCGTTCTTGTTCCACTTCATGTTAGGTTCAATGTTCCTGTTTGTTGGAATGACTAACATTTCCATCAGCTGAAGATTAACTGAGGGGTTTCTTTCTTTAATAAATAAAACCTCTGAAATATGTTGTTTATCGACATTTTCCTCTCGTAGGATAGTGCTAGTACCTTTCACAAGCATCTCTCTTGTTAACATTACATTGTGGTTTTCATGGGCGTGTGTCTTTGGATCACCAGCAGTCAAATGAAGGGTTAATCTCCTGGAGAGTCTTGTTGAATCAAAAAGGAAAAACGCATCCACTAAGGAAGGCTATATAATCATCCGCCCACAAGTGAAATTTTACCTGATGGTGACCAAAGTAATTATGGTTGAAAGCTCGCATCAATTGATGTCACTTGCAAACTCCAAGCACAAGATCGTGGCCACCAGCGCAAAAATCGTGAGAGCAGAAGCTGCTGCTACTTTTAAAAATATTTACATACAAGAAGACTTGTTGCTAATTTACACTAATATATATATACATATATATATATATATATACCCCAATTAAAAGAAACGGTCCAGCGGACTTTTTTAAAAATAAAATAAAAAACGAAGGAAACACACAGAAAGACACAGACATAACTCACATCGATATTTCGACAATCGTCGTCATCAGGAGGTGCGAAGAGCGAAGAGTCCCGCAGGAAGACTGGGCGGTACTGAACTGGAGACCGCAGCCAGCACCCCACCACTTACCACCAAGCGGGGAAAGGGAGGGAAGGAAATGAAGAGCAAAATTAAGACGTAAAAGGAACGAGTAAAAATTAAAACTATAAAAAATTATAAAAAAGTAGATAAATCAAACTAAAATTAATAAAGAAAAAATAATAAATAAAAAATAAAAATAAAAAATAAATAATAAATAAATAAATCATAAATAAATTATCGGTTGAGGTTGAGTCCGGGGGAAGAGCGAGCATCAAGTAAGCATATGTATGCCTCCTCTGCAGCTCTTAGGGTAACTTTATTGTTGGATTCGGGGATCTGTTTCAGGATCTGAACCCTGAAACAGTCATTGAAACTGAGCCCATGCGAGTTCGCATGGATGGCTACAGGATAGTTACTGCGTTGACCGACTGAAGCCCTATGACCATTCATACGAAGGCTCAACTTATTGGAAGTTAAGCCAACGTAAAAGGAGTCACACTGAGTGCAATCAAGTCGGTAAACACAGTTGCACGAGGTACAGGAGGAATTGACCTGAACTGGGTAGGAACGATGGTGGAGAGGGAATCAAAGGAAGGATTAGGATTAACAATCAGGCAAGTTTGACAGCCACGGCGTCCACATTGTTTCATTCCAGGAACAGGATTGGAAGGCTGAGGGGGAAATATGGGAAAAAATGCTTTTTAGATTGGCAGGTTTACGGTAGGAAATAGAAGGGGGGTGATTAAAGATGGAAGAAGTAGAAGTAGAAGTAGACAGAATCGGAAAAGACTCCTTAATAATAGCACGAAGCTTATAAGCGCCAGGGAAGTAGGTTGTCAGGAAGAAGGAAGTATTACTTCTATCCTTCTTGGGTCTGGGTTGGTGGGAGATGTCAGCCGGTAAAACACGACTATCAATGAAGGAGCTATACGAAATATATATATACTACGTATACAAAAATATATATATACTACAAAACTATATATATATATATATATATATATATATACTACAAAAATATATATATACTACGAAATATATATATATATATAAAGCATTCACATAAACACGTGAAATAACAATCAATGATCAAACCACAATAAGAAATGGGAAAACAAGACTAAGATCTTTCAACCGTAACAAGCGGTCTTCGTCAGAGTCAAAAACCCAACTGAACACTAGATGCTATATATTCAATTAAATGAAACGATTTCACCAAATAAATAAACTAGGTTCCCAAAAAGAACACAGCAAAAAGAAATCAGAGAAACTCACTACTATATTTCGATTGTCTCTTTATGAGGAAGATAGCTGTGAATCACTCCGAGGACAGACACCGACTAAGGCTGGTGTCCTTGAAGAGGAACTTAATCCGTGTAGACAACTTACGGAGGGACAGATTAATAGAATAGATAATATAAATAATAACAAAAATATGTAATAAATTAATGAAAACATTTAAAAAAACTATTAACAATTTGTAGAAAGCAACTAAAAAAAAAGTAATTAAAACAATGATTAATTAAGGGACAAAAATAAAGAAAAATTAACGATTTCGGTTAGGCCACGGAGAAGATCTAATAAGTAGGCACTTAAGACTAATAAGTGCTTTTTGTGCAGCTCTCAAAGTGACTTTAGAATTAGTTTCATTAATCTACTAAAGAACCTGTACGGAAACATGAATTGAAACTGAGTTCGTGAGAACTGGCATGAGTGGCAATGGAAAGGTCACTGCGTTTACCAACGGACGAAAGTCATATGTAATTTTCATATGCTGAAGATCAATGAAACATTCAATCTCAAGTACAATCTTGTAACTTACTGACCAATAGACCTTTTGGAGCCCTCATGTCAGATAAATACAGTGATAATTATGTTCATATATGTTTAAGCATTGATCTAAACAATTACCAGATGTTTAAAACCAAATGGTTTTAATTCGTAGCATATACTAATGTAAACCAGGAGTGGCCGGTATGTCAATCACGACAGGACGGTCGATTACAGAATTACTGTGTATTTCGTCAAAAAACATTCCTAAAAAAAAATTAGTTTGATGAATAACTTAAAAATATGAAGCTGTCATTCATTTTAACTACGGAATTTTTCATTTGCTGAGGCACTTATATCAGGTAGCCTATGGTAATATCTTTCTTTGACAGTGACCCAAAATGCACAGGGTCTATTGTGTCACACTCGATTATGTGGTTATATAAGCTACACTATTATTTATATTTACCTGCAAAAGACTATTTTTTAGAAATTGTTAATCAACTTTTGTTTAATATTCCTCTTTATTATACTGCCTTATAATCAGTGTTATACACTAGTCAGATACTGATTTACTCATAACATTAATAATACGTTTCAGAGTAAACTATGGGTTAAGAGTAAATAATAAAACCAATAACAGTCTCTAATATTCTTGTTTATTACTATTAATTTAAGTATGTATAAATATTACTTCATGATATAGGTAAAGATAAATTTGATATATTCCCTATAATTAATAAGATATATATTGTATATAATTAGATGTAAGATATATTAAAGTTGTGATAAATGTGTAATTAGTAAATGTGATAAATGTATATATAATTAGATATAAGATATATTAAAGCTGCGATAAATGTGTAATCTATAAGGGAACACATTGTAAATATACGGTCCTGATGCAGGGTTACTGTGTTGGGGAAAAAAAAAAAAAACAGTCTAATTTTTGGTGTAACCATTATCAGGAGAAAAGAGCTAGGGACACCATGTACAATTTCGACGCGACGGTTGGAGACCAACAGTGTTGTCAGATGTGTGACCTGTTCAAGAGAAGTAGGAAAAATAGACTAAGAATAAGTGAAAAAGAAATATAAAATAACAAACAAAATGGTACTGTGAAAAATAAATAAGGAGTAAAGAAAAAAAAAAATATTTGAATAATGTTAAAATATATTATTTATTAAAATTAATAAAACGTTAAGATAAATCTATTAAAAGGTTAAAATAAAATTATTTTAAAAATAGCCAGGAACACAGCAAATTAATATATAAATAAAACTAAATCTTTTAAATATTAAAAATTAATATTGTGAATTGTGAAACTAAAAAAAAAACACTAAACTGAATTTAAATTTTGATGGCAATAATTGTAATAGAAATTGTAGTAATAGTTTTACTACCATGGTACATTTAATAAGTGCATAATATTTTGTCAGTCATTCATCTATTGCATGTGTACAAAATGATTTTAAGATAAGCATGTTATTATTAAGAGTTCAGATTATGTTAAACTTTTAATAAATAAGAACTAACTAGTATTATGATTTACATGAAGTTTACTCTGTATATTTGGAGTTTGTACTTATGTAGATAACGAATAGGAAAAGTCTGACGCCTGATGTATATTATGTTTGTTTAGCTGTCCTTAATGAGGTCTGATGTCACCTGATTCAAGTTATATGAAAATACGAAAGCCTTCAGTTACGAAACAAAATAATTCCCCTGATAGAAGGGTATCCAATTATAAGCATCATCAATTGCAACCTTTCGCAAAGAATCTTTGATCCACCGTCGGCTTGGTTGAATGTGTTCATTATTTATAGCTATAGAAAACAAATTCTATGATCAGGTACCAATAGCTTATTACCGATTACTAAAATTATAGCTAATTATTAAACCTATTTGTTTTTGGCCGAACAGATGGTGAAGAAACTAAAGTTTTGTTATAATGTCCTATAGTTTTCGTCTTTCAAGTACAAGGATTAGGCTACTACTATAGTGTGATACCTACAATTATTCTCTGTTCCTACCTCAATTAGTGATTCCTAATTACCACTGTGTGATTCTTTCAAAACTCTACAGAACAGAAATACGAAGTCATAAAATCAGTTCTAAAACTCAATTTGTTCTTCTGAGGTAAAATGGATAAACCAACAAAAGTCTTCACACAAATGAAGTTTTATTCAACGCGTTTCGAACACTTTGTGTTAATCATCAGGAAGACACCAAGGATGTGGTACTGACGGGTTGGTCCAGTGAACACAACTGTTCACTGAAATGAATAAAACTTCATTTGTGTGGAGACTTTTGTTGGTTTATCCATTTTACCTCAGAATGAGTAAATACCACACAATTACGGATTGCACAACTAATGATTTCAATTTGTTCTTTACCTAGGGTATTTCCTAGAATAGAAAAGAGTTCCATGACTTATATAAGGTAAATAATTTTTTTTTCAAGTTTCTTTGTTTTATCACTTATCAAAGCTTTTCTACTTCTGGAAGAAAATTTAACTTAAAAATTAAATTAACAAGAAATTCTAAAGAATTAAATAATAATTGAAATAACTATTTATAACAATTTGAAATATACTTTGTACATATACAGAAAAATTTCCAGACTACATTACTTGAATAAGAAAAAGAAAAGAAAATGTTAAAAAAAAGAGTTAGTAAATCAAAAGGGAAATTTGAAACAAATTCTCCAGCTTTAAAAAAGAATATACAAAAAAAAACAAAGAATCTAAAAGAATACAACTAAAGAAATAACCTTTATTTGCCTTTTATAAATAAAAATATAGATTTGCCATGGAATAGAAAGAATAGAATATAATAAAATAGTAACAAGAAGTATGTTTTATCTATCCTGCTTTGGTAGGAATTATCTCACGTCTAAAAAAAAAAAAGCAGGGTAGTAATCGCGCTATAGTAAAACTCTGATGTTAGGAATCACGCTTTAGTAGAACTCTGATGTTAGGAATCACGCTTTAGTAGAACTCTGATGTTAGGAATCACGCTTTAGTAGAACTCTGATGTTAGGAATCACGCTTTAGTAGAACTCTGATGTTAGGAATCACGCTTTAGTAGAACTCTGATGTTAGGAATCACGCTTTAGTAGAACTCTGATGTTAGTAATCACGCTTTAGTAGAACTCTGATGTTAGGAATCACGCTTTAGTAGAACTCTGATGTTAGGAATCACGCTTTAGTAGAACCAGGATTGGTTTACTTTCCTGATTTTTTTCTGCTGCTCACTACCCCAAAGCCGTTGGTGAAATGCAGCTGCAGACGTTATAAGTTTAGGATTAACTTCATACCACTATGATCGCACAAGTCTGTCAAAAGCAAACTTTGAAGTCAAATACTGCTCTTTACATACGAGGACTTGTGTGTATCAATTATTGGATGCTCAATACACAAATATTGTAATTTATGGGAAGTTTATCACTTTTTTTTGTGTCTACTGAAAATTATTTGTATCTACTATTTATGACATCTGAATGTTAAATTGATTTAAATGGTATATGAATAGTATTATGTATTTAAATATGATATTTTAGTTGTAGTTTTTTCATTTCATGAATACAAAAGTCATTAGATTTATAAAACAAATATTGAATAGATATATAACTTATTTAAATATTACTCCAAAATCTAGGGGGAAGCTACCTAGTTTCATTGATATTGATGAAAAAACATCAATCTAATCTTCTTATCATGGTTTGGTTGAAAGACTGAGGTAGATCATTAAGTCAAAACAGGCTGAAATACATAACTTGTGGAAAAGTTTTTTCAAAAACTAATGGCTTCGTTTCTTTATTCTTGGGACTTTTAAGTTTGTTACTAACGCTGATGACCTGTTATTTTGTTAAATAAAACTCCTCTAGGTTTTGTTATATATTTGTTGGTTAATCCAATTAATGATACTCAATTCATTCGTTCAAAATATTCGTAATAAACTGCTGTGAAAAATCAGATAAGAGATGGAAATTTTCTAAAAGGGGTAAATCTGATATATTTTTGAGATATAGTGTTATATAAATAAAGCATGGGAGTGGATAGCATTTAATAAGACCCACATCCAGAATCACCTAGTCAAAGGCCTATGAGAAAGGAGCTACAGAGGTCCTGAAGTATTTCAAGCTCCCTACTGTCTTATATGTGAACGACAGTAATATGAAGAAACTATTTCTCACATTTATATACAATTACTCTCTCCATCGTTCCCGTACTTCCCTTACAACATTATTTTGGTTTAACTAATAAGTACTAATTAGTCAGGTGTAAAGGCTGGTATAACAGGTATATTGTGACTACTTAGGCAAAAATTACATGAGCGATCACCAGGTTCTCCGGGGGCGACGTACATGCCACCTCTGGATTAGTAGATCCGGGGTTCAATACCCATTCTGGCACTGGATTTATTCAGGTAGGACGTGAATAAATCTGACCATGTCATCCCTCGTAGAGGACGTTAAGTGTCGGTCTCAAGCCTGTAGAATATCAGGTACTCTGTAAATACCCCTACTCTAAATACACTCGAGTTAGGCAAAATTTAGGATTCCTAATGTAGAATGTTCATTGCATGAGTATTAAAAAGGGTCAATGCTCGGCCTCTGTGTGCTCTCTAGTTGGACTGCCGCTGCAACCTAACCTAGCCTAGTACAGCTGTATAATGTAAACCATTGTGCATTATGCTACTGTCGAATATTTCCTTCAGCTTCTTAATTTTAATAATTTTTATTTTTTTTCATTGAATTCAATAGTTGTAAGTTTTCTTTAAAAAACTGTAATTTAATAAATTTTTAAATGGAAATTTAGAAATTCTGTTCTTATATTCTCTGATTGTTGAAAGCCCAATGAGAAGATTATGATTTGACAAATAAGTGTGAGAAAAATTACAAGCCAATCCAACAGAAAACAAGTTATACTATCCATCAATGCATTTGAGTCACAAAATCTAGAAACATCTTCTTCATATAGCTATATAGATCTTTTTCATAAATTTGAGTAGTGAGTTTTCAAGATCCCTAATCAGAAGAGCGTCAATAACTCAAGAACAATAGTACCTGAATATAAAACAAAATCTATGGCTTGAAAAAAAGTTTCAAACTTAGGCATTTCGCTTGAAATTGAGAATGTTGTTGGAAAACTATGGATCCAAACAACAACAAACATATTCACATAAGAGTGAATGCCTTGATAAATGACAATATTAAAATCAAATTAACAGAAGTGTTTTAATTGAAAATGAGTGTTGTTTGTTCCAAAAATTATTACCGATTTTGTTTATCTTGATGTTTCGTCCTTATATGTTTGGATAGACTGGTTCTATCAAATCTCACGTCAAATTTGATTCTGTTTCATCGATTGAGGTGCAAGGCTAGAATTCGATGGCTGTGAGGGATGCTTAATGACTGAAATGTTGCTGATTGATAATGAAGGTGTATGACTGGTATGAGAGTGACACAGTAAACATGTGATTAGCGCTCTTCCAGAGCCAGATAGATGGGCGATCACGTCCTGCCCGTGGCTGCTGGAGTGCCCTTTCACGAATACCACCCTCCAGCCTGACCTATGCAAATACCACCACTCTCTCTTCTGCTACCCACTTCAACCTGACTCCTATTTCATTTTCAAAACACTTACAAACTTGACCCTATGCAACATAAGCGATAGATAATTAATGGGAAGTAGGCCATCTTAACATAGAATTATAAATGCATAATCTGTCATACCTTTAAAATTGTATGCGTATTCAACCTGTTTCCAGCTAGTCGAAACAAAATGTATTAATGTATTATTATATGTATACAGGGTGGCCACAAAGTCACGCACCATTGTTAATATATATTTTTTGTTAATATAATTTTTTCATTGTTTATTTCAGATCAGACATGCCATTGACTACAGAGCAGAGCGTAGAAATAATTATCTGGTCGTGATGGTGCAACCAACAGAAGTGTTGCTGAGCAATTTAACAGAAACCATCCTCATGAAAATGAGTCACACACTTCTGTCGGTCGCTTAATCAACAAATTCAGAGAAACTGGTAGCGTCGTTGACAAAAAGCGAAGTGGGCGGCCAGATTTATCTGCGGAGACACGTGCACAAGTGTTGGAAAAAATTGCAAGCAGTCCAAGAAAGTCAGTGCGAAGGGCAGTAGGTGAAATTGGTATTCCTCGTTCAACGATGCAGAAGGTCCTCAAAGCAGAAAAGTTTCATCCTTACAAACTTCAAATTCTACACAAATTGTACGAGGATGATAGTGACAGACATTTAGAAATGGCTGTATAGTTTCAGGTTTAACTCAAGGAAGATCCTGACTTTGTTGGGCGAAACATGTTTGAATTTGAATAAATGTTACTACTATAACTTTTTTCATTAACATTGGTGCATGACTTTGTATCCACCCTGTTTATTTGATAATGACTATCATTTTCCTGAAAAGTACAAATGCTGAGTCTGAAGATGATCAAGATATGTCGAAACTTGGGGTATGGAAATAAATAAATTGTGAAATCAAAACAAATAACTTCACTTATTGATTTTTATGTTAGCACTTATAAATCAATATCAACCTATTAGCTCTACTAATATAAATCAAAGGTAGGGAATCTCAAATCAATGGTGGTGATGTCCTGCGTTTGGCAAATGACAAAGTACGAAATGTGGGCTAGCTCTACATACTATAGAGGTAGTGCGGCAGAAGTGGACTTACCTACTTCCCCTGTGACTGACAACCACTAGATTTGTCACATCACCAAAATCAACCACACCAATGGATTGCTTCAATTAAAAGGATTCATATAGGGAAGCTGAATTTATCCACATAAACCCTTGACAAAGGCAGGAACGGAAAAACTCGCCTCTTAATCCGAAATCAGGAGCATCTTAATTGTTTCTAGTAAGCAAACTGTTTCTATTATTTCCAAAAAATTATAACCATTTTTACAAAACTGTAAGTAAATTATAGTGATCATGAAAAAAATTTTATTCAAGATTTTGACGGATTTATATGTTTTTGAGATCACCAAAGTTCTTTTATGACGTTTTTTCGATGATGTCGCTTGTGTGTGTGTGTGGTGTGTGTGTGTGTGTGTGTGTGTGTGTGTGTGTGTGTGTGGTGTGTGTGTGTGTGTGTGTGTGTGTGTGTGTCTCTGTCTGTGTCTGTGTCTGTGTCTGTGTCTGTGTCTGTGTCTGTGTCTGTGTCTGTGCCTGTGTCTGTGTCTGTGTCTGTGTCTGTGTGTCTGTGTCTGTGTCTGTGTCTGTGTCTGTGTCTGTGTCTGTGTCTGTGTCTGTGTCTGTGTATGTGTTAATCAGAGAAAAAAAATTTTAAAACAATGTGCAAAACCGAAAAAGGTATTTTTTCAATAAAATGTAAAAATATTTGAGTTATGATTGAATATGAAAGCTTTTCAGGAGATAAAAACTATTATTTTGTTAATCAGTTTGATATTTTTTTTTACTTACAGTAAAGTTGAATGTACACCACTCCAGATTTTTTTTATTAGTTGACGATCTAGTTTATTATTATCAAATGGTGAAAGACAGCTACACTGGATACCATATATCAAGATGAGTGCTGAGATAAAAAATAATAATAGCCGCCAATATTCGCTTAGAGGTGTAGTTTGCTTTGAGATTTCTAATATTTTATTTACTATCTGTTTATTTGGTAACAGCTAACGACTACCAGTGACAATGATATCAATTTCGATGATAAGAACACAAATGTGGAGATATGGAGGACTGAGGGTGATTACACAGTTGATGGCAAATGAGCTCCAGCACGCTTGCTGGTAACAATAGGGCACAGTTCGACTTGCAGAAAGGTTACGGACAGTTGTGCCATGTTCCACGTCTCGCCTCAAGGATTCAGCACCTTCCTCTACCCCTATGATGCTAATCTTAGTAAGTCAATACCTTCATACAGCAAGAACACTATTGTAGTGTGAGATCACTTCTTTGACTATGTAGAAACTTATTACTTATTTACATATGCATCAAAATCCTTTTACTATACAAGGTCTTTGTTTCTACATGTTAACATTAGTTAATACATAATAAACTAATAATCACAAACAACATAATAACAGTAAATATAATCCAACATGATTAATCAGTGGCAGATAAGCAAACTGTAACATAATGCTGAGTAACTATACGAGATGTTTTATTACTTTTTTAAAATTCTTTATGTCACAATTAAAAAACTCTAAACTGCTATCCAGAGCATATAAGACAGTGTGGATGAAGTAAATAATTATTTTTATGGCATAAAAAATAAAGTAATTTAATTTTTTAAAATATACGTATGATGGGATGTGGAAATGTAAAAGGGAAATGAGGTTAGGACAATCAATTAATAATGTATACATACATAATATTTTGTAATAGGTAAGTAAGAGTAGATCGGGAATATTAAATAGACCACAAAGTAAAGGATAGTGTGATGAATCTATAGTATAACTGAACTTATGGTAAAGCTGCTTAGTCAATTTGGTATCTACGGATTGAAGCAATTTTAGCCCTGATTGTCATGCAGATTTTGAAGAGGTGTTGTATATTCTAAACTAGAAAGAACGAGAAATTTATAATGAGTAAGAAAAATAACGGTATGATTTATATTAGAAATAGGTAAAACCGTCATATCTCGTAAGATGATCCTGGAGTTGGAGCGCTTTCGAACGTTGTCCATCTTCGATCGCAACAAACCTACTGAGCTGTTATATAAGTTATCTGTTAAGTCCACTGCTATCCTGATATTATTATTTTGATTTTTTTGGTTTTTAGCTATTATCTAGTTTGGGTTTTTTATAGAAGGTTTGTTGCGATCGAAGTTGGACAACGTCCGAAAGCGCTCCAACTCCGGGATCATCTTACGAGGTATGACGGTTTTACTTATTTCTAATATAAATCATACTAACCTCAGTGATATTAACAATATGCATGTATTTAAATAACGGTATATTTGAAATCATATGAATTTCTTCAATTGAAAGTAAGCATTTTTATTCAACGGTTTTTTTGATTGAAATCAATCCTAAATATTTCACAGAGTTTCCTCAGACAAAAAAGATACATTTTAATTTCTAAGAATATATTATTTTTAAGGAGATATGGATCTTTTAGCAAAATATAAATTAAGATTATTAGAACAACGGCAGTTCTGAGGTTTATTCAATAAATATTAAAGAAGTCGCAATAATTGGAGTTCTTTTTTTAAGAAAAAGTCCTTCCTTCTTCCATTTTAACGGGAAACACCTTGTAAATTATCTCTTGCTGGAAGCTTAAATGAAATGAAATTGAAATCAACTAACAATACCTATACTATACCTAACTAACAATACCTTGCTATACCGGTATATTTTCAAAATAAACATTCTGTAAAGTTTGCCAAAGACAGCTTAAAAGTCCATGACTTTGCTTATACATTGAATTTTCAATCCATTCAAAGTTCACATTATAAGTCAGGCATGCATCGATTATCAAAGTTTCAGCTTACTGTTTTATGGTGGCTGAGTTTACTTGTGACTTGGTGACAAAATTTTGCAGATAAACCGACAGACAGAAATTTTTCTAAGGGTGAATTCGGTTTCTCTACTGTATGAAACGTAAAGGTATCTTGCAAGGAGTCAGTTCTAAGTAATGTACAGACAAAAACTTTCGTTTTAGCAATAAATTCTTCCTTAAGGGCTTAGTAACTGTGAAAAAAATAAACACATTTCTTATTAGCATATAAATTAAGAATATTATAAGTAGAAAAAAATATAATTTTTTTTTAATATGTAATGGTTGCATTGTTTTTTCTTTTTATATTTAACCCAAGTTGGTGGAGGTCGTTTTTGATTCTTTTTCCAACAAGTTTTTAATTTTTTAATCATAGAATGCCGAAACTGTAGTATAACTTGGACTGGAATATAAAATATTATATGTAATTTGACCAAACCGTCAAATAGATATAAAAATTAATATAAGTAAACATTAATATATTAAAAACCAATTAAATATGAGGATTATAAAAGTGAAAAAATAAATCTGAGAAACGAAAAAATTATAGAGACACACTTAGATTCTTTGATTTTGTGTTGAAGCGTCGTCAAGAAGAGAAAACAGCTAAGTCTTCCATACTATATCAGTGACGGATGAAAATAATCAGTTTATCCTGATAAAGATATAAGCCGCTGACAGTTGTATATTACAGCACTAAAAGTATAACGGCATTAAAAATGTAATGTTCATTTTCAGTCTTTCATAAGTTGTTATAAAATAATGATAAGTTAGAAACTTTTTGGCGTACTAAGGAAAAAGCTTCTGTGTGATTGATTCATAAATTAATACATTTATTCAATCCACATTTTTAAATTAAAATAAGATATACTTCTTGTCAAAAAAAATTGAATAGATTAACAAAAAACTATCTTAAATGGATCAGAGTGTTTTTTTCAAATCTTTAATTATTTAGTTCATTAAAAAAGAAGCTCTGTCGAAACATAATAACGAAATATTGTTTGAATTTTCGTTATTCTGTTGAAACTATAGAATATTCTATATAGGTTTCTATCTTCTGTCGATATGTTATTCTGTAGAGATAAGGATGGTTTTCTCTTCGAGTATTCCAGCAAGTGATTTGTTATGATCCTCGGAGAAGTAAGAATTCTTGTTTAACCTTTCCTGTTACGAAGATGCTACGCTGTCAATAACACCCTTCAACGAATTTCTCTTCACCTGTCACTGCCAAAGAAAATAAGCCATATTAATCTCGGGTTTTAAATTTGTCTTGTGTAATTGACGTGACATAACGTCTTGCGTTAAATGTCTATTTCTAAATGGCTGAATGAATATGTTAAAGAACGTATCCTCTCCGCAGTCAGTGTAGTGTTCTTTCCTTTCCAGCTCATGAATAATTCTCCAGATAGAAGTCGAGATGTTGGCCATTGTGCAATGGGATCCCTCGACGAAATCTCTTCTGCCTTCGTTTGTTCTGATTCCATCTGGTACGAGAGTCTTATATCCTCTACTCACACATTTCAGTTTACAGTAAACTTTGCATATTCTAGTGTAAATTGCCCTGCTTTCCCCTTCTAATGGGGCTAGTTTTTGGTATATTTCCTGATTAAATGCACATCACAGATCCACGTGACACGTTCCTCATAAATCCTTCTCAATTTTTATATCGACCCTGATTAATAGATAGAAAATATGTGTAAAGTTGTATAGAAGGTAATGCCAAAAAAATTAAGATAAAATATTTAATGTAAACCATATTGAAAATGAAGAAAATATAAACAAGACAAAATGGAAATAACAATTTTTTTTTGTTATTTACCAAGATCAAGATTTTGTTGACGAATGGCCAAACATTAAAAAAAAAATTTTAGTTAAGAAAATACAAATCAATAAATAAAATATATAATGTAACTAACTGAAAGAAAGCAGGTAAACAAAATAATTCAGAATATAAAATCTGTCACGACAGAATTAATTAATATGCTAAAGGATATTAAAGTTCATTGTATTATATTCTTTTATCCGAAGTTGACTGGGGCAACCCAGTCTCCAGACTAAATGCTTTTTCAGTACGATATATGCTCTGATAAAATCAATATCTGCATCTGTCCCTAAATAATAAAACAAGAAGTTGTTTGTTGTGGCATAACATATCACAGGGAATAATGAAACGAAAGTTCAAATTTAACAGCGTTTTTGAACGAAAGTGGTACAATATTCTAAATCCTTTAATAAATTACCAGAATTGATAAAATTACAAGTGCATGAAAACTAGATTTCAGGTATATATGGGAGATATTAAGATTGAGAAAATTTCATGCAATTATGAAATTGCATATCGACTACTATCTATATGACTGGCTTAAACAGAAAAAGTAACTCTTTTTTTATATCCAAAAGACAATCGTGTTCGCTTTTCTCTTGAGTTATCTTCTAGTAATGAAACTAATAAATAATTAAAACTTTAAAATCAGGATAACTAAGAGTGTGAGTATTCTAGAGTATGATTTTTCAATATTAATCAAGATTATTAAAATAAGCATATTTAAAAGTCTCTGAGATCAAACAAGCTCGAGCCGACTGCCTTGTCACAAAGCAAACTGAATCAATCGCAATCTCCATTTTCAAACAAGCTGACTTTTACAACTAATCAAATCGTGTAAATGATTTGTACAAATTTCAGAAAATATAACTTATTTTTCATAAGGCATAAATTATTTATTATTTATTAGTTTCTTTTCAATTGCTTCAATAGTTCATTTAAAATATTATTTTTACAACTTCAGCAGTTTTACTTCTACCAAGTTAACTGGTTGGTTAAACATTCATTTATTGAAAGCATTTGCAATGGATTATATTATATTTTTTCTGTAAGAAACTGATTTATTAGATAATGCGTTATTTTATTTTAGATATTAGTGAAATAATTATTTTTTTAATGTTTCCTTGTTTATTTCATTTATTTTGAGTATTTATCGCTTTATGTATTGATAAAGCAAACATACAATTTGCGATATAGGTAACAATGTAATTACCGTAAGGTTACTGAAGATGAAAGTATTCGCAATTTAATTACTGTAAATTAAATGCCTATGATGAGATTATTAATGACAGTACTCGAGACATACTGTCGAGACTGACTTTTCCCTCGAGACCTATCCATATATTTTCATTTGATATATTGTAAAATCTTCGTATGTAGTACTGTTTTTACTTTAAAAAACAGTAAAGCTAAAAAAACCACCTAGATTATGACATTACTTAGAACTCCTGATGTTGAATGAGTCCAGCATATGGTATTACATTGCGTCTAAGACATACATGTGTTCTAGTGATAACTGACATCTAAACGAGATATTATTTCAGGAAGGCCGTTAGTGGAAAGGAGGAGAAGAGGAAGAGTAAGAGATATCAGTGACTCTTGGATGGAGTTCTTTGTCACTATGTTGGAGTTGTCGTCAATTCATGGGCTCAAACAGATTAGTATCAAGGGAAGGCATTCTCTCGAATAGTTAGTTTTATAATTTCAGATATTTACAAATTATTTTCTGCACAAAATAATCGTATTGTAATCTTATTATTGATGATGACTATATATTTCCAGCATGGTTAGTGGTAATACAATGCTACATCATAAACAATAATAATCTAAGAAAACATTGTGTTCATGTTATAGATCAGGGTCCAAGGGGAAAAGTCAGGGAGTAACAGTTAGTCGACATTAAATATAGAAATACCATAGTAAGAAAATAAATATTTACTTATTCTTTGCATAAGTGTTTGTTAAGAATATAAATGGTAATTAAACTTAATTTAATATATAATAATAAAGTACAATGATTGATTTACAGATTGCCATAGAAAATGTAGGATTAAATTATAGCATTTTATAGTTTAAATTCCGAAACCACATCATCACAATTCATCATCACTTTTCCTATTGATTTGAGTTGAAAAGTAGAATTCCAGTCAGTTGTTTATTATGGCAGCAATTGAGGGTGACTTGATTTCTTGGCATGCTCAATGACAGCCATCTGAGTGTTATCACATCCTTTTATTTTGCAGTGATTGTGTCAAAGGCAGAGGGGGTGTCTGTAATGATTAACTAAACCGTTGTACCACTGGCAGTAACTAATAGAGCTTTTTACCGAAGTTTGAGAAGTTTCAGTTATCGCTGAATAAAAATGCTACTAAATACTACTCAGTACCTCAAAATATTCCACTGGTGAGGTGGCAGTGGTTGCAAGCTATAAGTTAGGGTATCGTTTATTTTTTTTTAATTCTTTTATTTATTTTTTATTGAGAGTGATTATAGCACTGCGTCATAAGAATTAGGGCAGTAATTCCCCTTCCCCCCTTCTGTACTACAGTACTCTATTTAGCTTCAGCGCCTCCAAAAAGCTCAGCACTTTTGCTGGCTCCAACGGTAAAAGTTCTTCTATAGTTTTGTTGAGTGTCCCAAAGCACCTACCTCTGAGAAGCACAGTGGCTTGACAGTCAGCCAGCAGGTGCAATGGTGTCTCTTCTTCTTCCTTCATTGATGATGCTCATTCTTTGCAGATGGCTATTAAGTTTGTAGTTACCCGTTAAGTTTGGGTATACTTCTTTAAGTCGCAGAGATTTCTTTGTCACAGTGTGAGAAGTATGTTCACGCTCTCCCACAGCCAGGTGTTGATTACCTAAAACACTAAAAGATTACCTAAGGTTGATTAGTCAACCTAACACTAGGTTGATTACCTAAAAGCCTACCTATGATAATGGATCAGTTTCTGGAGACTGTTCTAGATAACTGACAACTTATCTGAAGAAATTGAGTAGGCAATGAATAAAACTCTGATAATAGGTAGTTCTAAAACTGCAGATAGCTGTGAGTGGTTATGCTGAATACCACTGTGCTCAGTGGTGTGACTGAGACTAAAGGGTAAGTTATTTTTTGACATGTTTAATACCAGCCTGCTGTGGATTTTCTGCGTATGTGGCAGCGTCGTGGGCGCCTGCATGATGTGCCTGTCTACCTGGCGACGTTACCAAGACTTCCCTACAGTCATTTCAGTGGAGCGCAACTACCGAGATTGGAACACCTCATTCCCAGCAGCGACCATTTGTCCAAGCACCAAGACTGATCCTGAGAGACTCAACACCACAGCTCAGCTACTGTATGTTAATATCACAGTCTTATTATCTGTTGTTCCAACTTTACCTATGGTGATGAAAACATGTACTACATGGTCCCATAACTTAGATGAATATGATGTATTAGTAAAACTACTTGTTTTAGGTACGGAACAGATTGGCAGAACGGACAAGAGATCATTGAAAGATTAGCGCAGTTGACTTACACAAACATGGGTGAAGTAGATAACCTGAAAGGCCTCTCTCCTGCTGGCTATATAAGCACAATTTGGCAAGTGGCCTTCAACTTGAGCTACTTTATGAGCAATAGCGTAGAGGAGGACCTCAAGCTTCGACTGACCCAGACCGAGATGGGCCTCTGTTACACCTACAACTCGGTTGGAGCTGTGTATAGTGAGCCGAGGTTAGCATCCTCATTCAAATAGAACTGCAATTTCAAACTACTTTTATTTAGTCTCTCAATCAGGGTTACTGATTAGATAGAATGTTCTCAGTATACGAAATTCCGGTATAAAACCAGGCATTCACAGGAGAAGCAAATTATTTTATTTAAATATATAAAATTGGTTTCTTATTTTCGACGCACACACTAATAGATATTCAGCTTTAGGGAATATATAAAATAATATAAATCACTGCCTTATTATGCACTCAATCTCTATATATATAAAGTTCGTGAGTTTGTATGTTTGTTTATTCACCCATTTTCCGTGGAGATACAGACCTTAAATTAAATATATACTGTTCATTACCCAAATAATGATAAATAAAAGAAAATTATTACTATATTTCCAAAATTGAATCCAGGGTGGCAAGTGTCTTGCTTGCTCGCCGATATCAGTAGTGCAAGTGTATTATGTATAAATGTAACAAAATTTTTTTTAAATATAATATTTGCTTAATATAAACACTGTTAATAAACAAAAGGTATGAAACCAGGGTATTCCACTGGCTTGCGTGCTCGCCGATGACAGAAGCGCAAACTATTTAAAAATAAATGTAACAAAAAAGCTTTAGAATTTAAAATTTCAATAATATAAAGAATGTTAATGAAGTAAAGGCATGGAACCAGGGTAACCAGTCGCTTGCGTTCTCGCTGATAGCAGTAGTGAAAATTTATTATATATAAATGTAAAAAAAATTGTTTTAATTTAAATTTTGCGAAATATAGACACTGGTAATAAAAATAAAGGCATGGAGCCAGAATAGTCCAGAGGCTTACGTGCTGTCTGATGACACTAGTGCAAATGTGTTATAAATAAATGTAACAAAAATATAATAAACTGCCACATTAGAGATTAAAAATAAATAATTTTATAAACAAACTTGAACACAACTGTCAGATAAAATACGAACGTTCTAAGCTAATATTATAAAGACACATTCCTCTCATTAATGTTATTTTATGTTAGGTGAATAAATTGAATATTTCAATTTACTAGTTTTGTTTCTTTTAAATATATTTCATTGCGTATATAACTTGAATTGATGTTTTATTTATTTATATGATAAAAGAATTTTTTTTTACTTTTAAATGATTTTTATTTTGCTAAATATACTTACTGTGTATATATCTTGAATAATGTTAAAAATACTATATAAGTATATAGTACCATAATACTATATTCCCTATAATACTATCGGACCATATAAGAATCTGTTTCCGTGCCTTAATAACAAGAAACAACAATTAAAATTATTCCTGTCAATCATATTCAGTAGTGAATTAATTTCAATATCCATTGTTATAATTTCTGAGGGACACAAAGGGTCACGGGTAGTCTAGTATATTAATAATTTCATTAGCCTATGCAAGAAATATAATACATATACGTTATACTTTGAAAGCAGAAAGAAACACGAACGAAAACTTTGACAAAACTACTCAGATTCAAAGTTCTCTAAAGACCTTCAAAAATGGACACAAAGAAGTAAGTATGTCTTATTTCTATAGTTTTCTGTATGATTTAATAATCATTAAGTTATAATAAAGTCATTATGTTTTGTAAGGCTATATTCAGACTCTACCTCTTCTAGACAGAGAGTTTGCCTCTTTTCATATGATAGCAAATACAGCTTCCATTAATAGTAGTTAAGTAAACGAACTTCTGAAAGATGTTCTACATATAACTGGTGTTCACAAAGTCTTTAGACGATTGTATTAAATCGTTTAAAGACTTTGGAATAAAAATGTTTAAAAAGTACTATCAAAATTTTTATTTTACATATTAATCAGTTATTATTAATTTTTGTTTTTAATTTCAGAGGTGAATTAGGTGACGAAACGAATTTCTTATTAAACTATAACTACTCCACAAGAAAAAACACAATGCTTTTCTTGGTAAACAAAATGAAATGTGGCATTCAAACAAAGAAATTACAAAATTATTCAAATTGCGCTTAAATAATTTTCCTTATAACTTCATATTTCTTTTTCGAACTACTCTTTAAATTTACATAACTGATAAAATTTCTTTGCTATAAATAGAAATTTTTCATTGCACTAAAAAAAAACACCAAAATTTTTTTATAATAAGAATTCCAAATAGAATTTAATATTCTGAGGTAAAATGGATAAACAAACAAAAGTCTCCACACAAATGAAGTTTTATTCAACAGTAACGTGTTTCGAACACTTTGTGTTCATCATCAGGAAGACACGAAGGATGTGGTGCTGACGGGTTGGTCCAGTGAGAACAATAAGTAGGAAATTTACTATTTCTATCAGCACCACATCCTTGGTGTCTTCCTGATGATGAACACAAAGTGTTCGAAACGCGTTGCTGTTGAATAAAACTTCATTTGTGTGGAGACTTTTGTTTGTTTATCCATTTTACCTCAGAATGAGTAAATACCACACAATTACGGATTGCACAACTAATGATTTAAGAATTTAATATATTCACCCAATCTTGATACTTTATTATGTCACTCAAAATATTCAATCACTATCTTACTGTCTTAGAAGCAAATACTTGAAAAAATTCTGCAGGGCCGGATTAATCATAAAAAAGTGTAGCATTGCTAACATAGAATAAAGTACTTCTATTCATTTCTGGTATGTAGACATACTTATTTACATAATTATTCAACCTTAGAACTAGAAGTAAAATGTGCTAAGTGGTGTTTAATAGCTATTATAATCTGTCTAGTACTGACAGCTAGTAGCTTGACTTATGTCCATAAAAGTCAATGCTTAATATTGACAACGGAGCTGAAAAGGATTTGTATCCCTTGAAGGGAATGTTAAACCTTCAGTCCTGATCCTGTACGATGCCAGTATAGAGTCAAATTCGAAAAAAAAGTAAAATAATTAATAATCTTTTACAATATTAAAAAAAAAACAAACAAAAAACGTACTTATAAAATATTGTAAAATGATTCATAAAGATTTAGGTTCAACAAGATCTTTTGTGGAATCATAGAGATTCAATTCATAGAGACAATTTGCCATTAAATTGACTTGAAATGTACTGGATGAAATTAGAACCGATAGAACTTCTCGTTATGAGTTAAAAAGTAACTTTAATGGAAATATAGAATTTAATATGATTATTATAAAAAAAAATATATAAATACCTTAACAAGCTATAAAGGCTGGTCTTATTAGATTGTGTAGTAAAGGTGTGCTTTTGGTTACAGATACTGGGCAGAAAACAATTGGAGTCTAGTTAGAGAGATGGATGTCTTCGTCGGAAACCCTTTGGAGGGAGACATCTTCGCACAGATTATGGAGATGAATAGCGGCTACCAGGTAATATTTCACCCTGAAAAAAACATAAATGTAAACTTCTCTTAAAATAACATCATCAACGAAGTATTACTTTATTTCATCTTTTTCATTTCTAAAATTAACTACTATACTTAAAAGTATATTACCAACTCGGATATTATAATATTTTTTTGCCTTAAATATTTTGTTCTCCTTAGGGTAGAGTTTTGAATGTTGTTCGTCTTTTAAATTTGACTTCAATAAATTCAATCATGTTATTAGTGGTTTTGTTAAAATGTCGGTTTGGTGGTTTGAACAAACAAATCAATGAACAAACAAACCACCAAACCGACATTTTAACAAAACTACTAATAACATTTAAAAGACGACACAAGGAACTGGAAACAGGTAATGAAATAAGAAATAAAAGGAAAAAAACATAGCAATTAAAGAAATAGGAAAAAAAATAATTAACACACACACACAACACTGATTACACAATGTAGATGCTATATATAGGTAGGTTATAGGAAAACAACATTCACAGTCAGTTAGGTGCTCTTGAAGATGGGATCCAGACGGACCCGAAACCGGTCGAGCTTTTCAGAGACTTTACGAGGTATGACGGAATGCGTTATTACTAATTCTAATAGAAGTAAAATGTACTACGTGGTGTTTAATAGCTATAATAATCTGTCTAGTACTGACAGCTAGTAGCTTGATTTATGTCCATAAAAGTCAATGCTTAATATTGGCAACGGAGCTGAAAAGGATTTGTTATGGCTCTAGATTGCTGGAATCTTTTCTGGCTTTAACAAAATAGCTCCCATTGCCAGGTACAGTAGCATAGGACTATATTTTTTCCATCGAGATTCTTTACAGATAAAAGCCCTCTTCAGATCAACTGACTGGTTTTATTTATATTTGTAAACTAAAGTAAATGCATGCTTCGGCGTCCATGAAAATGAAGTTTCACTCGGATAATTATTTCTCTGATCATGCAAGTAAAATATATATCTTAAAACCTTTGCCCTCAATGTTCGTTATTTTACTTTCACTGTAGCTATTCACAACAACATATCACCATTAAGTATTGTATAAGGGTTAACTCAATGGTTAACGTACTCCCCTCTTAATTGGGAGGTCCGAGGTTCGATATCCAGCTGCTCCTCGATTTATTTACGTGGAAAGTGAGCCCATCGTCCCTTGAAGGGGACGTGAAACCTTCAGTCCTGATCCTGTACGATGTCAGGTGCTCGTTAAAGACCCCTACTCTAAATACACTTGAGGTTGGAAAATTTTCGACTAATATAGAATAAACAAGAAATGTGGCTCGCCCATTACTAAAATGAGTGCCAAATACTAAATGAGCCACAATTTCTGACCCTAAAACATTACTAAAAGGTTAAAACCTTGTAAGTTGGGAAACAAACAAACAGTTAAATTGCATTAAACTAAAAACTATATTTAATTAAACATTTATCGGTCTGTCAGGTTGTAACTGATTTCTAACATCAAGCTTAAAGCTTGATACTTTAAATAAATATACTAAAGCTGCGTTGAAAGATTCCTGACTAGGCAGAACATATATAGCACTACTAAATCACCTGGATAGAGTAGTTTTAGAGAGGAGAAGGGACAAAGAAGGTCTCGGACCGGGATTCTTTCTCTTTCAACGACTGTCAACTATTTTTATGTTACAGGTAATTATTCATGGACCATATGAACTGACGGATGTCTCTTCAAAGAGACAATATTCCGAAGAGATGTTCTACAAATCAGTCGAGTTAACTGCACTTACAACTTACACAAGCGCAAGTGCTTCTGATTTAAGTGTTAAACAGCGCAAGTGCCGACACTGGTGGGAGGCAGAGGATATGACGGCGTCACCCTACTACAGCTACACGGGGTGTCGCATCGAGTGCAGGATGAGGCTCGCCCACACGCTCTGTCAATGCGTCCCCCATTTCTACCGTCCCATCAGTACAGACGCCTAAACAAATTCACTAATCTGATGTTGTATCCTGTATAGAGTTATCAAACGATTAATTTCTTCTAAAAAGTTCAGAGTGATGAGAGGTTAATGTGCTTACCTTTACTACAGGAGATAGCGAGTTCGTAGCTGGCCACAAAGGCTTCAGAGAAATCGAAGCTTTCATGCCAGATATTGAATTAACATACTTATCCTAAGCAAACTATAGTAAAGTGAATTTTAGGACTTCTCATACTGATTATACTGATTATATACACCCTAACAGTTCGATAATTAGGTTACCTATACCAAAATTGGGTATCACTGTCAATATTATAAAGAATTCCAAAACAAGGCACTACAATAGAGCAAAGTATCCCCTTTAAGTGTTTCATCCAACATATTTTGTTTCCAACTATAAATTTTATATTATATTATAAATATATTTTATTATATATAATAAACATATAAATAAATATTACAAATATAATATAATAATGAACTGTAAATATTATATTATCAATTCATAATGACTTAAATACCAATAGATTAATATTCATGAGTTTATACATCATTCGTCATTTTGTATATTGCATTCCATTACCCATAAATAGAATTTTTAGTCAGATCTTTCAGCTGTTAAGGAACAAACCATTCTCAATCAAACTTATGGTAGATAAGTCTGATAGAAGTTTGATGGTAGATATTTCAAATATGCAGCAGAAAATCGCTTGTTTTTTTTTAAGATGAAGATAAAAAAACAATCGTTTCGAACTTAATCTCATAATCGTTAATGGTTTACACATTAATAAACATGAATACCATCTGGAACATCTGATTTAAAATTAATGAAATCTGAACTGGACTATACTCAACAATAGAATAAGTAACCGTAATATCAACATCATTGATAACTAACTAGTTTTTTGTTATATTTTAATATTGGTAGAAATACATATTAATCAATAAA
Source organism: Hermatobates lingyangjiaoensis (assembly GCA_026182355.1). Lineage (NCBI taxonomy): Eukaryota > Metazoa > Arthropoda > Insecta > Hemiptera > Hermatobatidae > Hermatobates > Hermatobates lingyangjiaoensis. Next base: position 506,695 of record JAPFBL010000023.1, read on the forward strand.
TTATGATTATTGCAAATGTAGCTATAATAAATTTATTTGTCACATGAAACCTGAAATCATTATGGAACCTAAAATTTTAACAAAATTATTAAACTGAGGGGCTGAATTTCATCGGACCGGTATGCTCCACAACTATATCATATTCTAAATCCCATGGTTGTAACTCAACGTCAGATATTAAGTTCTTCAATGACTTGACTTCAATGAATTTATTTAAGTTTATGAATGCACGTAGAGATTTTTCACTCACTTCTATAGTTTCATGCGTGATTTAATAAAAAATTTCATCATTTTCTAGGGGATTGAATAGCATCCAGATATAATGTGATTAAATGTTTCTACCTCTTCTATTCAGGAGTCTGTCTGCATTCTTCAGATAACGCCAAATACAGCTTCCATTCAAAGTAGTCAAGTGGACAAATTTCTAATATGTGTTCTATATATATATATTTATCCCCCCTCAGAAAATATAGAATTCTCTACAAAAGTACGTTCATTTAGAATTTTGATCAAAAGAGTGACTTTCCAATGCAAAATAGGACAGAATAAAACCATAAGACACGTCTTTGTTTAAAATATGAATTTGATCCATAAAAAACTGTAGAATGCAGTGTCTCCAGAATCTCTTAGGTAAACACCTACCCACACACATAAGTACTCCCAACCATCATCGAGAAAAAGTAAGAAAAAAAGAACATTGGGAACCTAAAACATTTAAGTCGGTCAAAATCTCGAGATTAAATTTTCTCACAAATACTATACTCTACTTACGGTCAAAATCTCGAGATTAAATTTTCTCACAAATACTATACTCTACTTACGGTCAAAATCTCGAGATTAAATTTTCTCACAAATACTATACTCTACTTACGGTCAAAATCTCGAGATTAAATTTTCTCACAAATACTATACTCTACTTACGGTCAAAATCTCGAGATTAAATTTTCTCACAAACACTATTCTCTACTTACGGTCAAAATCTCGAGATTAAATTTTCTCACAAATACTATACTCTACTTACGGTCAAAATCTCGAGATTAAATTTTCTCACAAATACTATACTCTACTTACGGTCAAAATCTCGAGATTAAATTTTCTCACAAACACTATTCTCTACTTACGGTCAAAATCTCGAGATTAAATTTTCTCACAAATACTATACTTACTTACGGTCAAAATCTCGAGATTAAATTTTCTCACAAACACTATTCTCTACTTACGGTCAAAATCTCGAGATTAAATTTTCTCACAAATACTATACTCTACTTACGGTCAAAATCTCGAGATTAAATTTTCTCACAAACACTATTCTCTACTTACGCTCAAAATCTCGAGATTCAATTTTCTAACAAACACTATACTCTATTTACGGGTCAAAATCTCGAGATTAAATTTTCTCACAACACTATTCTCTACTTACGGTCAAAATCTCGAGATTAAATTTTCTCACAAATACTATACTTACTTACGGTCAAATATTCGAGATTAAATTTCTCACAAACACTATTCTTACTTACGGTCTCAAATCTCGAGATTAAATTTTCTCACAAATACTATACTCTACTTACGGTCAAAATCTCGAGATTAAATTTTCTCACAAACACTATTCTCTACTTACGGTCAAAATCTCGAGATTAAATTTTCTCACAAACACTATTCTCTACTTACGCTCAAAATCTCGAGATTAAATTTTCTCACAAACACTATACTCTATTTACGGTCAAAATCTCGAGATTAAATTTTCTCACAAACACTATTCTCTACTTACGGTCAAAATCTCGAGATAAAATTTTCTCACAAATACTATACTCTACTTAAGGTCAAAATCTCGAGATTAAATTTTCTCACAAACACTATTCTCTATTTACGGTCAAAATCTCGAGATTAAATTTTCTCACAAACACTATTCTCTACTTACGGTCAAAATCTCGAGATAAAATTTTCTCACAAATACTATACTCTACTTAAGGTCAAAATCTCGAGATTAAATTTTCTCACAAACACTATTCTCTACTTACGGTTAAAATCTCGAGATTAAATTTTCTCACAAATACTATACTCTACTTACGGTCAAAATCTCGAGATTAAATTTTCTCACAAATACTATACTCTACTTACGGTCAAAATCTCGAGATTAAATTTTCTCACAAATTCTATACTCTACTTACGGTCAAAATCTCGAGATTAAATTTTCTCACAAACACTATTCTCTACTTACGGTCAAAATCTCGAGATTAAATTTTCTCAAAATACTATTCTCTACTTACGGTCAAAATCTCGAGATTAAAAATTTTCTCACAAACACTATTCTCTACTTACGGTCAAAATCTCGAGATTAAATTTTCTCACAAACACTATACTCTATTTACGGTCAAAATCTCGAGATTAAATTTTCTCACAAACACTATTCTCTACTTACGGTCAAAATCTCGAGATTAAATTTTCTCACAAATACTATACTCTACTTACGGTCAAAATCTCGAGATTAAATTTTCTCACAAACACTATTCTCTACTTACGCTCAAAATCTCGAGATTAAATTTTCTCACAAACACTATACTCTATTTACGGTCAAAATCTCGAGATTAAATTTTCTCACAAACACTATTCTCTACTTACGGTCAAAATCTCGAGATAAAATTTTCTCACAAATACTATACTCTACTTACGGTCAAAATCTCGAGATTAAATTTTCTCACAAACACTATTCTCTACTTACGGTCAAAATCTCGAGATTAAATTTTCTCGCAAATACTATACTCTACTTACGGTCAAAATCTCGAGATTAAATTTTCTCACAAACACTATTCTCTACTTACGGTCAAAATCTCGAGATTAAATTTTCTCACAAACACTATACTCTATTTACGGTCAAAATCTCGAGATTAAATTTTCTCACAAACACTATACTCTATTTACGGTCAAAATCTCGAGATTAAATTTTCCCACAAATACTATACTTTACTTATAGTAAAATAATAACACTCTATAAAGTAACCAGATTTTAAATAAGGTGTATGTGAAAAGTTCACTTTTAGGACAGTATAAAAAGGTAGAAGAGTGTCTAGGATAGAAATTAGTCATAATTTCAGTTTAGGTTATCAAGGAAAGAGTTAAATCACTCTAAGTTAGAAATTATAATACTTCTCAACCATAGATCAGGAGGATACGAGTAATATCTGTTTAATCTTCACTCCTTCTTATAGTGGGAATTTAATAATAATACAAGACTAATGGCACTTCTTAAGAACAAGGAAGAATAATATAAATAAATACAAATGAAATGTAAAAATATATGGTTACTTGAGAAGTAATATCAATAAATTATATCGCATATATGTGCAAAAAAAATGTTCTTCGTCAAACGGAAAGCTCGTAACGTTATTATATTGACAGAGCTATCAACTTTCCAAAAAACTGGAGCTATCATTTCCATAATAGTCAGTGTGTCATTATGCGGGCATTTTGATTGAAATTTCGTTTACCTGATTGATACCAATATTTGAATAGAAATAAATTTATTTCAGTTTATTATTTATAAATTGTTTCAGAAAAGTACAAAGTGTGTAATGCAAGAGGACTGAGGTGTTTGTCTAAGTACAAAGGTATAATGCTAGGGTTTTTTTATTTGTTGATTTGAGTGTAAACATGATAGCTAGTTTCATTCCAGATAGACTGGTAGAGCTGAGGGAAGGAGAACACAAGGAGCCCTGTGGTTGTTTGCCCCTCTGTGAAGACACCTACTACTTCATCCACTCCGAGAGCACTGTCTCCTGGTCAGTATTATCACTCCCTCTGAACAAAAGCTTTATATAACACTAAACTACCATTCACCCTTTGTGTCACTCAGGAATTGTAACAACAAGTATTGAAATTAATTCACTGAACATGATTGACAGGGATAATTTTAATTGTTGTTTCTTGTTATTAAGGCACGGAAACAGTTTCTTATATGGCCCAAGCTTTTGGTTTTGTATTCTATACACAGTAAATATATGGACAGTAAAACAGTATTGACAGTATATACACAGTAGGTATATTTAGCAAAATAAAAATCATTTAAAATTAAAAAGACCTATATTTTTTACACAAATAAATAAAACATCAATTCAAGTTATACACACAATCAAATATATTTAAAACAAACGAAACTTGTAAATTGAAATATTCAATTTATTTGCCTATCATAAAATAACATTATTTGTTATTTTATATCAAATATATTAATATATTTGTGCTACCGTCATTGGCGAGCACGCACTACCCTGGTTCCATGCCTTTAGTTTATTCATGCATTTCGTCATTACCACAGAGGTTAGTATTATTAATATTAAACATATAATCTACCGTCTCACCTCGTACATTACTGCCGTAGCTGTCGTGTTTATTACCAGTGTTTATATTACGCAAATATTAAATTAAAAAAATTGTATTATTACATTTATATAATACATTTGCACTACTGTCATCGGCGAGCACGCAAGATACTTGATACCGTAGCTCCAATTTCGGGGATATAGTGATAATTTTCTTTTTATTTAAAATTATTCAGGTAATAAATAATATATATTTAATTTCTGGTCTCTATCTCCACGGGAAATGGGAGAACAAACAAACAAACTCACGGATTTTAAATATAGAGATTCTCACCATTCCACCTTTGAATTATTATCGGAAGTCATTATATAGTTTAAAAAAGTCTACACAATTTAGAAAGTAGTGTTTGATTGAGAATATAATAAATCTCTGTTAATATCCTGAGGACCAAGGGATTACTTCGACTATAGTTTGGACCTATTTCTGCTGAGTTAGATCAACTCAAATATACTCGTATGTTTAATTCAAGCGAAAGTTAGAAATAATTACACATTACTACCAATAAAGACAACAAACTACCTAATCATCGAAACCTCCTTGCACAATCTTTCAATCCTGCCACCAACCTTCCACAACCTCACTGAACAATTACTTCATCCACTCATTATTTTTCCAACGTATTACTCAAAATATTGAAAACTATGACTAACAAGACCACATGACTGCGAATACGATATCATTACTATACAGAGGAACTTAACATCTGACAGTCCAAGTTATAGTATCACAGTAATCAAGCAGTAGAAGGTCTGGAACTGTTACGACGTGCACTATAGTGCGCGGATATATTCGTAGGTCGCTGGTCTTAATTACACAAATAATTTTGAAATGTATAATATTCTATCACTGAATTGAACTAATGTATTTCCAACCAATTGGTCAAAAGCTGCAAACTTTGTAGAGGCGGTTCTAAGAAGAACGAAAGTGGTGTGAGGCAAGGGCAATGATTGAACAAATGGGGACAAGAAGGTGAATCCTATTCAGGAGGACTGAGGCACCGGCACGAAGTAATGTGCAAACGGTTTCCGTGTCGGGTATTGCCAGGAAATAGGATGTGGTTTTTTAGTGGGTCGGGACCCCCAACCCCACATACCCTGAGCAAGACGTCTTGCTAAGGGATCTGATGAACAGATTTTTCCACATCCTACGACGAAAAAAAAAAAAATGTATTTCCAACAACCTGAATCGTGGTATTAGTAACAAGAGCTTGTAGCTCCCGAGATGCGGCAAAAGAGCTTTCACGTAAAAAAGGTATCAGTCTGTTTTGTTGTTGTTTTCAGTGATATGGCTGAAGCCATATAAGCTGGGAGCGCTAAATAATACCAAAACACGTGTTAGTAACACATTACATTTTATCCTGTATAATATGTACCTATCTTTGTTAATTTAAAAACCTTAAGAAGTTTACATTGTTTTAGAACTTTATAACAGTTTACGAAGTATATTCTACTGTTTTTTTTTAAGTTCCAATTATTATTAAAACCACTTTGAACAGTCAAACTTGCAAATCTGTAACGACTCAGTGTGTCACTAACATATGTAAACAAAAATATTGTACATTTATATGCGTTAGTATAATTACCCTTGAGAACGCATCAATCATCTTATGGTAACTTGAAAAAGTTGTTAAGAAAATAAACATCTCGGAAGATAAAAATAATTCGGTAACCATGATTGAGCGTATTCGTATCCCACTAATCTTGTTTTGTTTTGTTTTGTTTTTTTATAAAAAAAAATATTAACTTTTAAAACCTCCCGCAAAATGAATATGTGATCTTCTTATAAAACAGACTATTTACCAATAAAAAACTGAAATAATGTTTGAAATAAATTTTTGAAATCTAAACGTCATTTTAATTGTAAATACAATTATAATGAATAATGAATATTAAATGTATTTATTAATAATGACCATAAAATCCTTATAGTTTTGAATGAAAGGATTTCTAAAGAAATCTTTTGTTTTCTCGGGACTTTGTTTCATTTGGGTTATTTAATAATATCAATAGTATAAGAGTTAAATAATAATACAGCTTCAGATTATTAATACAGTACTATAATCAGTTTTTTTAACTCACCTATGTAACCAGCTTGAAGTAGACTTTAAGTAGATAAGGAAAACTCACATCTCAATTTATAAAAAATTACAACTATATAAATATAATAACTAAGAAAAGAAATGAAACACATAATATCTTGATTGTTTTAATAAATGAACCCAATAAATGGTAACAACTTACTATAAACGAACTTCTTATGAAGTACTAACCGGCGTCTTTGACAGATATTTTACAAAAATTCAAAGATGATACGGAATATTCCAAAATATTATTAGAAACTAGCTGATCTACCTCTAATAATAAATTACATATAACGAAAACAATTTAAATTGTCTATAGTTCCGTTACACTTAACTTTTTTGAGATAAACGAAATTAATATAGAATTAAAATTATAGATTACGCAAAAAAGATATAATCTAACACCGATTATAAATTGCACACATTGTCTAATACAATTGGTAGTTGATAGTTTAGATTAAACAAATAATAAAAAGAAATATTTTTTGCCGAACAATACATCAAGAAATGTTGAAAGAAGTCTTAGCTCATTAAATGTGATATGTCTTATCTGTTAAATATAATGACACGAATTTTAAACCCACAAAACTTTTCAGTTAGGAGCCAGTTAGTTAAAGAGGCTAAGGCATATCACATTACATTTCAATCAGTACTTTCAATTTGAAGACTTCACACAGTTTTAAATGTTTAATTAAAATTATATCAGTAAACAAAATTGTCTCTTAAAAGTTTGAATAACAATATTTTGATGAAATATTATTTGTTTATGAAGAAGCATTGTATTGAAAAGTGTCAATTGAGTTCTAAATGTTAAATTCTAAATATATTTTCCATTATGTAAAGTTAAGAGTTATTATGTTAAGAACTGTATTTATACACACAAATACATACAGTGATTAAGTTTTATATATGTAAATTTTGATTTGAATATTTTTTCATCAATTTTTTATGCTGTATGTATTCCCTTATAAGTTTCACTGATTTAGACATTCATAACCGTCTTCCAATTAGATATCATCGATATATATAATAATTTATCATTTTGCCTATATAGAGTAGGGCCGGATACTAATTACTAATAATTAAATATTTTAAACAAACGTATTAATCAATCAAGAATAAATAAAGAAGCCTTACAATTATTAAACTTAAACAAAATACTTTAACTATTCTTTTAAGATCAGAATTAATGGTTCAAATACTATCATTATTATTCGTAATATTATCATGCATACTTAAAGTTAATAAGTTATTATTTAACGCATAACTTTATTTAATGCTTAAAGCAAGTTAAACCAATTAGATGTGAAAAGTTAATAGTAAACTATTGATAATAACTAAAGCTTTGTTAAAGAAACCCATATAAAATCACAATAATTGTCTTTAATATCAATCTGAAAACAATAATAAAATTTCTGGTACCTGGTTATTTCCAATTGAACAAAGCATGTGAAAATATTATAATAAAGAATAACCTACCTGCGGCTGCCATTACCAATTAAAGTCAAAATATAAACAGACAGGTTATACAGCAAACCTTATCTATTATAATATTTTTGGGATATTACCTGAACCACAACTCTGATTTTTAAAAAACTTTACATAAACCTTCCCGGGGATATACCTAATAATTTTCTAAATTTTCACGGTGATTGGATTTATGGTTTTTGAGTTATAAAACTAAAACTTGAGTTTTATTATAAAACATAATAAACTCGTGAAATAATCAATGATCAAACCACAATATGAGATGGGGAAACTGATATATATATATATTTAGTTATAAACACTTTTTCTTCTTATTGGAATTTGGTCAGGGTTAATATACGGAATCACCTTATATTAACCCTAACCAAATTCCAAGAAGAAGAAGAAAGTGTTTATTAGTAATTTGTGGTCAAAAAAACAATACCTTAATATATATATATATTTATATAAATTTTGGTAACAGTCCTTCCTTTAAGCACATATTATTAAAAATGTAACCATAATTTGTAGAAACTTCAAAGCTTCGGGGTGAGTGACCTAAGGAGTCTCTGTTAATACCTGGGCCGGGTCCTACAACTATAAAGGGCCTACAAACTACAACCTTAATCCTGCTAATTGACTCTAATTTGCCTATATACAAGGAAAAAGATTTGGGAATCATTTTCGTTGAATGAAGTGGTAAAAGGCCTAGATACCTGTTCACTAATTTGGCATGAACCTTGCTGTGCATGGCTAGCTGACCCTTGAATCATTCATCGCCCCCAATATGGCTCTAGGAAAGAGTTGAAACATGTCGACTGTAGGAAGTATGTTATCTAGTTGAGATGCAATAACGAAATCTTTACTCAGGAATGTAGAGGAACTTATATTTCTCTTCTATTTTTGTATCATAGTATATCATAATTCTACTATTTTTATTCGATCAATTTATAACGTTTGTCCTTCTTTATCAATTCGTGTGCCAGAGTTATAATTGTTATCTATATATTTGTTGTTGCTGTAATCAGACTTGATTGACCAAAAATCAAATATTGAATAGCAATTGACTTTTTTTACTTTTATATCAATGATCAAACCACAATAAGAAATGAGAAAACAAGACTAAGATCTTTCAACCGTCACAAGTGGTCTCCGTCAGAGTCAGAAACCCAGTTGAACTGAAAACCCAAGTTGGGTTTTTGACTCTGACGAAGACCACTTGTTACAGTTGAAAGATCTTAGCCTTGTTTTCCCATTTCTTATTGTAATTTGATCATTGATTGTTATTTCACGTGTTTATGTGAAATCTTTTTACTTTTATATATAACAATAGGTGGCTTGTATTGCAGGTTTTTAGGCACAAACTTGAAGTGGAGTGTGACTGTGTACCCAAGGATCAGGTTGAAGAGGGATGTCATCTTTAGCTTTGCTGATCTTCTTGGTTAATACATGATTATTTATAGCAAAGTTTAATATAACTAATAATGTAACCACTAAACAAATAAGATTTTTTTTAAATTAAGTCCTCAGTAAGGTTGAATACACCTTACTTATTTCGGTTGGTCGATTCATATTGAATATGAATTTATGTATTCCAATCTTACAATATCCAAGTTGTACTTATATCTCCATACAATTTAAACACATTTTCTGTGTGACTACTCCGTGTACTTTTTTCTCCTATTTTACTTCCTCATATCTAAAAGAAAAGTTGAAAAATAATTGAGGCCTAAAAATACTTAACTACCTAATATACATCAGATACCTGCTGAATAATTTAATAGCTTATTCATTAAAATACCCGAGTATCCTCCTTTATTGATAAAGCTTCAAGATGACTAAAAATACTGTCTCCAATATAGTGAGAGAAACACGTTTGTCAAATGTCACAGTTTAGCTATACTGTGAGTATCAGACCCAGTTACTAGGTTTTCTATCAATCGTGTGAGAATTAGGTTTTTTGATGTTGAAAACGTAGATTAGATGTCTATAAAAAAAAAAAGCTCTCCTAGAGACTGGAGTTATCTAGAAAAAAGTTATTTTCATGTAAAAAATCATAATATAATAATTTATGATTATAGATAAATAATATGATTATAGATCAATAAAATAATCACAAAGAGTGTACATCAATCTGGAGGATTTATATAATTACTGGGAAAATATGATAATTCATGTGGAGGCTCAGCTTAATTGATGCCAGTCCAATGTAAAAAGCATCATTCTGAGTGGGGTATAGTCGATGGACGCATTTGAGGAAAAGGAATACTGGTTGAGAATTAGGAGTTTTGGACTATGGTTAATAAGAGGACAAGATTGACAGCTGTTGTCCACATCGGTCCATTTCGTCAACAGAATTAGGTGGCTAGAAAAAAATATAGTAAAAGATATTGTTCAGATAAGGATATTTTCTGTAATGAATAGAGGGAGATCGATTAAAGGTAGATGTATTGAGAACAAATAGGAATGTACTTCTTAATAACAGTACCAATCTTTGATTACCTGGATAGTAGGAAGTGATGGAAATCATTTCAACCCTTAACTGGCTTTAGATAAAATAGAGTGCATAGACCAGTTGTGAATATTTTTATTTCAAGGTTTGAAAAAGTACGTCGTCTATATTATTACAAATAGGCAGAGATCAAAGTACAGAGTTATTAACATGAAGAAGATACTGTAATATAGGTATTCTTGAGCATTGTTTGATTTCAAGTGAACAATTAATGAAGGGGTGATCATTGTGGAAAATAATAAACGCCAAGAAAAGAAATAAACCTATGTGAAATTTTGGAAGGATTGTAGGAAATCATAAAACTTGTGATACATATTAAAAATATCATGATATATTTCGTAGTAATAAATTCAGATATCAGAATAAAATATTTAGATTAAATCAAAACTGGTCCTTATTAGAGTTATACGATGAATTGAAAGGTTTGAAAAAAAAAGTGGGCATTAAAATAAGAATTAGTAATAATACAATCCGTCATACCTCGTAAAGTCTCTGAAAAGCTCGACCGGTTTGGAGTCCGTCTGGATCCCATCTTCAAGAGCACCTAACTGACTAATTCTAATATTACTAACCTCAGTGGAACTAACCCATTAACTATATTAAAATAAGAGTAATGAAAAAAAACGTTGCTTTGGACAGGTTAAACAACTTATGTCATGAACAACTGAGAAACATAAAAGAAATAAATAATAACAAACGTAACAATAACAGAAATCAAAGGAAGGAGGAAAAATAATAAATTGGAAAAATGAGAGTAGAAAACCATAAGAATGAAAAAAAAAAGAAGACAGATGAAAAATAAAATAACATTATAAGATAATTCTAATCAAACAGAATTTACCTAATAAAAATATTATAAATTTAATAAAATCAATGGAAAATACAATAAAACAAGTATGAACTGATTTTCTTTTGAATAGTAATCATAGTAAAATTTTTAACAATCAGTTATTGAAGGATTTCGTTTAATATGCTTAGTTATCTAACTGTACCACTGATTTATTTCATTAAAAATTAAATATGAATATATTTCATTTTGAAATGTTATTTATAGCAGTCTATTATTATGCGTCACTTATAACCAGAACAGAGTTGTGTTAAAAAAAGTCTCTAAAAAATGTATTTCAAGTCATAAAATATTAAATAAGTGTTATTAATAATGTAAACAAAAATATAGTTAATCAGTGTACTTGTATTTTTATTAATGTTAAAGGGTTCTACATTATTAAAAAATTTTTATTTCATTGTTAGTTATGAAAACTGCAAATATAAAATAAATGCTAATATAATGCTTAAAAAAAATTGGGGTGTTCAACATACTTTTACTCTAAGGAAACTAATTAAAAGTAATTAATAGTGATAATACTGCAATTCGATGATTTATTTTAATGTAATTATCCAATATGACAACTATGGATCAAATATTATGAACTTGAATACAAATTAAACTAACAACAGTCACTAGCAATATACTTTTTCAAACATTTTGTTTTGTAACTATATTCTATGATTTTATTTGTGTGTGTAATTATTTATTTTTTAATTTAGTACATTTTATTTTCCTCTAAATGGTGTAAAATGAAATAAATATACCCATATCGTTTTATCATAAAATATATAAACCAACTCAATTGATTATGGATTATCATACTAATTTTGATAAAGATTTTAATAAAATTAAGAGGAGTAACCACGACAAATTAATACAAATGAGCTTGATACTAGCTCTTCATAAAATTGTATTGACTCGTAGAATAATACAGAGTGATCTGTGTTTTTTTTCATTCGATATTAAATTCAATATTTCTGGTGTCTAAAAATACTTCACTTTTGAAATAATGTAATTAAATGTTTAATGTTCATTTAAATAAGATAAGTACTGTTTCTCAAAACGATCTGGTTCTTTTTCAATAGCAAAGAATACATATATGTCTAATTTCATGAAATCCAACAAAAAATGCAACTTATAGAATGAATGTAAAATGTTGTATACGCCATCCCTAAACTCATCTAGGCACCAGAAAAAAAAACAAACAAAAATGGATCAAGGGAGATCAAAACATGTAAATTCCTCAAAAACTCCAGTTTTTACTTTTTGAGGATTTACACGTTTTGATCTCCCTTGATCCATTTTTGTTTGTTTTTTTTTCTGGTGTCTAGATGAGTTTAGGAATGGCGTATACAACAGAAAAAAAAACAAACAAAAATGGATCATGGGAAATCAAAACGTGTAAATTCCTCAAAAAGTGAAAATGGAATTTTTTTTTCATTACCTCTATATTTTCTAACTGTAATAAATAACTTACTGTATTTGATAAAAATATTTTAATCCATTCAGTATAGTTTAGTATTTGACAGCTCTTATAAATGAGGTTTCTATTTTCAGAAAGTAGATAAAGTACAAACAAATTAAACTTTTTCTCACAAAGTAATGTGGACCTAAAAATTAAATTACGACATCTTTGACTTATTTATTTATACCTAGAACACCTATAAAAGCTTCTAATCACGACTATGTAGAATAAAAAATAATTTTATTCTAATAAAAATAATAAATATAGAAAACTTACGTTCACTGACAGGTGAATGTAAATGTATACAAAATAGAGCACAAAGAAAAATATTTAATTTCCTTTTCTGTAACATATTGGTTCAGTATTGAAAATATTTTTTCACCTGATCTAATTTTTTTCTCAGAAGTACATTTGTCAACTGGGATAATCTAAGATATTTAAGTTTATAATTTATGATATTTATTTACTGATGTGACACTATTGATCTTTGACTAAACTTATTATTAATATTATTTTCTTTTTCTCTAAATTTGTACAGGTTTAAAAAATGTAACAACAATTAAGACTATACTAAAAAAAAAAAATAAATATTTTAATTATTGAGATTTTTGTATCTAACCAAAACTTGAGGAAGAAAGAAAAACATATGTTTTAATTTATGATTGTGTTGATATTACTAAATTAATTTTAACCAATAAAAAAATTATAGATATATAATGATATTCTCTAAAACAAAAATCACATATAAAGTGTTTCTAATAAAAAAATTTATTGAAATAGGTTTCATTTTCAGTAAAAACCTGTTTACTTATTGGATTTTTTTTTTTTAGCTAAAATAGTACTTTCCAATTATTTAACGTTGATTTATATTCTGACTGTTGTATTTTGTTTGCAGTTCAGTTTGGAGGCACTGTTGGACTTTTCTTAGGTTGCAGCTTTCTCAGTATTATAGAAATTATATCTTTCTTTACAATTAGACTCATGTTTTTTTCTATTAAAAAATATTCCAAAAAATCTGTTGGAAATCATTTTCGATAAAGAGGTGCTAACGTTTCAATATCAAGGAGAAACTTAATGTAGTACTCTTATTCACTTAGAAAGTCACTTGAATGTACGTTTTTCAACCATTTTAACTTTTTTCCACACCAATTTAAATAAATGGAGTTAACTTTGATTTTCATTAAACAAGCAATTTGTATTAAACAAGCAAATAGAATTATACGTATTAAATAAAATTAACAAATAGTTGTTTTCTTCAAACATGCAACTTATTGATAGTGAGTTATTACTTCAGTTGTATTTTATTATTAATGAAAATCATTAATTATTTTGGTTTTGATTTATGCATACTGAAAAAGCCATATTATTTTCAAACATAATTAATATATCAGTCAGTGATAACCATTCTATTTGTTAATAAGAAAGAATTGCTAATAAGTATAAACCAAAAATAACCATTAAATGTAATTTCATTTATACTTCAACTGAAGAAGTATATATATAATAGTAGCAAACAGCAGAGGTTATTGGAGGTTGGCTTAAATAACACTTCACTTAGGCTAACGTTTCGCTATATTTTTATAGTCCCATCAGGGCTCATACGATAGAATTTCACGAGCTTTGGGGTTATTTTCTTACTCTTAACGAAAAATGTTGATTACTCCTGATAAAAAATTAAAAAAGAAATTTAAAAAAAAATAAATTAAACTTTAAATTAAAAATAAAAAAATTAAATTAAGAAACTGATCAATAAAAAACCCCATTCTGTCATCTAACCTTGATGATGCTATAAAAATTTAACCTATGAAAAAAAAAGAAGTGTTTGTTGTTTAGAGAAACCCTCAATTATATAACCTCTGTTGTTTGCATTATTCCTGTGATCACTAAACTGTATAAATATTATACATATATTAATTCAATATCTGTTAATCGCTCCAGTCAAACTTATAATTTTAATGTGTTACCTACTTTTCTGTAATTGATGTTTAAATATATAATATTCTTAAAATTGGTACAAATAATTTTACAGTAATTTTGTTTTCTACCTGGTACAAAGGCATTCAAGAACACAAAAAATTGACAAATTAGATAAAGTGTAGTTCATCATCATTTATCAATTTTTGTCATTTCTTTATTTGTCAAAAAGAACCTAACCTAATAACTCTCAATTTATTTTCTTAACCTGTGTTACTTTATTCCTAAATCAATAGAAAAGAAATGCTCTTATCTTTAAATATATATGAATATAATAAGGTAAGAAAAAAGTAAAACAAGGTACTGGTATGAATATAAAAATTAAAATACATAAGATCCTTCAATTATGTTAATTAGTATTTAAAAATTCATGAAAAAAAAAAATTACAAATGAATTAAATTCAGTTTCACGCCTTTCCAATTATTGGTTCAATCAAAATAAAAAATGATAGAAACAGAAAAAAAAAATAACTACAGTAAAACGAAAAAATGTTCGTATTTAAGACTTATAAGAACAATTTATTATAAAATTAGAGAGAAAAATAACGAATTATATTTTTATTTGGCACAGATGATTATTGAAAACAAAGTTGTGGATAGCTTAAGACTTCAAAACAAACACGAAATAAAAAAGTCAACAATTTGTTTAGAATAAATTTTTTTTTTATTCTTAGAACGACAATAAATGTATGAAACCTTTCCAGTATTTTAGTTAATAACTTGATTAATGGAAAACCTCTTAATTAAATTTGACAAAATGAATAATAAAATTTTTTAAATAAGTGATCTTGTACTAGGAAAAAACTTTTTTCTATAAGTATCATATTTTTGCAAATTTTATTGAATATTAATAGTAATGTCCAAGTGAAATATGAATTCATTGACTCTGAAGTTATTTATCGATATATCAGAGAAAAACATACCTTACACTAAAATATATCAAAGAAGAATTTCTAACAAAATTCTTCTTTGTAGATTATTTTTTTAACAGGCAGAAATTTAACAGATTTTAGAATTACATTAGTTTAAGAATCATTGAAGTTAAATATTTTTTTTCAAAGAAAACTGTTTTTTTTTTAAAAAAATGAACTTTGAGAGAATCTTTATCAATAATGGAACAGATATCTCATAACAACATACCTTATGCTGTTAAACATATCTTTTTATCTTTATTCATATTGTAAATTCTATTATCCTATTTGTAAATAAATGTTTTGAACATCTTGCGTATTAAAGCCAATTTTTAGCCAACTAAATAACTTTCTTTGAGTTAGTGTCAGTAGGTATTCTTGTAATAATTTCTCTGTCCCCTAAGTCGCGCCAAGGTGTTTTGATGCATCTTGGCTACTCTCTTTAACAACCGATTACAATGACTCCTTACAAATCGCTTATTATGACCTCCTATCCTGCTAGGTGATCAACACTGCAACGAATCCATATGCAAGTGGAACAACAACCATAACTTTTCTTGCAAATATAATTGTATAGACGTCTTATAGATTTGTATATATTCCTTATAAGGTTATGTTTATATTTAGCAAGATATCCTTATAAATAAAATAAACAATAATAAATAAATGAACGAAACAAGAATAAAAGGAGAAAGAAAATAAACAAAACATTAAACTATATTCTGTGATGTTAAACCTTTGACACGTGTGTTAGTGCTGACACATAAGCTCATTTTTGGTGACACACATCTACAAAGATAAACAAATTCATACTCGTAATTCAAATATTCATCAAATAATATTAAGATATACAAACGGAATCGGATAACAGAGGAAGTCAGTGACTCTTGCATGACCTATAAATGTAGCATAAATAGTTCTCCATCTCACCTTAAGACTTCTCTGTATCAGCTGAACCAGACTAAGTAAACATTCAGAATGATGAATCAATAAGTAAGTCACAAGCTGAATTGAGTTGCCATTTTTCTTTCACTTGCACTATCAATGCGACTTACAATTAATCATTTCAGCGTGACAGGTTAGTCCAGTGAAAACATCCTCCCGATATGATATCAGTCCACTCTCTCTGAACTGATAAATCCAGGGTTCAATACCCACTCTGACCCAAGATTTACCACCTCAAGAGTGAATAAATCTGAGTAAGTCATTCCTCAGAGAGGTTGTTAAGCCTTCAGTCCAGAAGCTGTACAATGTCAGGTATTCGTTAAAAATCCCTTTTCTAAATATATTTGAGGTAGCCAAAATTTAGTATTCCCAATGTAGAATGTTCATTGTGTGGTATAACAAATTACAATCATCGTACTTTGTGGTACTGCCACTGCAACCTAAACCAACCTACAAACATATCATTTTCAACGCCCACAGTTAAAAGAATTCAACTCTAGTACCTTTCTCCATATGGAAATGAGTCTCATTTTTTATTTTGCATTAATCTCATTTATGGGAGAGCCAAAGAACATTTTATTATGGTTCGCCCAGACTGTTGATTTTACATTTTAGGGAGTCCCTAACTTTACCTCACTCAAGTATATTGAAGCAGTTTAGACGTTCTTCATTTTTCTGTTCATTTTAGTTCATCAAAAAGAAGATTTGTTATTGGAAATTACATAATATAAATAAATAGAATGAAATTAGCCATTTTAAATATTACAATGTTTAGTATTTTTTTTTAATTTAGATAAATTATAAAAATATGAAACCTCCTACCCCGAGGTATACCAACTTGGTTTTCAGCCAGTAATTATATATAAGGTAAAGAAAAGATGTTTGAATCATGAATTCACTCTGTGATTTCTGAATTAAAGTTACAGCATTTGAAAGGCTTCTGAAGCTTAAGCTTAGTGATTTCTGAATTAAAGTTACAGCATTTGAAAGGCTTCTGAAGCTTAAGCTTAGTGATTTCTGAATTAAAGTTACAGCATTTGAAAGGCTTCTGAAGCTTAAGCTTAGTGATTTCTGAATTAAAGTTACAGCATTTGAAAGGCTTCTGAAGCTTAAGCTTAGTGATTTCTTCTTTAAAAACAAATTTAGTTGAGTTTCTGTGGTTAATTTTGATACCGATGACAAACAGAGGAGAAGGGAGAGAAGGAGAGTGAGATAGAGGTATAAATAGGAGTAAGGGATACGAGAGACTAATATATTACAGCAGAGGTATCAAACACTCGGCCCACGTCATACTTTTTTGCAGCTTACGAACAGTGGAATTTTTACAAACTAAATTCACTAAAATGCTATTGTTTGTGTTTTATACGTTTACTAACTTATTTTTGTTAGTGAGGAATGCAAACATTTTTTTTGTTCCTGGAATAAGCAAATGAGTAATTCATTTCTCAACTCTGAATTCTTTAGAAAAACTTGAACCGAAATGTTTAAATATACAGATATTTTGCCTAAATTACTTCAGCAATTTCATTTGCATTTTAAAGGCTATCATGTGCTGGAGGCACAATTTCAATTATTTTCAACACCATTTGCTGAAGAAATTGACAATGCTGTAGAGGAATTGCAAATGGAGTTGGTAGAACTGCAGTGTGATACTATCCTGAAGAAGGTATGCAGAAGTAGGGATTTCAGAATTCTACGCATATCATACATAAGTTATTTATTCTCTGCTACTGCGAGGATTTTAGGAATGTCTGGAAATGCATATGTATGTGAACAATTTTTCTCAGTCATGAAGATTAACAAATCTGTATTAAGACCTCAGCTTACTGATGACCATTTGTAAGCTTCGCAGAGATTGCTTTCTGCTAATAAATTGAAGCATACTAATGACTTTGTTAATTCAAAAAGCTGCTAAATGAGTAGTCGAAACAAAATCTGACTGATACTGTAATCGCAGTTATTAATTACTTGCTCTAAACGATAAACGCACTATCTAAAATAAAGCATAATATTTTTCTTATTATGTTTCTTATATATTTTTTGTTTGATTGACTAACATTTATTAAAAAAATGTTATCATTTTTATTGAGCTTACTATTTATCATTGTTATAATGCGGTCTTCGGGTTACTGTGAAAGTTCTCATTCGGCCCTTGGGTTATTGTAAAAGTCCTCATTCGGCCCTTGGGTTACTGTCCTCATTCGTCCCTCGGGTTGCTGTAAATGTCCTCATTTGGCCCTTGGGTTACTGTAAAAGTCCTCATTCGGCCCTTGGGTTATCGTAAAAGTCCTCATTCGGCCCTTGGGTTACTGCCCTCATTCGTCCCTCGGGTTGCTGTAAATGTCCTCATTTGGCCCTTGGGTTACTGTAAAAGTCCTCATTCGGCCCTTGGGTTATTGTAAAAGTCCTCATTCGGCCCTTGGGTTACTGTCCTCATTCGTCCCTCGGGTTGCTGTAAATGTCCTCATTTGGCCCTTGGGTTACTGTAAAAGTCTTCATTCGGCCCTTGGGTTATTGTAAAAGTCCTCATTCGGCCCTTGGGTTACTGTCCTCATTCGTCCCTCGGGTTGCTGTAAATGTCCTCATTTGGCCCTTGTGTGATCTATGCCTGTATGTAAAAGTCCTCATTCGGCCCTTGGGTTATTGTAAAAGTCCTCATTCGGCCCTTGGGTTACTGTCCTCATTCGTCCCTCGGGTTGCTGTAAATGTCCTCATTTGGCCCTTGGGTTACTGTAAAAGTCCTCATTCGGCCCTTGGGTTATTGTAAAAGTCCTCATTCGGCCCTTGGGTTACTGTCCTCATTCGTCCCTCGGGTTGCTGTAAATGTCCTCATTTGGCCCTTGGGTTACTGTAAAAGTCTTCATTCGGCCCTTGGGTTATTGTAAAAGTCCTCATTCGGCCCTTGGGTTACTGTCCTCATTCGTCCCTCGGGTTGCTGTAAATGTCCTCATTTGGTCCTTGGGTTACTGTAAAAGTCCTCATTCGGCCCTTGGGTTACTGTAATAGTCTTCATTCAGCTCTCCGGGGATAAGAGTTTAAGACGCCTGTATTACAGAAACACATTACAAAAGATAGCCTGACTTTGACCCTACTCTAGCAACGTGATTGATGAAACGTAAGACTTCCAATATAGAGCACTCGTTATTCTACCTGATTCACTACTTCTTTTATCACAGAAGCGTTACTGTTTGCTCAGAAACATTTCTATTTTTTTTTTTTAAAAAATAAAATATTATATTTCAGCAATAACCAAAACTCAGTAAAATATTTTACATTTATTAGTTACGAAGTCGGTTTTTTGACAAGAAAGTGTGTTCAGTATCCATCCGTGGCTCCTCCTCTTCTATAGTCAAACACTGCCGACACCCTCGAGCCACTCTTGGAAATGGCCGTCACTGAGCTGTGAGGGTTGATCAGTTTAGTTCTGTGCCCCAGATTTTGAAGACCTTTAATCAGTTTCTATAATAAAAAAGTTTATTTTACAAACATATTAAATATTTGAATATTTTCGAAGAGAATACATACCTTAATAATGAGTTAATATTAAAAGAAACAAAACAAATTTGACGAAGTACATTATATTATATATTCTTCGCCCTAATTTTAGAGATATATTGAAAAATCGAGAATATCAAGAACAGTTTAAGAGGAGAACATTACAATTTTTATTAGATAATTATTGCTGAACTACTTCAAATGGGAAAATTCTTGCAATAACTTTCCTTTGGAAAAGACAACTAATTATCATTAAAGAAATGACTGACAAGCTATGGTGAATTAGGACAAGGATACATTAAACATTCCACATTGTACGTGTTGAGACTGGCTCCATTATATACAGAGATAAATATAAATAGCCGTGATAAGACCACCATTAAATTTTGCTTTAGTTAATTTTACATTTTTTTTTTAACTTTTGATGGTTTCTGATATAATTAAAGGAATGGCTGCTTTTTCTTAAATTTAGAAGGCCCTATAAAATGTCTTTAAAATTCCGTTAAAACATTCATCTTATACAAATATAACTTGTTTCAACTTTTAATATATCAATTCAAAAACAGCTCTGTAATACATACAGTATTATAGTTGTTAAAATAAATGTATAAGTACTCACAGAAGAAAAACCATTTTCATATCGGAGCACCATCGGTTCTAATTGGTGGTGCATTCTGGGAGCTTCGACAGCTTCTCTTAAAGTTTGTCCAAACCACAGGTATCTCATCGCCACCTGATCAAGTAAATCAAACAAACATTGGTATAGCAACACGCTACGATATCATACCTATAGAAAAGTTATTATTTCATTGAACATTTTAATAACAATATTTACTTTGCTATATTTCAATCAACTTTTAAATAAAAAAAATTAACTTCAAAAAGTATATATGTTTAAAAGAAATATATAACTAAAATGACGAGGTTTGCAGTTTGAAGGCCATATACTTCAAAAATTGGATAAGAAGTTGCGTAAAATAAGGGAGTTTGCACATACATTTCTACAGAGAGTCAAACAGTCGAGATGTGAGGAAACAATACGTGGTTAGTTGGCAGATTTTTCTAATTATATGCATTGACAACCTCCGTGGTACTAACAGTTCAGTTTTTAGTGAATTTATCACAACTTTGTATGATATGGTATTTTTTATTCTTCTTATAACACAATCTAAAAAATAATACACGTGAAATCTAATAGTTATCCATTATTAGTAAAATATTTTAATTTTTCTTAGTTCAATGTTCATATTATAGGTAATATTTGCTTAGAGCATATTTAATATTTACATCGACTAATATTGATATGTAATAAAACGTTAAATTGTAAAAACCTTCCACCAATTAGATTTGTAATAACAATGCTTAAAATACTAATAATAACTGTTTAGTTCTAAAATTACTAAAAGCCCAAGTTAAAAGTACTACTCCTTTTTTAGTATATAGAAAGTTTACAGTGTTTTTAATGAATATAGTAGACACGGCCCTTGTCACACACAAGGAAGCGTCATGAAAATTGATTAGCAAATGACAAATGGGGTAAATCGGGGAAAAAATTGAAGCAATAGTTAAGGAGCCAATAAATAAAATTAGGATTTATTGTGTGAAGTGAAATGGATGGGTGGAAAATTATTTCGTCTACCATTTATTTTTGTCAGTTTAGTTAATTGTCAGTTAGTTGAAGTGATTTTCTTTTTTTTCCTTTTGACATTGCATATATATTTATGTTACATGAGTTTTTTTAGAATTATTTTATTTTATGTGATGTAGGGTCTTGAAGGCTCGCCTCCGCGTGGTCAACCTCGGAGGCTATGTTTGCCCGCCCTATCCTCGGCTAGAGCTTGTTGCTTCCGAGATGCGGCGAAAGAGATCTCACGTAAAAAGGCATCAGTCTGTTTTGATGTTATGATCTGCGATATAGCTGAAAAGCTGGGTTCGCGATATAATGCCAAAACAGGTTATAGACCATCCTATAAAAATGGTATATTTATAACTTATAATCATTTATATCATGCTTATTTATAATCATTTTACTATTATATAATATAAATACTGCAACGCCCCCTAAAGGAGGATGAGCCCATATCGTAAAAATAGACTGCAGAGATCTGTACTACCACATGATATTTGTCCTAATAGATTAAATAAGTTATACATTTTAGAAATCGAAATAACTTATTTTTAGCATTTCAGTATTTTCAGGAATCATTCTATGTCTTTGAATGTGTATACTGTTATTAGGAATTTCTCCAAATTAAAGAAAAGTGTAAGACGTTACCTCGTAAATTTTCTTTCTTACAGAACCTTCTAAATTCAGAAAGACAAGTGACAGTCAAAGAACATATTAAATAAATATTAAATCATTAGTTGTGCAATCCGTAATTGTGTGGTATTTACTCACTCTGAGGTAAAATGGATAAACAAACAAAAGTCTCCACACAAATGAAGCTTTATTCAACGCGTTTCGGACACTTTGTGTTCATCATCAGGAAGACACTATAATACAAATTATATCTAATCAGTTACAAAATTAGAGTGAAATAATAAAATTCAATTAAGAGAATTCAATCTTTGGGTGTGTCTTGAATTCTCAGAATGAGTAAATAAATATTATTTATAATCGGTGCCTCAACTGGTTCAAGTAAATTTTCAGAGAAGAAATGTTATATGCAAGCTTTTACGTTCTATATTATTTGTTGCTAATAATATCTGTAGTAAGATTGATATTGTATTTCCAGCAGATATTAACATATCAGTTTTGAGAGATAATATATGTTCTAATTAAAGTTCTGCAGCGATAAAAAAAAAATAGGTCAATGCTCACTCTCTCTGATACAAACTTTTTTAAATGTTCTACCTATAGTGTTCAGTTTTCTACCTCTTATACATTATATTTGTGAGAAACGTTACTAAGCCAAATGACACTACATTGTAGCACATGGCTCGTTAGACCTCCTTCCAAAACCTGCCTCTGGTTTTAATTGTTTTAAAGTGATGTTACCATGTTGATAGTACGAATAATAATAATCGTTGAAAAAAATCAAAAATACCTATAAATTACATGTACAGAACATAATTAATTACTGTTAGTATTAGGAAACTCTCAGTTTGAATTGTTCAAGTATAGTCTATTCAGTTAATATATTGAAGTTCAATAAAAAAATATAATATAAAGCTTAGTTTGAAAATAAAAAAGGAAGATCAACAGGTCAGGTA
The DNA here is from genome assembly GCA_026182355.1 of Hermatobates lingyangjiaoensis. NCBI lineage: Eukaryota > Metazoa > Arthropoda > Insecta > Hemiptera > Hermatobatidae > Hermatobates > Hermatobates lingyangjiaoensis. The sequence goes on from JAPFBL010000023.1 coordinate 529,963, forward strand.
TTATAATAAATGTCATAACTACAAATCAAAACAATTAAACATAAATATTAATAATGTCTCACTAATACATGAGTTGATTTTTTTTAAATTCAGAAAGTAGTGCAATATTTTCTATAGCGGCACTACTTTGTATTTCTTGAGATAATAAGAAACGATTGGATTTCAGATTATATATGTATATTATTCATGTTTCTAAAAATTTGCCAATGCCAATGCCAATTTTATGCTTGGTTACCTTTTTGGAGAGTTTCCCTAATGTCCTACAGGCTCTTCTGAGTTGCTCAGGAATAAAAGAATCAACTGGCCTAAACTTTTCCTTTCATATTATTCATGCTGATACTATTTATATCTAACACTATTTAATAACTAACTAAATATTATTTTAAATAATATTTATACTTGTAAAGTATATTATTCATTGTATAATGGGAAAGACGATCCAAATTGGAAACAATATCACTTCAAAATCAAAGAAGGTTAACAGACAAAGTAAAGAAACACTTACAAACTCAAATTTTGGACAATCCGTCTTCAGGGAAAAATAGTTAGGTACAAGCACGTTGTAAACATGCTTGGTTAACAGCGAGCTTGGTCTACATATTCACTGTTGACAATCTTTTTAAGAACGTGTTCTTTTCTTCTAAACATTTAACGGTGTTGCAAAGGTAACTGAAAAAGTAACTCCCGCAAGGTCATCTTAAGATAAACTTTTAACGCATAATAACTTTACTTGATTAATCAAGCTTTCGAGTTCACTTGTCATCTTCAGGAATAAAAAACATTAATATTATAATAATAATTTAATGAAACAAATAAACGAATAAAAGAGATTAAGTTCAGAAACAATAATACGAATAGCTTGAAGATAATAGTGATAATAGAAAGTATGTGATAATACACTACACAAGCGCTCCTAACGCTCAGTAGGTGAACTAGTTTGGATGTTTGCGCTCAGGTCAACGAAATATGTTTGGATGAATGACTTATAACGTACGAGGTGTGCAAATAAAGTAGTGAGACTGATTTTTTTTAAATTTTATATAAATGAGTAATTAATTGTTATTGAGTTGTGAAATAGTGCCGTTGAAATGCCCAGGCTTACGGTCTTAGTATTCAATCTTCATTGGTAGTATTGCTGAACTCTATTCTAATGCTTAACTAAATATTACGAGTTTGTAAATAAGTATTTATACTGTGTAAAGTTTTATTCATTTATTCAATGGGAAAGAGATCAAATTGAAAAAGATCACTCTTGAATGAAAGAGGCTAGGACAGACAGGAATGTACTGCAAGAAACTCGTTATTCGAATGGCAGTGTGGACAGAGTCGCGTTGTCAGTGATCAAAATAGTCTTGATGTTAGGCAAGCACATGTAAGGACTCTTGGTTAACAGCGAGCTGTGGATCTAACAAAGTTCTACTGTTGACAATCTTTTTGAACTTGAACGGCCTTCCCTTTCGTGGTTCATCTTCAATCGACTCTCTTCATTCTGAAAATTCCTTAAACCACCGAAAAACCTGTGCCTTGATAAAACACGTTTCTCCATAGGCCTCCTGAAGTTTTTCAAAAAGTTTCGGTTGCATTATGTCCAAGTCTGAGGCAAAATTTGATTGCACACCGCTGCTCAACTTTGAGGTCACTCAATTTTTAAAACGCTCAAGAAAAAACCATTTCACGAAAACCAACGCTACGGACAAACAAATGACTGTGGCGAGTTCAGATTCAATACTGGAGGCGCATCACACGTGCACATGACGCTACTCAAGGCCACGCGTCTCAGCGTTGCCAGATCGAAAGCGACGTGCCAGTCTCACTACTTTATTTACACACCTCGTAAAACAGATTCTCTTTCTTAAATATAAAATAAAGCCTTTTTATATTGAAGTGGACATTCTTGTTTGCTTTTCAAATTTCAATTGAACAAGTTCTGTTTACCACGTCCATTACTGGTTTGCTGAGTGGTAAAAGATTCTAAGAATAGTTGGTGAGGGTACCTGGGCGACAGCTGTAGTAATGTGCGTGCCTCCAGCAGACCCAATGACCAGCCTCACATCTCCTGCCTCGTCAGTGAATATTGATGGACACATGGAAGATAGTGGTCGCTTGCCGGGCGCTATGTAGTTAGCAGCACTGGGCGTAACGCCGAATGAATTCACCAGCCGAGGAGTTGAAAAGTCATCCATTTGGTTGTTCAGTATTATACCTGTCGATGGAGAAGCCACCATGCCTCCAAACCTGAACACCAAATCTATCTTGTGTCAACATTTTTATTCTAAAAATTTAACATTTTTCTTTTACAAAATATCTTGAATATTTTCAGATTATAATAATTGAACTAGAACCAAGAATTAATTTAAAAAACTAATTTAATTCATTCAAAAGTTGTAAAGTAATTTGCAACTTTTAAATAAATTAAATGCAAGTCTTGTCAATAAGATTTATAAAAACAGCTCATTTCAAACGTTCAATATACTTCTTCACGTCACATTTGAAATACATATAAACCACAAATAAACTGTAAGAAAGTTAGAATTGTTCTACAGACGGGCAAGCATAATCAAATATGGGTTTAGTGGATCTAGAAATGTGAAAATATGTAAAGATATCAAAAACATGTTTTTTTTAATTACCTCTAAACTTTATAGTAACCAACAAATAACGTGACCTTCTATACGATTAGAAGTGACGTGAAAAATTAATCTTTACAATTTTTTGTTCTAAAAATACATGACTACAGACCATAAACCCTTCAATTTATATTTGAAATTTACGAGTATAACCATATAAAATAAATATTTCCAAAATAATTAATGAAATTGTTATCATACAATCATGTATGATCTAAAATCTCTGTCTAAAAGACATATACTATCAGGAATAATTCACTGAATTTTATTTGTACCTAAGGTACTCCCCTTTAAAAATAAGGGAATACCTTTGAATCATGCAACAGTAACATTTTACTGTACTAAATGAAATAAATTCATGCTTTACTGTAGACTTTTTAAAGTTTAATAAATACCTTTCGAACTTTATTTTTTATTGAATTTTGGCAATAATTGTCTAAGTTGATGTAAACAAATCTGGTGCATAAATCATATTGCCCATATTACAAATAAAGGTTTTCGTTTTTAGGAGTATTTTACCAATATAAAACAGTAAAGTATTTTTATTTTTTTTTTCAAAAAAAATAACTTTAGAAATGCGAAATTACAGAATTTTAGTTTTCAAGGGTTAATCACAGGGAAAAATATTTATGATTTACAAAATACCCATAAGAACTCTTTTTATTAGAGCAATTTTACCAAAACTCTGTACAGTTTATCTTTATAAACGGAAGTACTTTTTGTCCAATTTAATTTTTTACCCTTCAAGTTGGTGTAACTAGTAACGTGTTCACAATTTTTTATATTCAATCATATATACAATTTTTTGCTTTTTAAGCACATTGGACTTTTCTTTCTTGGTTAGTTGTAGTAGCATTCTAACAAAGTAGCCCATGTAGGAGAGAATTGGCCTGTGATACCACACAAAGAAGATTGATTTTACATTGGGAGTCCTAAATTTTGCCTAACTCAAGTGCATTTAGAGTAGAGATTTTTAAAGAGTACCTGACATTGTACAGGTTCAGAACTGACGGCATAACGTCCCCTCCGAAGTAAGACGTACTCAGATCTACGAGTTCAGAGGAGAGCACATGGCCATTGGCCTAACTTCCCCTCGCCCTCCCCAAACCTTTCTTAGTTGAGTAAAAAACAAATATTTCTATGATTTAATAGCATTTGTATAATTTTAACAGTAATTTAAGCTTCTGAATAAATATTGTGTTCATCAAAAAACAAATTATGTATAAGAAGACTTATGACTAACAAAATGGGAAACCCTTGAGGTTAAATTACTCAAAAGCTGCAGGTACCATCTACACTAAATTTGATTTGTCAAATACTGTGGTCTGTAGTCATTCCAACATTGTACAATACATACCATCACGTGCAGAGATCATCAAACGAAGGTGAAAAATCTACATAGGCGACCTTAAAAGGAGTTTGGTAAAAATCAAAATTGTTCGCAATTTCTGTACTTTAGTTCCAGTAAAGTATTACCATAATATTTTTTCTTATTCTGTTTACTATCCCCCACTGTTTGCCTGATAAGTTGAGCTTATTAAGCGCCGTTTTGTTTAAAAAATATAAATAACGAAACATTTTCCCCGCGTTAAACTGGATCTTAGTGTATTCTATGTTTGGCATAAACATAGAAAAAACAGCGAACTACTGAGGATCTCTAGCGTCATTGGCCATGATCAGATCCCAGTGATTCTAAATGGGATTATTACAGTGAATTAGAGAGAGGAATGACAGACAAGAACTCCAGCAGTACTGACAGGGTGTTGATGGTGCTAGTAGCCGCCACAGCATCGCCCAGTTCGTCGAGGACGCACACGTTGATAGTACCGTGGTCTGAAACCCCGCTGTAGTTTGCTCCGTACCACCGCGAGTCAGGCCCCATTCCAGACAGCATTTTCTTCTTGTTGTCTGTATGTAAGACTCCGAAAATAGTTTTTCCACCACCTTTTGGAATTTCAAAATAACTGTTAGGTTTAAAGTGACATTGGATTTTCAGATAATATTTTGATTTATTGTAAAAATAAATTAAACAATATTACCATAGAGTTGTTATTAGCCTTAATAAAAACCTTTATCAAAGTTCATCTGGAACTTATTCACGCTTCAAAGTCAATCAAGATATAAAGGATTCAGAGTTAGATTATTCAGTTAAAATCTAAATACACTTATAAATGTTAAATTTTAAAAAGACATAAATTTACCAATTTAATTGCCCAAAATGGTTATGAATATTAACTTCTTTAATGATTTTTTTTCAAATATGCACAAATGAAATTTGCAATAAATACTAAAATTTAGATCTTTAAAACAATAGTTTTTGTTATATGTTATCACTATTCATTAGAATAAGGATTATACAGTACTCTATAATCAGATTAATGGCATTACGGGTGTAACTTGGGTGAAGGCAGGGTCTCCGAGGTGAGAGCGGAGTGCGTAGGCGTGCTTGGAGGCCTCAGCCAGGAGGTGGAAGGTGGTGACGGAGTCGGGGGCGGGCAGGAGGCCGTGGAGGAGCTGGAGCATGAGTCCGAGGACGTGGCCGCAGCCCGGGGCAGGCATCGTGTGCAGCCAGTGCGTGCCGAGGCTCTCGACCACTGGACGGCGCCAGACTGCCCTGCCACACAACCTTCCATCACAACCGGCTTTTGTCATCAAATCATTTCACGTCACAGAAATACGCCACATTAATATTTCTTTTTTAGCATACACTCTTATCAAAGCTGATCACCTTTCGGCTTAGATTAAGTGAAGCAGTAGTCACTGTCCCTAGAGAGAACGCACATAGGAAATAAAAATTAGCGTCTAAACCACAGTATGTTTGAATGATTCAGAAATGTAAGAAATTCAGACCCTTCTACCAAAACAATCACTGATCAGGGAATCACTGATAATGAGTGTGTATGTGTGAGTATGTGTTTACGTTGAGTAATATGATGATTGATATTTGTATGAAAATGTCTATCAATATTTGCCTCATGCTGATTGAAAAAAAGTTTTCTTCTAACGTGTGACCACGTCTGTAACTCACTTCATTGTAGTGAGCGGTAAATTACCAAGTTACCTGTAAGAGGCCAGGTCATTCTTAGTAATGATTCCTCCATGATTTTGAATATCTGCGATCAAGCTGTCTGCCAGGCTGCCCCTGTACAGTTCCATTGCTCCATTGGGGCTCAACGCAATCGTCTCGAGGGTACGAGCCAGCACTGGCATTTTCAGTTTGTCACCCTCTACCGGGATCTTTCCAGCTGGAGCTACTACTTCACTGTAAACCAAACAAGTATCACACATATTTAGCCGCTTTAGGTAAACTAAGTTCACTGTAGTAACCTATTAATTAATTTTGTTTCCTTTATACATGAGTGAATGTTTGGATAAATCATTGAATTCAATACTTTTACGAGGTTTTCAAATATAACATACACAAATTATGCCTTTATGCTTACAATTACCAACAGCAAAATATTCTCCTATCAAGAGCCACATGCATAAGAATCTATAATATTGAAACTAAATAAAAAAAGCAAATACATAAATTGACTGCAAAATTCAATTCCTATTGTCCCATGGTACAACTCAACTCAAAGAATTTCCCATGGATGATGAAAATATATTGTTACTGTATTATAGTTTACAAGAATTAAGTGCTATGATTTATATTTTAAAATGTCTTTAAAGGATAAATGGATCAGTAGTTAATAGATCAAGTCCTCATTTTTGTCGGGTGGACCCACTCTTTACAAATGTGAAGCTCTCTCTATACTACACATCAACTGTGGCAGTTGTTTGAGGTCTGCTCATAGCAAACAATAGAGGGCAGTCAATGGCCAAACAAACCATCACCATACCAAGCAGAATTTAGGAGAGGGATTTTTCTACAGGATTGTGGGAAGGTTTACAGTATCACTTGAATTCTCATTAAAAACAATTGATACCGTTGGGACAAAGTGGTCCCAGGCACTTTTGTGCCTGAGTCCATGATGCGCTGTATACCTTGAACTGACTATAGTTCCAAAGATAGAGACTTTTTCTCCGACTTGCTGCTGGGATTGTCCTGTCACTTTTAAGAATAATATCTTCTTTTATCTTGCATGGACAGAAACAGGCATTGAGATACAACAACACTTCAGCCTTCTTTACAAAGTAGTCACTGATCGATTCTGATGGACACAAGCTAAAATCCTGGAGCTTACCTTCCAGTGATCCTTCTCTCCCAAGGTAATGGGATGTATTCCTCCATAAAGAATAAGACGATGATTTGATTCTTAAGAGCTGATTGGTAACCTAAATCTGTTACAATGGCTAATATATCATTGATCACATTCTTTATAATCAACAGGGTTGTAACATAAATTTGTATAATTTTTAAAATCCTGGAAGATTTACCTGATGGTGGGGCTGGATAGGATGTCTGATGCAAGAGCCTTAAAAGATTTAGCCAGACGCTCAGAGACCGGAATGCCATTGTAACACATGTAGATGGCCGGATTGAACAACTGTTTCCAGGGCAGCTTGCCAAACTTTCTGTGTACCTCCCAGTATCCCATCATTTCACCAGGAACAGCGACACTTTTCATGCCTAGCAGCCAGAGTAAAATAACAAGTTTAATACTTTAACGATATTCTAGACAATAGTTGGATTTGTAATCAAAGTACCCGCAGAAGCAGACGACGTGTTAGTGGCAAACATGTACCTATGTGCCGCCGCCGGTGCAGCCTCCCTGGCGTCTAAGCAGTATGCCCGGCCTTCCTCTTTCTTGTAAATGCACATGAATGTCCCTCCACCGAGCCCCATGTTTTGCATGGCGTAAAGGCTCTCGCACAGCAAAGTCGCAATTGTTGCGTCCACTGCATTTCCGCCCATGTCCAGCATCTCTCTATATTTTCAACAGTTGTTAATAGCCTGCAAGAAGTTATCTTCTACACATAGTATTTACTTCCAAATAAATATTAAAAATTAGTTCCTTTTAAAAGGTAACTATGGAAAACATAATTGGGCTTTGTGCTACCAAAATAAAACTTATTGTATCCAATATAAACCCAAAAAAGTTAACAGTAATTGTCTATCGTTTATTCCAGCAAAAAGTACTGTACATATAGGTACTTAATTTGATCTTGTTTTATCATTAATAGATCTTTTAAAGACATTTATTAAACTTGTATGCTCCTCACTCATTGAGCCGTGTAAAAACTACACCTGGTATTGTTGACAATGTTTTCTTAAAGTAAGCAAATATACAAATGATATTTGCGTAAAAACACATGTGAATTCCTTACATTCGAAAATAGGAAAGATGTAAGTCATCGCTAAATTCAAGTTTCAAATCTTGTAACAAGTAATGAACCAGCAGACCCCAGAATACTTCTTTACTTCAACCTGTATAGTCTGAAATTTCTGATAAAAAGATTTTACTTCCAGAAATGAAACAGCTGTAGTATCCAAGTTCAGAGATGACAAAGTCATTAAGAAACCTCAGACCGACAAATTTGTTCTTAAATTAATTCAATCAGTTAAATAATCAAACAGGCTATAATCAATGAATCAGAAAGTCTTTTTTATTTTTATGGAGAAAAATCCAGTTAAGACAGTTCTTACTAAATGCTTAAAAGATGCCGTTATTCCTTTTAGAAACATTCAGTTGGAATTCTAAAATTCATCAAGGAACACAACTACTGAAAGACTTGATTTAATCTATTTCAATGAAAACTTACGGATAAATTTCTGTAATATTTTCTGTAGTGATCACTTGTACTTAATAACACTTGAAGATGAATTTCATTTGAAGTTTTTTACAACTGAATGAATGTAGTACAACACATGAGTGTAGAAGGTTAAAAATTTAGAAAAAATATTTATACCATATTTATAGTTCTGCGTAGTAAAAATAATAATACCAGAATTAATACACAAAAATGGAGGAAACTCAATTTGAATGTCATCATTCGGGCGTATCAACACAACATATTTCACTTTTCCTATATAAAGGAACAATCCGTTTCAAAATTCATTTATGCCTTGATAATGACTCATAACAAGTCGACTTTTTGGTAATATATTCTATACTGTGGATATAGTAACAAGAACCTTATTTAGGATACTAAAGAAACTTATAAAGAAAGAACTTTCCGCAAATACAATCTTGGTTTTAACAGTATATATATATATATATATATATATATATATATATATAATAATATATATATATCAATGATCAAACCACAATAAGAAATGGGAAAACAAGACTAAGATGTTTCAACCGTAACAAGCGGTCTTCGTCAGACTCTGACTCTGACGAAGACCGCTTGTTACGGTTGAAAGATCTTAGTCTTGTTTTCCCATTTCTTATTGTGGTTTGAACATTGATTGTTATTTCACGTGTTTATGTGAAATCTTTTATATATATATATATATATAAAACTAAAGTTTATCGGGACTCGGTCAGTTCTTCAGGTTCAAATTAAACTCTCAAATTAAACTCTGACGAAGACCGCTTGTTACGGTTGAAAGATCTTAGTCTTGTTTTCCCATTTCTTATTGTGGTTTGAACATTGATTGTTATTTCACGTGTTTATGTGAAATCTTTATATATATATATATATATATAAAACTAAAGTTTATCGGGACTCGGTCAGTTCTTCAGGTTCAAATTAAACTGTCATTGCCAACGTTTCAGTCTTTATTTATAAAGGCATCATTGCCTCATACGTTGGCAATGAGAGTTTAATTTGAGCCTGAAGAACTGACCGAGTCCCTATAAACTTTAGTTTTGTTTCTATTCTACGGTCGATACTTTTATCAATATATATATATGTATGTGTGTGTGTGTGTGTGTGTGTGTCTGTGTGTCAGACTATTCAACCTGATGAAAACAGCTTGTTACGGTTGAAAGGTCTTAGTCTTTAAGACACCAAACACACTGGTACAAAGAGGGTTGGAGACCAACAATGTTGCCGCAAACACTCCCGGTCAGAGAGCATAAGACAGACAAGAATCAATTTAAAATTAATTATAGAATAGAGAATATAAAAAATAATAAATAAATAAAAGAAAAAGAGAGGGATAAACAGATGAAATGATATATAAATAAAAGTTAAGAACTAAGCTTTAATAAAAAATAAAATGAAACAAATTATATTGAGGAACCAACATTGTTGGTCTCCAACCTCTCTGTACCAGTGAGCTTGGTTCCTCTCACTAATCTCTCCTGAAGACGGTTCAAACCAAAAATTAGAGACAGTAAGTGTGCGTTTTAATTTATCTATATTTTTTAATTTACATTGAAATTTATTTGTCTGTTTCGGATCACGTTTTCTTGGAAAAAGTATATATATATATATATTTATATATATAATATAATCGCAAATCAGCTCAAAAACCAAGAAAAGCAACAACAACATCCAAAAATTTGAGTTTGTAAGTGTGTTTCTTTCTCTGTGGTTTGCTTTTCTTCGTTTTTGAGCTGATAACTATATATATATTTATATATATATAAGAACACATAAAGAACGAAAGCACATACTGGGATTAATATTTTGAAACAAAGTTTGCCTTCAGGAAGAGAGTAGAAACCTGTAAACCTGTAAAGTAGAGAGTAGTCACCGACTTTACACCTATGGTCTTCAACGAACGTACCCTTCTTTTTGCCTTCTACTCTCTTTCTGAAGACAAACTTCGTTTCGAAATACTGATCTCAGTAAGTTTTTTTGTTATTTATGTGTTGTTTTTTTTTTCAGTTATGTATCTGTAAGGTTTCAACCGTTTAGTAATTTTATTATATATAGAAGTAACTGAAAAAAGAAGAATAACACAAAAAGAACGAAAACACTTACTAGAATTAGTATTTTGAACCGAAGTTCGCCATCAGGAAGAGACTAAAAGAAGAGGAAGAAGTGATGCGATACTTCCAGATCACCAGTACAAAGTTGAGTCATTTATATATAGTTATAAAAAAAAATGAATAGTTACTGTATAATTAAATGTATTGGTAAAGACATAATCCATGAGAATGTAACGGCCAGGACTGACGTCACAGGCTTTTTGTCACAATGGGCTTCTCATAAGGTTACAAGAGTCCAAACTGACCGGCCAACAGAAGCTGCCACTGAGTTGGCAGCAATAGCCGCTCGACTGTAGACATCCTTTGCCCAAGTCGTTCTGTCTGAGAATTCAGCACCAGCCTGCGATAGCATCTCCATCCATCTTCAAAGACACCCTAACTTCTGCAAACCTGTTTGAAACAAATTCTAAACTTACTTACACATCTTCATTCTTATATAACCTACAAGCAATTATATCAACAAATAAAGAGAACATCAATTATACATTTACCAAAACAAACTTTCTTAATAGAAGTATGAAATTTAGCATAGGACGAAAAGTTAATGATATAGAAGCACTTTGTAACAGATTCATAAAACTAATACCAACGACAGGACAAACCCCCGTTAAGTACCTAACTCTGAAGTAATAGATAAAATTATTAAAAAAAAAAACCAAGTAACTGATAATAACAGTAACGACAATAAGGCACTTACCAGTATTACAACGAAAACTGATAAAGCTAACGCCATACCTCTAAGAGAGATAAACATATAATTGGCAGTAGAATGGATTATAAAACCAGTAAATATGAATAGAGCTGAGGAAATATGTAAGGATTTAACACGTATATATACGCAAAATCGAAGACCATTAAAACAACAGTGTGAAGAATGCTTTAAGGATTACCTAAATAACTTAGATAAGTCAAACTATTCTAATCAGTTAAATAAACATCGACAGTATACACAATTTTACAGTCTTTAATAAAAAGAGGGAACGAAATACAAGAATTAAATATAATAGAGTAACTGGATATATATAAGCAGTAATTAAATTAAAAAAATGACTGGATGGACTAGACAATGAAGATTTATATTGTAAAAGAATAAAACAACATAAATAAAACAAAACTAATATTAATAATAAGATTTTTAAGTTTAATATAGATTAAGAAACATAGAGAAATTAAAATCACACTTCTACAGTCTCTAATTTTTGGTTTGAATTGTCTTCAGAAGAGATAAGAAAGGGAATCCAAGCGGAGATATTGATAACGGTCTCTGTCTGTTTACCAGTGCGCTTGGTTTCCCTCTCTTATCTCTACTAAAGACTGTTCAAACCGAAAATTAGAGACGTAAGTGTGTGTCTTTAATTTCTCTATGTGTCTTTTTGTACATTGAACTATATATATACTAAATTATATAAACGGTCCACATGAACTATGAAGCTTTAAATTACACAAAGCACGACACAGAAAAAGAAATAAAAAGCACACTTACTCATTCTCAATATTTTGAACTGTTGTTCGTCATCAGGAGTAGACTAGAAGAGAGGACGAATTGAGAGAGATCTCTTCAAGAAGGACAGTTCAAAATATTGAGACTTCAGTAAGAGTGCTTTTTTTCCTTTTTCTGTGTCGTGCTTTGCGTAATTTAAAGTGTAATATTTACATATATAACAGTCTATATAACACTACATATATAACTCTCTCTCTCGCTCTCTCTCTCTCTCTCGCTCTCTCTCTCTCTCTCTCTCTCTCTCTCTCTCTATATATATATATATATTATATATATATATATATATATATATATATAAACTAAAATTTATCGGGTCTCGGTCAGTTCTTCAGGTTCAAATTAAACTCTCATTGCCAACGTTTTTATTTAAAACCGAAACGTTGGCAATGAGAGTTTAATTTGAATCTGAAGAATTGACCGAGTCCCGATAAATTTTAGTTTTGTTTCTATTCCACGGTCGATACTTTTATCATTTTATATATATATAGTTCAATATAGACAAAGAAACATGGAGAAATCAAAAGAACACACTTACAGTCTCTAATTTTCGGTTTGAACCGTCTTCAGGAGAGATAAGAGACTGTAAGTGTGTTCTTTTGATTTCTCTATGTTTCTTTGTCTATATTAAGCACTACTTGTTTATAAGTGCTTATACCCAGGATTGTTTAATTATTTACAGCCCCGCGTGAAGATGCACAGCGTACGAAATCAGAGGTCGGTACAACAATTCACCAGGTATGAAGAATTTTTATAATAATTTGATGTTCAGTAATAATTTTTAAGAATGTTTATACTTTTAACTGGAACCTGTTACCTGGAAATGACGGTACCACGGCTCCTTAGTTACAATAATCCTGATAAGCGCATATTGAAATATTACATTCATATTTTATTTGGTATGGGTACATGAGTTTATTCTTACATGAGTTAAAATTGAAGCTGAATGAACAGAACGGAACGGAAATTTCCCCACTAACTCTGAATCTAATATAAATGCAACTTATTTAAGATTTTGCAATGCACTGTGGCTACTAAGAAAGGAAATGTTTTGTAAGTTGTCTACAGATCTTTTCGCAAGTTTTCACTTAAAGGGGTTTTTTGTTGTTAGAATTAGTAATAATACAATCCGTCATACCTCGTAAAGTCTCAGGAAAGCTCGACCGGTTTCGGGTCCGTCTGGATCCCATCTTCAAGAGCACCTAACTGACTGTCAGTTAGGTACTCTTGAAGATGGGATCCAGACGGACCCGAAACCGGTCGAGCTTTCCTGAGACTTTACGAGGTATGACGGATTGTATTATTACTAATTCTAATATTACTAACCTCAGTGGAACTAACCCATTAACTATATTTTTTGTTGTTGTTTTCTTGTATATAAATATACTAAGTCATAACGTTTTGTCTTTCACAATGTCTATATGTTTCTCTCTATCTTGTATTCTTCATCTTAAAGCTTTAGATAAGAAATAAGTAATTGAACACTTTTAAGTGCTTGATAGAATATCAACAAAAAAAGCAGGAAAGATTGTAGATATAATTCAGTATTAGAACAGGGAGAGGCAACTAACAAGACACAAAACTACCAAAGAGAATCTTTTTAACTCTGCATTTATTTTTTAAAGAATTTTCTAAAAAAAAATAAACATTCTTTAAAAGCTAACGTATTGTTAGAAAATCATAAAGCCCTGTTTTTGGTATTTAGGGGCTTGTTTTGCGCAGAGGTAACGTGCTCTATCGACAGATAGATCCATGGTTCAATAGCCATTCGAATCATTCATGCAGGAGGTGAATAACTCTGGTCATGTCATCCTTTGGGCAGGACGTTAAGCCGTCAGTCCCGAGATTGTACGATGTCAGACTGTCTTTAAAAAAAAAACCCTACTCTAAATAAATTTGAGTTAGACAAAATTTTGGACTCGCAATGTAGTATCAACAGGTAATGTGGTTCGCTCATTACAAAAAAATGGATACCAAATAATCAATGAGCCACAATTCCCGCCCCTAGATCAGCACTAAACGTTGAAAGCTAAAAAACAATGTTTTAGGCATTCTCAAAAATCAGACAATGTAACATATCATCAACTCCAAAATTTCTAAAAAAATTTTCTTTTTGAACATGAAGTTTTACATTTTTTTATCAAGATTCTGTAACAGGGTCTTTAAAGACATAATAATGTGAAAATTAAATAAACTAGTCTCTATATTAATAGTATTTCGAAAAACAAGAACTCATTTCCCATATATAGTTTTCTTAGCACTGAATGCATACGTATCTTATCCTTTATGCTAATGTAACTAATTATCAGGTTTCAAAACTAAATATTTGAAACGCCTCGTTATTTTTTCTTCGAACTCATTTTTGCGTGGAGCCTAATGTTTAACGTAGTGTAATCACTTATATGTGGTATTTACTTATTGTAGGGTAAAAAGTTAATGAAATGATCTCCACATATAAAAATTTTAATGGTATAAACAACGCGTTTCGAACACGTAGTGTTCTTCCTCAGGCATTAACTAAAAAATACAATGACACCCGAGAGTTATCTATAGTATACAGTACAAATAGTACAGTTACTATATTTACTGTATACTATAGATAACTCTCTCATGACATTGTATTTTTTAGTTAATGCCTGAGGAAGAACACTACGTATTCAAAACGCGTTGTTTATACCATTAAAATTTTTATGTGGAGACCATTTCATTAACTTTTTATTTTGCTAATTTCTTTTTTTCAGTATATAGCACACAGAAGATGATTAGAAAACTGAAACAGACAACTGCTACTAATCTGTGAGGAATGATGGGAAGCTTTTCATCTACTACATAAAAAAGAAAATAATATTTTTAATATAAAAATTATTCAAGTACCATTCTACTACAGAAAATGTTGGACACTATAACTAAGTGCATATATTATGTAATTTAACTAGATACCACTACTTATTTCTAAATGTGTTTGTTATACAAATGTGTTTAAATCATCGTGCTTTGGGTTTTTCCACAATATAACAATGTGGCAGAACTAACATAGACAGCAAGGTCATGTATTGTGCTGGAAACTGAAAAGAAAAAAAAAATAAATTTCATTTTATGTTCCTTAAATTATTAATCAAGTAGTTTCAATTATTTTAAAACAACTTTCTACAAGTAATTTCATATATTTATAAGTCTATTTCACTCAGAAAAATCAATTTTTACTTCGTAATATTGTTGTATTGTAGATGATTTTAGCTAGGTAATAAATACTGTTCTATTACTACATCTTGGCTTCTTGAATACATGTAGTTTTATAATTATTAATTTCAGAACAATAATTTGTTTTAATTACATTTAAAAAGGAAATGGATGCCAATAAATTAGTGAATACAAATATGACAAGCTGAGAACTTAAATGCCTGGCTTCGTATCGGAAGACAGTTGATCGTACTTCACATTTTTACTTGTCGTAAAAGACAAAAATAATTCATCTCTCATTATTTTTTTAAAAAATCCAAGAACAAAAATTGAATTTTTCAGGTTTATCACCACAACTAAACAACATGAAACATTAATTTTTGTATGAATCATTATTCATTTGAAAAATCAAAAGCTATTTTATAATAATTGAAACAAATTCATGTTTTATGCTGGTTAATGATAATGAAAACCATTTTACTAAATATTTAGTTACGAATAACCATCAATTTGATTTGGTTCAAAACATGTAAATACTCCATAAAAACAATGAATTTTGGAAAATATCTATTCTGGAAGATTGTGAATGGAAACTGAAGTGCTCATTCAATGAGACTCTACTGTATGATTCAGAGAGGAGCATGATTCAGCGACTGCCGTGTGTTTATCTCTACCTTGCATGCAATAACATTGAGAGCAAATGGACTTAAGATCAGAGCATATGATAAACTGGGGATTTCGGGTACCAGCAGCAGTATTATTTTAGTTGTAACTGAATGATTCCTTCTAAATAGTATCTTCTGACCTGATCAAGTCGACATGCAGCGTGTGCTGGTGGCTATCCTCCCAGTAAGCCAGCTGGTTGCTAGAGTCCTCTCCAGAACTTTGTTCATTTCCTTCTTCACCGCACTTCGCTTTTCTCTTGCTTGTCACTCGTCAGCAGCCCTCATCACCATTATCACATCAAGGAGGCTTTTTTGACGAAATGATTTCCAGTCAACTAAAATCCACTTGTTTTCACTGGTCTAAAAAAAAAACAAAAAAAAACCAACATATTTGTTGTCTCTAATAAGTAGAACCACAGCTTCACCACAGATTTAGATGAACTGGTGAATCAACCATTTTTAAAACTTTTAATTAAGTTTAAATCTCAATCTTTTGCTACCGCGATTAGGTATATTTAAAAACTGTATTTTCGAAACTATATACGAATTTGTCCCATGGAATTTTTTCGTAAATAATCACTCACCAAAACACTTTATACTTCCGATAAAATGGAAACTGAAACATTTTTTATGAGATAAAAATATATCTTCAGGATTATTAGTATTACTATAGAAAAATGGAGAAACTTACGTCATATTTGTAATTAAAATCAGTAGTATTAGACTTTGATAGTATTGAACTTAGCAAGCACAAACTCTACAATCCGTTCAAAAAATAATCAAGAACTTATATTATTAATCAGAATATTTATCAGAATTGATTTCACCAATAGCAAAAAGTATTTAAATTGAACATACGTCATTTAAAATTGACTTTATAAATTATAATAACCCTCTCAAATAATATTAACAACAATAAATATGATTAACACATTATAAATGTTGAGTTATGTAACACGTAAAAACATATAACATTGTTAGTTTACAACCATTCATATTCAGCATGATTCAGCTTGAAGTTTTAACTAAACAGTAAAGTAAAGGAACAGTGATCAGTGTAATTTAAATTTAAATACCCTCCTAAAGGAATATCTGCAGCTAATTTATGAGTGTTGTTTATTTCTAACGTGAAAACATATAGGATTTTGTCTCTATTTTTGGAAAGTGTAGTTCTTAGTTATATTAAAAAGTCATTTTAATAATTTTCCCCAAGAACACCTAAATAGCATTGAAGCCTGGCTGAAAAAGTGGCATTTAAATATTAATATAAATAAAAGTTTTCACGTAACTTTTACTTTAAAAAAATCACCATGTCCCAATGTTACTATGAATAGCGCTCTCCTTCCAACGAGAGATGTGGTCAGGTACTTAGGGCTCTTCATTGACAAAAGACTAACTTGGAATCCTCATACCCGACTAAAAAGACTTGACATAAAACGACGATTCTTACTACTGTACAGACTTCTAGGGAAACACTCAAAATTGACGCTACATAACAAAGTACTACTATACAAAACATTACTGCGACCGATCTGGACTTACGGACTTGAACTATGGGGTTGTGCAAAACCATCCAATATTCATAGAATACAATCATTACAATCTAAAATCCTCCTCACTATCACAAATGCTCCGTATTACATCAAAAACTACACCCTTCATAAAGACTTAAAAATTCCATTCATCCAAAACCTTGCCTCTGATCGTTATAGGTCATTTCACAAGAACCTTTCCTCTCACCCAAATCCATTTGTACGAATCCTTGCTTCCTCCTCACCTTCCCAGAATCCCCCAAGACGACTCAAGAGAAAATGGCCCAGGGATCTGCTATTACAGTAATATACTTTAAAAAAAAAAAAAAAAAAAAAACCCAAAGTGAGAAGTTGAACCAGTGGGTTTCATTCTTTGCTCATGTGCATCGATGTCATTGTGTAATCTATTACTAAATATACTTGTTACGCATAATATGCGTAGTTGTATATTTGTAAATAAAGATGATAAAAAAAAAAAAAAATAATTTTCCATTGCCCACGTTTATAAGAGGCGGGATACTTCACAATAACCTGTAGGTTTTTATTAACGAAACTGACTTATACAATTCGAAATTTTCAGCTTCAAACAACGCATTACTTATACCCAGTTTTCTTACTAAATAACTATACAGCAACCCTTTAATCTAAACAAAAGATATCAAACGAATCTGGAGTGGCTTACACTCAGCTTTGTTGTAAACTAACATAATAACAGAGTCGTTGCAACCAATTGATTTTTTTTAATGCAGCTATATAAACATATTAATATTTTATGCGTCATTTGTTTATATGTGGCTATAATCATTTTATCTGTAAAAGAATCTTGAAATCATTGTATTTATGATAGGATAATACAATGATTTCATTGTATTATGAAATCAGCAAATTAAATAATAATTTACCTTGGTAGACGGTGAATAAATAAGTTGTTATAACATAATAATTTTATCAGATATTATTTTTAATAACATCTGACATGTTATTAAAATTATTTAACTGTAGGCCTGAATATCGGCAAATTCTCACACTCCGCTTTGTTGTCTATCATATTTATTCCTATCATAGTTCAAGAGAAACATAATGTTGTCTAAAAACATATTTCGGGCAAAAAAAGTGACTTTCCCTTCATGCAATAATGCTCCCAAACAATATGACTTTTCTGCACCGTAAGGCCTAAATTTGTGTAAAATATGAAATGATACATTAAAGAAGTGAACTGTAGCGTGGTAATAAACTTTTGGATACACCTCCTCTCTTTTAACACACTTAAACATCATAGACAAATCATCAAAAAAGGACTTTGTGGACCTCAAAACAAGTAAACCCGTCAAAATCTCAAGATCAAAATCTTTCATGATCATTATGCTTTGCTTACAGTAAAGTCAAAATTATGAACTTTACATTCATAACTATCACTTATGAAAGTTATTACATTCAAGAGAAAATTCTTTCATCTATCAAACTAAAGTTAAATTAAGGAAAAATGTGAATCTTACTTCGTAAATTTCCTGTCCAATCGACTGGTTTCGGTATTACGTCTATATTCACGAAGAAATGGAAGCAGGCCAAACACATGAAGATTGAAGTAATTCAAATTTTAAGATTTGAAACTGATCAAATAGACCGTAGATTTCCGAAATGAGATTGACCAATATTCTTTAATTCTTTCTAATTTATCTTCGTGGTTCTAACAGAATAATAAACTTATTAAGAAATAAAAATTTCAGTTGGCTAACTAAGCAGCCAACTTCGAATTGATAATCACCAGTCACTTAAAAAAATTGACTCTACAAAAATTTCAGAAGAGCCGGATTGTTTTTTGAATTTTTTACGAGGGCATGACCAATGGGCAACTTTCTTAGTATATCAACTGGAACGGAGAAGTATTTCATAGTAATGAGGCAGCCAAGACTTTCCCTTCTTTCTCTTAGAGTAGAGTAATAGCAAGCCGTATTACTGCTATTAAATTTCCCAAGCCAAACAGGTAAACTAAGCCCAAACAGAGACAAGTCCCAAAGAGAAATCGAACTCGGAGCATAAGTTCAAAGACTAAGTTTGTTGTGTGTGAACAAAAGCTTTCTTCAAAGCTAATCTTTATCAAGGTAAAATTTCTGTAAACTTTGTCATTTACTACGATCACTCTTTCATCACAGTGAAAAATTAAAAATTTGTAATAAACAATAGCTCATTGAGCTTAGTTTCAGTGTCCTATTTTTGAATATTTCGAGTAACGTGAGCTTAGTTTCAGTGTCCTATTTTTGAATATTTCGAGTAACGTCAGCGAAGTGAAGATTTTCTGAGAGTTAAGCCTCTATCGAAAAAAAAAGGAAACAGAAAAAACAAAGTTTGTAAAAATATCTTTTAAAATGTTGAAAATCGTAAATATGAATATTAATTTAATTAGCTTAGTAGACGGTAAATAAATAGAAACTAAAGAAGAAGATAAAAATTATCAAAAGTTATTTACTACTTAAAATGTGTTGAATTAACCTTCCAAATCATTAATTTTATAATCAAATAATTCTTAAAAATATATATACTTTTTTATGACAATAATTTGATTAATAAAAAATTACATTTCGAGTCAATTCTAAATCACAGTTGCATCCGAGTTATATTAATCAAATAAAAAAAAATACGTAATTTCTCTTTCCATTGAATTCAGCTACAAGAGAACAGTATTAAATAAATAAATTAAAACTGCTTTGAATAGGACTAAACAGTTTGAGTTGACCCATGGGTAGAATAAATGGAGTAATTGGCCACCTATTGTCCAAGGAATGAACTCAAACAAACTGTTTACCTGGCCTCAGAAATGTACCATATAAAAGGAGACGCTAGGATCAGACTCCTCAGTTATCCGGACTGCTTGTAAGTATAACAACTTGACTTATACAGTTTTTGTTCCTATAATCTAATTTAACAAACTCAATTTTTTTAACAATTCAACTTTGATAAAATAGTTGTTTAGAAGTCGATAGTCAGTTAATTTAAGTGACATTACTTGTTCTAAATTAATATCAATTATTACCAATCAGTGTATATTAAATATTATCAGTGTATCAATTATTATCAAAAGCTCATAGACTTTAATTATTAGTGTACTTACTTGAGTCATTTTTTTAATTTAAATAAAATGAGACAATATGTCATAATATGGCAATTACAAGTAAGACAGACAATTTCTGTTGTAGAACGTTCTAGAAGTTTGTAAATGTAGGTAACGGTTAATAAAATAAAACTTGCATAAAATAACCACCGCATTAATGAAAATGTGAAGATTCTATGTAAACTCAGATGTTTCACCCAATCGACGTTTTCTAATAGTTTCAACCATTGTCGAGTATCCTACTCGTCATCGACCTACTTTAAAATGTTATATTCTCATTCGTAAGCTTTTTTTTTTTTTTTTTTTTTTTTGAGAAAAACATATAGTTTTGATTGTTCAGAATACATGTTTTCCGTTTTATGGTTTGACACATAACCATCCTCAATGTTTGCCTGCTCT
Source organism: Hermatobates lingyangjiaoensis (assembly GCA_026182355.1). NCBI lineage: Eukaryota > Metazoa > Arthropoda > Insecta > Hemiptera > Hermatobatidae > Hermatobates > Hermatobates lingyangjiaoensis. The sequence goes on from JAPFBL010000023.1 coordinate 550,808, forward strand.
TGAAGAAAGACGGAACTGTACAACTTGTCACCGTATATATTAGTCTTTATTTAAACTTACAAACAAGTTCCAAAGCCAGTCGAGTAAGGCAAATGACATCGAGTACAAAATAAAATTATTAAAGTTTCTTTTAAACCCTACATTTTTACGATTTTTATATAACCAGTAATGCAAAATATATAAGCAATTTGATAATTCTACTAACTTGTAACTTAAAAACATTATATATATAAACAAAATTAAAGTTCATCAGGACTCAGTCAGTTCTACAGGTTCAAATTAAACTCCTATTACCAACGTTTCAATTTTTATTTAAAACTTTTTTCATGGTTAGAAGTACAACATAACGAAACAAAAAAAACTAAGCATTGCATTAGAAATTATCTTCTAATCCAAAGAAAAATAGTCTGTGGATTTCAACAACAACTGTCTAGTTTAATTTTGTTTCTATTTCACAGTCGATACTTTTATCAGTATATATATATATATATATATATATATATATGTAATTGATAAAAGTATCGACCGTAAAGAAACGAAATAAAATTTTATCAGGACTCGGTCAGTTGTTAAGGTTCAAATTAAACTCGCATTGCCGACGTTTCGGTTTTTATTAATGCCTCCATAGGCCTATATCGACTGCAAAGTAGAAACAAAATAAAATGTTACTACTTTCAGGACTTGGTCAATTCTGAAAAAAATCTAGTTTCTCCCTCTCTCTCTCTCTCTCTCTCTCTCTCTCTCTTATATATTATATATATATATATATATATATATATATATATATATATATATATTAATGTAAATAGATAGTAGACCTTTGTTAATACATGCACAGTTAAATTTCTCTATGAATGATTTTTTCTCTACCTCATGGTTATTAGCCATGAAGTTTTTCAATAGGCCATCGATTTACCATAAATATTAAAAATTTGTTAAATTTGTTAACCTTAGGTTGTATGTGCTACACTTATTTTATGTAACTAACTTGAGATTTATTGCACTTAGTACCAAACATGATCCAAACGATTCGAAAAATTATCCAAACTGGACGCAAATCAGCTCAAAAAACAAAGTAAAGAAACATTTACAAACTCAAATTTTCTGATGATCCGTCTTCATGAGAAAAGAGAATGGGCGACCAAGCACACGGGAAACACATCGGCAGGAAACCGTCCGGCAATCCGGGTTGCGGGGTCTACGATCAACACAGAAATTTTATAAATACTATATATATGTTATCATACATATATATGTGTATGATTATATTATATAGGATTATCATTCATATACATGACACACAAAGACACATACACATTCACATTTACCTTCTCCGTACATTTAATACACTGCAGAGACATTTATAATAACATATACTATAAAACAGTGAAACACTTGACATAAAAGATTTTATAATGAAAGTGGAAAAATGTTTAAATACTCATATTAAATTCGATTGTTTAAATAGAACACGATGAAGCTGTTTCTGTTGACCCTTCTGGTAGGAGTAAGCCATGGCTACATGGGCTACCTCAACTATGTTTCCGAGGAGTTAGACTCCAGTGAACATGGCGTGGGTGGCACTGGCACTAGGACCACCTCATGCCCCTGTGGCTGGACCAACAAGGTGTGTACCATGCTTTATTTACCAAGTGTTATTTATTTCACTTATTATTTATTTTCTTTTGAACTGTCATCATTAGTGATGTATTTAATTATCCAATTTTAGATTATGATATATCTTAAAGTAACACATAATTAGATAAATGGGCGACATAAGCGGTAAATTCCCTTGGACCGGTGGTCACTGCGTTTAATATTTTGTTAGCCTGTTTATTAACCTAAAATGGATTAAACAATTGTGAAATTTTTGTCTATATCTGTACCAAATTATTCTTTCTTGGAAGAAAGATAATAATCAGACATTCATAAATTCAGAACTGAGACGTTTAAAAGAGACCCATATCATTATTATTATTATATTAGATTAAATATAAAATAGTATTTACAACTTACAAGTTATTTAATAGATGGGTTAATTTAAAATGTACTGGTTTTAATGAGTTCTTGGTTCTGAAGTTTTTCAATAGGCGATCGATTTACATATCAAAAATTCCTTCATTTTTTATCCCTAGGTTGTAGGTGTTAAATTATTTTATGTAACTAACTTGAAATTAAATATAGTTAATGGGTTAGTTCCACTGAGGTTAGTAATATTAGAATTAGTAATAATACAATCCGTCATTCCTCGTAAAGGACCCGCCGGTCGAGCTTTTCTGAGACTTTACGAGGTATGATGGATTGTATTATTACTAATTCTAACTTGAAATTACTTATTACTGTTACTATTTTTCATATTACTATTCCTAATTAGTAGTTTTTCATTCATAAAAAAAACCAGTTGAATTTTGTAACTGATTTTTAATAAGATTCTATTATTGAGAATGCATGAGGTTTATATGAAAGTTGTAATATCTTTTTTGATTTTTGCATTGTAGGCTCGTGTTGTTGGAGGCAAAGAAACTTTGGCTAACGAATACCCCTTGATGGCAGCCATCGTAGACAAGAGGGCTCAGTTCGTCTTCTGCGGAGGCAGTATCATCAGCCCCAGGCACATTCTGACCGCCTCTCACTGCACCGAGCCCAAGAAGGGCACTGCTCTGGCAGTCATTGTCGGAGCTCACAACCTTTATGAAAGTATGCGCTTTAGTTTGTTCAGATATGAAAACCTTTATGTTAAAGGATATTTAATATGATTGATAACTTTTAAAATACCTCATTAAAAGGAATAAACTACTCATTCAAAGAATTGATTAATTAATTTGTGCGTGAAAGAAGGATTTGTCATGATGTTTCAAAAGCCGTTTTTACATGAAGAAGAGGAATGACACCTTCAGCATGGAACGTTCCTGAATTAATTAACGGAACGGAAAGTTTCAATATTCAAAGCTTTTTTTATTATAAATATCAGACATTCATGTCGTATAGACACCACGAGTGCTATCGAATTGTTATAACATAATTTTTGGCTACTGAAAAAAACTACGATATTCTTACTCAAGTAAGTTAGTGGATCGCAAGAGTGTTTCAATTTATCCTGGTCATTTTACTGGCATTCTTACAAATAAGTTAACCTAAGAAATTCATGCATTTCATCATTACCACAGAGGCTAGTATTATTAATATTAAACATATACCGTCTTACCTCGTACACTGCTGCCATAGCTTGTTGAAGATGGGTGACACCCGAAACCGGTCCGAGAGCTACGGAAGCAATGTACGAGGTAAGACGGTATATTATGTGTTTAATATTAATTAACTTAAGAAACTCATACAAACAATTTTCATACATCTTAAATATCAGATATTTGTGTTGAACTTGGATAATTTATAAATCTAGAATTTAAAACAAAAAAAAAACTAGATTTTTATGCAAAATTTTGTATGGATCAGTACTCTTTAGTCAAAAAGTTGCTGAATACAGTAGGTTAGTTAGTTTTAAGCTATATTTTGAAGATATAATGTGAATTATTGTCTGCAGGGGACGATAGGGGAGTCTCACAAATGGTCGACGTTAAGGAAACTATTGAACACGAAGGCTACAACACCAGGAACTTCGACAACGACATTGCCCTTATGGTGCTCAAGACCTCCATCAGGTTCAACCAATTCGTCGGACCTATTTGCCTGCCCAACGCTCAAATGGATCTCGTCGGAGATTACATCAAGGTCCTTGGTAAGGCTTCTCTTCTAAGAGCATAGTTATGATAATAATAATTACATAGTGGCTAATTAATAATAATTAATAATAAAATGGTACCAACAGGATGGGGCAAACTCGTCCACCGTGGTCCTACTTCCAAGGTCTTGATGAAAGTTGACCTTAAAGTCCTTCCCCTGTCTGACTGCGTTTCTAGACACAGGCTCTTCATCGATACCGTCCGTCCCAGACAGATCTGTACCTTCAGACGTAGCAAGGATTCTTGCCAGGTCAGTGACTTCTTACTTCTTATTACAATGACCTTCCTTATTACACAGTAGTAATAATATAAAAACCTTTAATGTGCTGTCAGTGGGATAATTTGGTATAGATTCTAAATTCACTTTGGATTTTACTAAAAATCTGGGGAATTGGTCTGAAACAAAACAAAAAATGCGTTTAGTATTCTTTGATAAAAGGTAAAAAAAAATATTCATTAAAAAACCTAACTGAATTTTTTTTGTAATGGCCTGAATATTAAAAATCTATTAGAAGTTAGAAACCAATTTTGAATTGTTTTTCAACCAGTCGGAGCTGATATAAATTGTCAAAAAATGTTTGAATCTTTAAAGAATTGTTATTAAGATTGAAAAAAAATTAAAATTAATTTTTAAATAGTTAAAAAACTATTTAACACATGTTGGAATAAAATCAGTGAAGAGCATTCATTAATACAAAATTAAAAAGTGGTTACATAATATTATTTACTAACAAATGTTATTATTTTTGCAGTTTCGAAAAATTACTGTTCATTAGTAATATTAAATAACTGAATAAGATTTAATTAACCATAATAAAGTTAAATGTTGGGAATTACCTAAATAAATACTGACATTTTTAAAACATATCAAATTAAACATGAAGATATAAAAGAAAGAAGTCTGTTTGAAAGATGCTATTTAATTACATAATATTGGGTTAATTTTCAAGTAAACTTTAAATCATCATCACAAAAGAAAATATATCATTACAAATTCGGTTTGTTTGATCAAACATAACAGCTTTGTTTAGTAATGTACATACCTCGTAGATAGTTTTAAAATAAATTTGATTTTAAAGTTGGTACATTATAAAATGATTACAAACTTTCTTTTTGTAAGTTCTAGATATAACATTAGAAGAGTAACTTAATATATTTGTTGAACTGAATTAACAGCATTTTGACATCTTTTAATTTAATATATATAACATTAAGTTATAATATATTATATTATAACTACATAATATATTATATGTAGTTCAATATATTATATTATTATTTTATATATATTATATATATATATATATATATATATATTATTTTATATTATATGTAACCTTAAAACACCATTAATTAAAGGAATGTTATTTCAATAGTTTTGTCTTTAATGTGCAATTCTTATTCTATAATATTAATTCTTTTAAATCTTTCATGTTCCATGAAATAGATGTGTGTGTGTGTGTGTGTGTGTGTGTGTGTGTGTGTGTGTGTGTGTGAGTATGTGGGTGGGTGAACGAGTGTTATAGATTATCTTTATATACCATTTTGTTTCCACAGGGAGATTCTGGTGGACCCCTGATCAGGTTCGACCCCGAAACTAACCGCTTCACCCAGGTCGCTCTTGTATCCTACGGATTGGCTTGCGCCTCCAACGACCCCGCTGTCAACACCGATGTGGCCTACCACATGCCCTGGATCAGGAAACACGTTGCCAGTAAGTGATCTAGTCATAAAACTAAATATGTTTTAGAAAAATCATATAGTATATGTGTGGTAGAATCCCTTTAATCATCTAAAAACCAATACAATTGACATCACTAAAAGCAGACAATAATCTAAATCACATATAACAGATTTTTTTATTTAATTCTAAAATAAAGTTTTAACTGCACTAAAATAGTATTAATGAATTAATTATAATTGCATACATTGTTATAAAAAAACATTCAATATAATAATATTTTTCAAGATGTTTGTGAAATTGAAGCTCTTCAATTTTGGAACACTGGATACATAATATATTCTCAAAGACCCAACTTACAAATGATACACAAAAACAGCCTATTTGAATCACCATTGTTCATCTTCGACTTACAACTCAAATACAAAATAAAATAATTACTATTAGGATTGATTTAGTTTAATATTTTCAATTATAGATATATATAAAATTAATATAATTTAATTATTTTTATTACTGATGTATCCTAAAGAAGAAGACTGTGGATTTAAAAAGTCACTTTCATAAATTATCTGAACGAGGAAACATTTGTTTTGTTGAATTCTTTCCAAAATGAGGAAATTTTACAAGTAAATAATTGTATAAGTTATAAAATTTTCAATTTTTTTAGAAAATGTAGTAATGTTATTAATGCATTAAATGAAAAACATATAATGATAAAATAAAATTCCAATTATTTAACAAAATAATTTAACAAATAACAATTTGCTTAAGAATTTAACAGTTCACTTTATTCTGTTCTGTCTTTTGCTATGTTTCATTCTAATTATTATAGTGTTTCATTTATATACATTATAATCAACACTTTTGAAGACAGAAACTTGTATATACATTTTTTTGCTTAGTGTTATTCTTTCTGGTATTCTCTTACATATTAGTAATAGTAAAATAATAATTACAGGGCTATGACATGTTAACTCATGATTAACCAAAATTCTAGATTCTGTAAGAATAAACATTTTTAAAATTGCAGAACAATTTTGTATTTTAAATGAAACAGCAAAGTTGCTAGTGTACTTTTTTTTTTTTTGAAAAAGTAAATAATGAAAAGCTGTTAAAGAAGTTAATAATGATCAAACTTTCTTATCAACTAAATTTATAATGCCAGTCACAACAAAATCTTGAAATATCATATGTATATCAATCTCTTAATCAAAATTAACATATTTACAAGTGAAGTTTTAATTGATTTTTTTCTAATCTTTTTATGGAGTTACTTAAAAATAGGGAACTATCAAAAAAATAAAATTCAAAACCTTTGTTTGCCTGACTTCAAAGCAGAATAAACCTCTAGTAAAATATAACAATATAATATTTATAATATATTCCAGGAATTAAAATTTTTATTTATTTTTCAGGAACTGGAGGAAACCCACTCTGCACCAAGATCTAAATTGCTCAACGATTTACAAACACTTTGGTTCACACAGATTAATAAATAATATTTTAAATATTTATATCGTTTTATTAATTTATTTCCTAAAATATATTCATTTGTTTTAATCCAATCATAGATCCAATCCAGATATAGCCTAAAATAAGAAATAAACGAGTACTATTGAATAAAACATTCAGATTGAGAATACACATGAATTAGAAGTGTGCTAATTAAAATTATTTCAAATAAAAGAAAATTTCAGGAACTTTTTGTAAAAAATGCACTACATGAACTTATACAATACAAAAATAGTATGCCAATGTTTCAAATTTATAACCATAAATCTATCATAGACAGTTATATCATTCTACATTATTTAATCCAATTGGTACTATGCTGTAAATAATGTAACGGCCTGACTTCAATTTCAGTTGCATTTCCCTCAAACAATCTAACCAATATCGTATTCACAAGGTTTTTAATTTAATCATATGTCAACATTTTATACTTTTGCATATAACTAACTTTTTTATCAAAAAAATTCTGTAACTTTGTTCAGTTTATTTCCTTATTAATTTCTCAATATGAACAAAATATGAACTCTTTAGAGTTAGTAGTTTAGAAGAATTAAATATTATTTAAAAATGCACCAAGATGTTGACCAAAGCTATACAGTTCATTTACACAAGAAGGACTATTTGTGGGTTTATTATAACAATTATCTAGCAAACATTGTTACCAATGGCATGTTCATATACTATTAAATACACACTACTCACCCAGAAATATCAATAGATTACCAAACATAAAAAAACCTTCAAAACCACACAAATGTACTCAAAGGAGGCTAGAAAATATATCGAATTTTCAATATAATTTTTTTTTTTAGATTACTGTTCTACTTACAGTATCATAAAAAAGGGACAAGATTTATCCTGATTAACTATATTGAATTATTTCAGAATTGTTGGAATTTATATTACATCATATTATTATACATTAATTAAATTATATTGACTTATGAATAACTGTTAGTATTTTTTAAATGTAAACATTTGAAAAATAATATTAAACTTGAAAAAATGTGCTCTTTAATTGGGTATTAAATAAAAAATACTCAATATTAAATATTAAAGATTTAAATATTAAATATTGATGAAAGCATATGTCTAAGCATTCAGCATTGTTTTAAAGAAACATATTTCACTAGCAATAAAATTGCAAATTATAGTGCCGAGATAAATTAATTAATAATTAGGTTATTAATATTAATTATTGGTTCACTATTTCTAATATTGGATTTGCATTACATTCAAGTTTATTATTACAAAACGTATTGTCAAACTATTTCTGAATCAGTTTAATTTGAGGGAAAATACTAATAATCGTTTCTTTATACTAATTTTTATTAAAAACAAGGAGTAGTCATGATATATGATCTTCCTCAGATAGATTAATTATTTTTAATTAATTTTAATTATTTTAATTAATTAATTTTAATTATTTGCGGAATTTACCTGGTCCAAATTATGTAATAGATTGTCTATCCTTAAAATCCTTTCTATTTTATACAACACTCCACCTCACATAAACACCTTCCATTTTTGTCAACCTGTAACACTTTCAACTAATGATACGGAAATATTCTAAGGCCTATTATTTTGATACAGTTGTACTTTTTTAAATCGTAGAGCCCTCTGTTTCTAATAAGACAAAGGAAGCCGTTTTAGATTTAATCAGAGAAAGAAAAATACTTTTACAGTTATTTAACTGACTCATAAATTAATGCATTAACGCCATTCAAGATGTAATATCTGGTAATGTAAACACAAACTATTAAATTAAACTATTATTAAACAAAGAAAACATATACAATGATTGAACACAATGCTTTTCCTTAGAAGAAGGTTATATAACAGTTACAAGTATAACATACAATTGTACTCCTTGAGGATGCCCCCTTAATAATATCCCTTTCCAAAGAACAACTTAAACAATCAAATTAAATCTCTGAAATTGTTGTCTTTATCGCATTGAATACAATAGTATCAAATGATGACCACATATTCAAATATTATGTTGACTTCTTAAATGAACTATGAATGTATTTAAAAATAATTAAAATATTATAAAGTCAATCAACTTTGCTTTCTAATCTTAAAAAGAATAATGTAAACTAACCAACTAGCAGGACAGTAGAGCTTATTATAAGTTGATTTTGCACGTATTTTGATCTGTATAGAATTTTCTAATAGTCTGAAATTGTTCATAACTTACTCCTTTTATGTGGTATGGCAAAAATTAATATGGTGTGGCCTGAACACAACTTTACTATTCAGTAAAGTAATATCAAACTCACTGATAATCAATTTGGGGGGATAGTTTTATTTTAATCTAGCTCTCGCATATATATTGATCAAACTTACTGTTCAAGTACTCGTATTATCAAACACATAGATTATCAGATTGATAACTACTTTTTTTTTTTTGATGCGGTCATATTTATTTTATCAGTTATAACAACATTTGAATTATTGTTGTAAAAAAATCTGAAGATTTTACTGAAAATGGATCTAAATCGTTGTAATTTTCTGTGTAATCTAGTAATTGGATTGAATATTTATAACAAGATAATACATATTACAAAGGGGCCAGGTTAGCTCAGTGGTTAACGTAATCGCCTCAGAACTGGTGGGTCCGGGGTTTTATGCTCATCTGACCCTCAATTTATTCACATGAAAGATGAATAAATCTGAGCACGTCGTCCCTCGTAGAGGACGTTAAGCCGTCGGTCCCGAGCCTGCACGATGTCATGTACGAACCTGTACTCCTTAAAGATCCCTACTCAAAATACACTTGAGTTAAGCAAATTTAGGACTCCCACATCAATCTTCATTGTATGGTATCACGAAGAGCCAATTGTTCAGTCTATGTGTGTTCCCTGGTTGGACAGCCAATGCAACCTAAAGGGTTGCCTAATACTACTACTACTAGTGGACTGGAGACTCTCTCCAGGGTGTAGCTGTGACGGTAGGTCACCTCAAACAGTTCAACACCTCCTGTTCGACTGCGTTGAGTTAAACTCAGAGAGGAGTAGGATGGAGAGAAAAGTGGTGACTGCCGGAGGTGCGTGGCCCCCGCAGCTTGCAGCTTTGTTGGAGGAGGGCCTAGTCGGTGCCTTCGGGGAAGTGGTTAACAAATATTTTAATTTACTGGGTTGATTATGATAGCCTGTATTATCTGTGTGCTCTGTTGTCATTGTGGTTATTTTGTTGTTGTTTAAGCTGTATTTGCATAGCATGATGGAGATTGTTGTGTAGCATTGAAGATTTTTATGCGTGTGGTGCCTTCGGGTGGAGCATGCTGTTTTCTGACAAAAAAAAAAAAAAAAAACTACTACTACTACTACATATTACAAAATTTAAAGTTTATTTTGACTCAGGAGAAGACGTATTCTAAAGAATTTTTTTTTCTTTTTCAACAAATTTAATATCTTTTATATTCACGTGAGTTGATTACACTTTTCTTAAGCAAAAATTCATCACACACTGGAAACATCATACAATATATACTTGATTTGTATTTGCTTATACAATTTCGAAAATGATATTATTGTTACACATTACATTTACTGCTTACAGGTCTTTAAATGTTTAATATCTTTTTTTCATTTCTTTTCTTAATCATTAAATAACAATTATGTTTAAATCTGTTATGTGAGATTCTTTTTTTTTTTTTAAAAAAGAAGATAAAAACATTTTTTGAAGTCCCTTTAAACAAATAAAACAAGTACATCAGTTTGTCAATAATCTAAGTAGAGTTTTGAGTTTTTATCACTATATTGTTCTTTATGATGTTCAATGTTAATTTCAGAGAGAATATTTTACAAAATTATTTAGTTTAGCTAAAAAAAATGAAAAATACATAATGTTCCTCATCGTCAAAGCAATTTTGGTAAAATAAAATATACAGCTAATAATAGCAATACTGACGTTTCATTTCATTTTCAACTGACGTTGCTAATTAAAATAATCTGATTTTTTTTTTTACTAAAGCTGCTATTAGATTCATCTTAAGTCAAAAATTACAGCATTCTTGAATTAGTAGAATAGGAGAAACTCTAACTCAAGTTTTTTTATGATCACTCTTCTTTAATTAAAGTAAAATAAAAATAGAATACATCGAATTTGATAAAATTAAAATAATAATAATATAAAGATTGCAAAAAAAGTTACTATATAGTAAAAAAATATGGATAACAGTAAATAACAAATGGTTTCTTTGTAATCATAAATCAATAGTATCTTAAACATGAATTGATACTAATGATACTATAATTGATACTAATGATACCATAATTCAGTTCGTGTTGAAGATGGGTGACACCCGAAACCGGTCCGACAGCTACGGCAGTAATGTACGAGGTAGATTAAATACGAGACGGTAGATTATATGTTTAATATTAATAATACTAACCTTTGTGGTAATGATGAAATGCATGAATTTAATGATACCATAATTGATACTAATGATACTATAATTGATACTCATGATACTATAATTGATACTCATGATACTAATGATACTATAATTGATACTCATGATACTAATGGTACTATAATTGATACTCATGATACTAATGATACTATAATTGATACTCATGATACTAATGATACTATAATTGATTCTCATGATACTAATGGTACTATAATTGATACTCATGAAACTAATACTTTGATTCCAAGGTTTTTTTATAAAGTAAAAAAAACAAAATGAGTGATAGTTAAGCATATTACGCAAACATAACAACTAATTACTCACTTCACTGACTACGTTGGGAACCAGGGTAGCTCAGTGACAATGGCCCTCGATTTATTCTATGCTGGAGGTGAAAAGATCTGAGTATGTCGTGTCTGAGGAGATATTAAGCTGTAGTTACCAAATATGTACGATTTCAGGTACTAGTTAATGATGCATATACTCTAAATACATTTGATTTAGAAATTATTTAGGGCTCCCAACATAGAATGTTTGTTGTATAACAAAGAGAAAAGGGGAGCCCCTGGCTGGAGTCATTTTTATCAACTCAACTTAATCGCAAGACTAAGTTGTACCGGTGATCTCTACAGAGAGAGAGAGAGAGAGAGAGAGAGAGAGAGAGAGTGAGGGACTTTTGGGATTTTTGGTTCTCATATTGGCTAAAAAGGTAACTTCACCACTATAAAATATTGAGTAAAATCTATATAGAGAGACAAATTTACTTTTTGGTGGCCATTTTTACGTAAAATATAAATTTAATCTATCAGACGGTGTGATCTAGAGCGTGTCTAGAAATATTGGAGGTACACCATAATACTCACCCATGCACACATTATCATCCCCCTGCATACAATACACTCAAAAATGCTCACGATGACATACACCAAAAACTTGAGATATATTTTTCTCAAAAACATATAATTTAGCTATAGTAATTTAAGAACACGCTAACAATACCTACTCAAGGCATAAAGGAAGAGAAGACTAAGCACTAAAATGATGATTAAGATTAGTTTTTAAAATATAAAGACTGTTTATTCTTTTATTTATCAACCTTAAGTTTAATTATGAACTTGCATGTGTATATACTATAATGTGCAAGTGTCATTGTTTGTATATATGGGTTTGTGTGAATGTCACGCAATGTAATTTTGAATGACACAAAATTAGCTGAAGGTTAACCTTACATTTATATTCATATTGAACCTTTTGTCGAATTATAAAACTCAAACAATTTGTTTACATATTCTAATTTCATTAGGCATTGCCAAACTTCATGGTTTTACATATAAAAGCTTTAGGATCCAGTCATTAGTTTTCTGCACTACCTGTAAGTAGAACGAACTATTTCTTCCATTATTATTTTACTAGCATTGCATTACAACCATCGAAAACAAACTATTTCTGGATGCTAACCAATTTGCATGTTTTTGATTATGATCTTGTAACCTGTTTTTGATATTTCTATGTAGTTATTGTAGCGTGAGGGATGATTCATTTGTCGGTAATGATTCAGAAAAAATTTAATAGATAAATAGAAAAACTGTTCAGTTTTTTTTTGTTAATATGAAAGGAAGTAAGAGATACTTTTTAGTATGATATATTGAAACCAGATCAATTAAAATAAATAAAATAAATCAAAATTATGATAGGATTTTTTAAATTTAACATAATTTAAATCATTAGTTGTGCAATCCGTAATTGTGTGGTATTTACTCATTCTGAGGTAAAATGGATAAACCATTTGTGTGGAGACTTCTGTTGGTTTATCCATTTTACCTCAGACTTAACATAATTTGATTTTCCAGAAGTGCCCAAACTAGATCATATCACTGCACAAACAGATTTAAGACATTGCCTTATTTGAAATAACTAGACGTTGTATAATACCATGTAATTGCAGAGAAGTCTATTTTATTTTGTAAACAGATTGAAGATGAAGCTGTTTCTGTTGACCCTTCTGGTAGGAGTAAGCCATGGCTACATGGGCTACCTCAACTATGTTTCCGAAGAGTTAGACTCCAGCGAACATGGAGTGGGTGGCACTGGTACTAAAATGACCACATGCCCTTGTGGTTCAACTAACAAGGTTGGTAATGTAATAAATACTATCTTATTCTATCAATAATTTCATGTTTTTACATAATTTGACAAATAATATGAGAATAAGTAGGAAAAAGAGTAATTTGTAGGAAAATAAGAGAAACGCTAGTTTTGTTGATCAGAACTTAGGTCAGTTACGATCCACTTTAGGTCACATAGGTCAAACTTATCTAATCCTGTACTCAAAAACTTACGTTGAAACTCTGATGTTTCTAGCTGTAATCACGAGTACAATATTCGGAAAGCGTACGTTTAACCTGTAGTTTAGGGTCCTAGTATAAAGAATAAGACTTTTCTCCTTGGTCTTGGGAGAACCAAGTTGAAAAATCCCATTGGAATTCTCACTGGTCACTGGAGACTGAGAAGACATCTAAATATCATGGGTATAGAAAACAGCGTGGTTTGCCAAAAAATGTGGAGAAGAGGATGAAACCTCTGTCCACTATGTGGCTGAATGCCCTTTGTATAGTCTCCTTAGATTAAATACTTTAGGTACAAGTACTGTAATGATAGATAAGTTAAGGGAAATTGAATAGAAAAACCTCCTGATCTATATAAAGATCAGGAAGATTTTGCTAGGAGTAGGAATCCGGGTTACATGGGGAAGGCAAAAAAGGCCCACTTGGCCGGCCTGTTTGCGAGATCTTTGATCTACCCGCCTTACTACTATCACTATTATCACTAACCTGCAGTTGCTCCAATCTGCGTTTCACCCAACCAGTGCTCTAACCTTTCTTGTTTGAATATTCAATGAATATTCTACATTTGCTATAGTTGACCTTGAATTGTTGACATCTTTGATCAGTGCAAGATAACTTTCCTATAGCAATATTTTCTCATGGAATAAATGCTATTTTATTAATTAACTCTATTAATTGTATACATTAACTGCCGGTTCCGGTAAATTTATCTAACTCAATTCAATGGGCATATGACATTGACTTATAAAAATAGTTTTATATATCTTAAAATTTATAATTTAAGATATGGACGTTTTTTCAATGATATCTGTATGTATGTGTGTGTGTGTGTGTGTGTGTGTGTGTGTGTGTGTGTGTGTGTGTGTTTGTGTGTGTGTGTGTGTGTGTGTGTGTGTGTGTGTGTGTGTGTGTGTGTGTTTGTGTGTGTGTGTTTGTGTGTGTGTGTTTGTGTGTGTGTGTGTGTGTGTGTGTGTGTGTGTGTGTGTGTGTGTGTGTGTGTGTGTGTGTGGTGTGTGTATGTGTGTATGTGTGTATGTGTGTGTGTGTGTGTGCTTGTATGTGTGGGTGGGTTGGTGTGTACCTAAAAGTTATGTACACGCTACAGCCCACAATCTTTGATAGATAAAATTAGCAAAAACAGTTTTATTTTGCTCATTTCTGTAATATAATTCAATGAAAATTTATTATATAACATGACAAACACGTAGAAGCAACCCACGACTCATTTCAATATTTTGACCTCGTCGTTATCAGGAGGAGAAGGAGAAGAGGAATTCTGACATTAAAGATGAAGTTCTTTCATTTGACCCTTCTGATAGGATTGAGCCGTGGGTACACGGGCTACATTAACTATCCGAGGAGTTAGACTACAGCTAACAGAGAGTACGCACCACTGGTAGTCATATAACTGGTAGTATAATATTATATAATGATTATAATATTATAAATTTATTATAGTTTACAGCAAAAAGAAAAAGTATTCAGGTAGGGTCACCTTCTATTCTTTGGTAGCTACTGATGTCAACTTGCTAGAAGCTAGAAGTCAACTGAAGTGATCTAGAAGTAACTTTTATTATTCTTTGCTATTGAGAAGACTTTTTATAGCAAGGAAACCTCTCCTGAATCTTTCATTCAGATTCAATTTCTCTTCAACAATGCATATATATTACTGATTACAGCTTCCATATCAGATTGTTCTGATAGCTACCACCATATGTTTAGGAATTCACTATTATTAGGTATTAAATAAAAATAATTTTTGGAAGATTATTCCAAGAAGGCGGAGCCAATAATAGACATAGTTACAATGGGTGATTAATTAATTCTGTTCGGGCATTTAAAAATCTCTTTAAGACATTAATATTAGCTGAAATCGTCAAACATTTTGGTAGCCATGACTGCTAAAAAATGAAGGGATTCTACAAAATTTATTTTTATACCCTAAAAATATTTACGAGTTAATTAGATCTGTATATCCATTATCAATTATATTGTATAAATATTTGCTCACTTGACTTCTTTGAAAAAAAGATGCCCTCAATACAAGAGGGTTCATCTAAACTATGAAAAGCATTTTTGTGTAAAATACTAATTTTATCTATCAAAGATTGTGGGCTGTAGCGTGTACATAACTTTTAGGTACACACCAACCCACCCACACATACAAGCACACAGACACACACACACACACACACACACACACACACACACACACACACACACACAAACACACACACACACACACATACATACATACATACAGATATCATTGAAAAAACGTCCAAAAATATCTCATCATGTCAAAATTTCAACACTAATTTTTTTTCACAATGACTGTACTTAATTTATAGTAAAGTAAAAAACAAACTAAACAAGGAATTTAGTATTAAGATTGGATAAATTGTGAATAAATAGTGGCACAGTCTTTGGGCTTTTGTTCTACAGGCTCGTGTTGTAGGCGGGAAAGAAACTTTAATGAACGAATACCCCTTTGTAGCAGCCATCATTGCCAAGGAACTTCACTTATTCGTCTGTGGAGCCAGCATCATAACCCCCAGGCACGTCCTGACCGCAGCCCACTGCACCGAGATCCTCAAGAAAGTCCAACTGGCCGTCATTGTCGGCGCTCACAACGTTTCAAAGAGTATCCAATTCGTCCACTATTTTACTTTTTGCATGTATTATCATTTACAAATCCTTGTATTATTTGGTTACAAAAACAGAAGGAAAGAAGCTGTACCTTGACGAAAGGCTGTAAAATGTTCATTGCTACGTAAATAACTTATTTAATGAAATAAGTCAGTTAATAGAAAAGGATAAGATCAGCTGAAAGCTCAAAGCTCTGACGCTTTCAGATTGTTGCTTGAAGATAGATGCACTACTTTTTTGAGATTTTGAACCATAAATGCAGTGTTTGGCAGTAATTAGAGATATAAAATTATAACTATGTGCTTCATTTGAAATAGGAACGGAAATAGCTTCATAGACACTTATCTATGTGATAGACACTTGTCTTCTTCACTTGTGATTGTCTACAACAATAATAGATGTGTATACAATATGAATTTTCAGTTGTATGCAGTACAACTATTCACATTGAACATTAATTTGTTTCATGGTTTTCTTATTTTATTTCGTGGGTTAGCGTCTAACTACTTTGATTTTCCAACTGTTGTATACAAAAATATTTTTTATAACTGTAGCCTAATATAAAAACGTGTTCCTTTTGTCGAATCTACAAAATTTGTATGATAACTTCATGACTCGAGCTTCTATTAGAATTTGAGATCCACTGTAAGTTTGATATACCTAGTCTAAATTATTTCTGAGTGCCACTGCCTATAACAGTCATTTCATATTCTGAAAAGTTGTGATTGTTGCGTGGTATTCCTAGTTATCTTAGTGCAAATTTATCTCTTTTACACCTAATCCAATTTCATCATATTTCTATCTATTTGGACATCTTAAGGTTCATTTGAGAAAGTATTGCAAATTTTCCTAGTTCTCACCATTTAGGAACTACAGTGGATTTTTTTCTTTACTGTTTGATTTAAGGAGTTTATTGTGCATGAATAAATGAACTTAAAAAATAAACTAAACATATCATAATCATTATTTGAATAGAACTCTATTCTGCAAAATCAAAAAGATTTTTACTTTTAGAAAGATTTTATTTAGAAAGACAAGAAACTTGTCTTTATATTTTGACCAATATTTTAGTAAATTGTTGATCTGAATCACATGTTTAAACTAAATTTATCAATTTTTAAACTCAATTTAATTAAACATGTTCAATATAATTAAATAGCATGTTTGAAAATAACACAATGAAATAGTTTTTAAATTGAATTTCCATATATTAAGAGGCTTTTGATGTGAACTAGAGGGCCAAAACATACATAAAACGTTTCAGATTTTTACTGATAAATTCATGAGAAATGCAAACACTATTCTCATATAATTACTCATTCCAATTTGATTTCAAACATACGTTTTTAAATTTATTGTTAAGCTTGAATGATATTATTATCATAAACAGGGTCAAGGTTAAGGATAAAGTGAAATAAATCCAAGGTTAGCACAGGTGCAAAAATTTCTTATGTTCCTGCTTTGGTGTCAGCTTATGTTTGGTATTATTTATTGGGTAAACAGAACATGAGGTTTCAATCGAAGAATTTAACCTATCAAACTGGAGGACTGGTACCAATTTAGCAGAAACCGTCCTAGTATAGAAGAGTCAACTTTCTCTACCTCGAAACAAACCAAACATAACGAAAATTAATATTGTATAAAAATGAATTGGGTTATTAATATTCTTAAGAGGTATTTGATGTATATGTTACTTTAGTAAGAAATTCTACAGCCGTAATGTATATTAATGAGTTATATAGATGCAGATAAGGGAGTATCTCAAATCATCGACGTAAAAGAAACCATCGAGCACGAAAACTACGATAAGAAGAAACTGAAATTTGACATTTCACTCTTGGTTCTCAAGACCCCTATCAGGTTCAACCAATTCGTTGTACCCGTATGCTTGCCCAATGCTCCCATGAACCTCGTCGGAGATTTCATCAAAGTCCTTGGTAAGGCTTCTCTTTTAGTTCGGTTGACTTGAACTAAATTTTTCAGCCATCTGATAGACTTGATAAATTAACCTTTTATCGACTTAGTGTCAAATAACCATTTGCTTTACAAACTGTATTCATGCCAACAGGCTGGGGTAAACTCTCCTATAAGGGTCCTGACTCCGACGTCTTAATGAAACTAGACCTTAAAGTTCTTCCTCTGTCAGACTGTGTTTCCAGATACAAGCGTTACGTTGACCCCACCGATCCCTATCAAATCTGCACCTTCAGACGTAATAAGGACTCTTGCCAAGTTAGTATTTGTTATAGTATTTCCAACATCGTATTTCGATGAATTTATATATAAACAATTGAAATGATTAAAATTTATAACTAAAATAATTTTATTAATTATATTTTTTTGACTTTAATAAGAAAAATTGAAAACATAGGTAATCTTCGTTTTTTTAATTAAATGTGCTAACATCAGAGAAAGAAATTAGTTTATAAACGTTATTTTTATTTTATTTGCATAAAGTCACAACAATGCTAGTATAACATTATCGGTGACATTGATAACATGTATGATTTGATTAAAAAAGCCAGGAGGGAAAAAGTGTTCCAGTAGTTACACTTCCTAGCGTGGGAATGAAGTCATAATACTTATTAAATAAATCTTATAAGTATATAAGTAAAATTAAGTATAAGAAAGAGAGAGAAAGAAAGAAGAAGTTTACTAAGAAGAATACAAAGTTATAAGTCTCTTGTCCACATCCTTCTTGGCCACTGTCTTCTCAGATTGGCTAAAATATTTTTGGATGATATTTTAAGATCAAAGGATTACTGTTTGGAAGTTTTTGTGGACGGCTTTATAAAGAGATATTCTGTTTCTTGAGCTATTGAGAACTTCAGAAACTTTTTTTTTTCTTCTCTCTTCTTCTGACGACAAACTGTGGTTCTAAATATCAATTATAGCCATCACATATTTGCAACCGTCGGTTGGTTGGTCTCCAACCGTCGCTTCACAAGTGCGCTTGGTGTCCCTATCTCAACTCTCCTGATGGCGGTTCAACCGAAAATTAGAGATAGTAAGTGTGTTCGTTCCTTTGTGAAACGTATATATATATATATATATATACTAAATAATCACAATAAACACGTGATGAAAACTAATGAACGTATAAGCCACAAGGAAAAGTAAAAAACACAGAAAATATGCTCTAAGGCCTTTCAATTATATGTCATCAGAGAGCAACTGAGCATCAGTTGCTCTCTGATGACATATAATTGAAAGGCCTTAGAGCATATTTTCTGTGTTTTTTACTTTTCCTTGTGGCTTATACGTTCATATATATATATATATATATATATATATATATATATATATAATAATATATAGTGATAATCTTAGTCTTGTTTTCCCATTTTCTTATTGTGGTTTGATCATTGATTGTTATTTCACGTGTTTATGTGAAATCTTTATTTATATATATGTGATGTGGAAGTTTTTAGAGAAAGTCTAACAAATAAACTATTGTTAGTTTATATTAAACTATACAATTGATTAATAGTCCTTTCCTTAATTTACAATGAAAACACTAACTAAGATAAACTGTCCATTCACAAGTGATGTCAAGACAACGAACTGTGCAATCACAGGTCAATCAACCAGGCAGTCCTTAGAGCAAAGATTCAAATTTACATATATATATATATATATATGTGTGTGTGTGTTGTGTGTGTGTGTGTGTGTGTGGTGAATTAATAGAATATATTTAATCATAGTTAGATAGAGAAATAGAGAAAGAGACCAATTGTTGCCATTTTGTTTCCACAGGGAGATTCTGGTGGACCCCTGGTCAGGTTCGACCCCGAAACTAACCGCTTCACCCAGGTCGCTCTTGTATCCTACGGAAGGGTTTGTGCCTCCAAGGACCCCACAGTCAACACTGATGTGGCTTACTTCATGCCATGGATCAGGAGAAACGTTGAAAGTATGTAATCTAGTCATAAATACCTGGACCCATTTAACATGATTAAGGATCACTATTATAACTCATAATGTATATTTTGTGCATTCAGGAAATAAATTTTCGTTCCTCTAAACTACAAACACTGAGATATTGAAATTTTACATGTACAGTTTATTTAAAATTAGATTGGTATAAACAAAATTCTGAAATCATCTTGGGATGTGGTATATCCATTTAGAATTGTACCAAACCACATATTACAGAATTTAAAATAATTAAAACAATATATCTTTTATGGTTCTACGATTAAGATATGATCTTATACTAATATTGTAAGGTGTTCTGTTTTGCAACTTTATATTAAAATGTTCCAAACTATTACATATCAGTCTAAGATCCCATGCAGTCTTTCCACTTATCAAGATTCAAAAGAGTTTAAAAAAAAGTATGTCCACGCAACATACTTACAAAATGAATTAATAAAATCAACAACATTATATTACTCAATGCATCATGGGTGACAACTTGCAGTTGTTTATTCTAACTGTAAATGTAACTGCAAATTCTAAATTTATGTCCTCCTAAATCTAATAATTTTTAGTCGAAATTAAAAATATCTGTTAAACAGTAGTATTACAAAAATAACATTCTTAAACTACCTTTGCTACCATAAATCTCAAAGAAGAGTGAAATCATTTTATTTTTCAGAAACTGGAGGAGACAAGCTCTGCACTAAGGTGTAAAAAGGACAAACCTTTTCAAATATTTCAGTTTACATATTGAATAAACATTGCTTGAATTTGGTGAGTTTTTATTTATTGATCATTATACCTGAACCTGATATAAAACATACATTTGATTATAATACAATAATTATGAAATTTAAAAATACATTTGAATGTTTTAAAATATATTCGGTAACAAAAAGTTGTATTAATTTTAGTATTAATAAGAAATTTGTTGACAGTTATATAAGAACAGTTAAAATTGTATTAGATACTTAGACAATATTAACCAATTTCAAACATGACTTGACAGAATCATCACTACATAAACTTTCAGAATTATTTATTATTAAAAGTTATATATTTTCCAATATTTTTCGTATATTTTACAATTTTCCAATATTTTCAACATATGTAACAGATTGTTTTCACTGCAAAACTGTTGGACTGAAATAAATCTATTTTGTTTGGGTATACGTTTTTAGCCACCATCGTAAACATGATTTATGGTCATCACCATCTCTGAATGGCCTCTCTTTAGTGCATAATGAATGATGTATTTGTAAGATTTCAGTTACTGTTTCATTATCATTTATAATTTTAATCCAGTTTGATTCTGGAGAAAAATTGCATTAGGACTGTGCTAAAATATGTATATAAAAATAAGTGGGATATATTCCGGTGTTTACGTGTTAATAAGAGCTCAGGCCAGACAAATCGGCAGTATATAAAAGATGATAACATGAGATACATGCATTAGGAATAATGATATGAATTTCCTATGAACTTTTTTTTATGTAACATCCATTTGTTGTAAAAAAAATACTGCTACCAGAATCTGCTGATAAAGCTAAACTCAGTTGTACTGTTTATTTTGTATTTGTTTGATTGTAATTTTGTTTGTAGTATGTTTTGTAGTTGTGAATTTCACCTACTTATACAACTAGGTGAACAAACACAAAGCAGATCAAATTTGTTCGTAGGATTCACCAGTTTACTTTCGTAATATGTAGACTACTTTAAATTAAACATAAAGTTAAGTTCCTGAGAACATATAAACTTCTAACCAGCCGGATTTTTCACTGTTTCAGTAAATACTTGTTTCTATTAAATGTTTGACTTTCGATACTCTTGAAATAATTAGAAGTATAGAATCAAATGCTAAAATCTTTAATGATAAAAAAAACTACTGTAAAATTAATTGAGCCCAATGTTTAAGAAAAATCAAAGTGACTAAGGAGTATTCTCTCTTAATCAGTTTTTTGCAATCCAGATCAAAACTGGTTTATTAAATCAGATCCAGTTATATATATTGAGCCTTTGGCAATTAACAAGTTGCCTAAAACATGTCTCAGTGAGTCAGAAGCTAAATGTAGTTATTTCCCATTTCCTGTTATTTGTGTGCTATTTGGCACTAGAAGTAACAAATAGCCCTACTTTAGGTATTAGAGATTACTAATTATATAATTAAACAATATCTCTGTATATAAAGTTCATGAGTTTGTTTGTTTGTTCACCCATTTTCCGTGGAGATAGAGACCTGAAATTAAATATATGTTATTTATTACCTGAATAATGTTAATAAAAAGATTTCACATAAACACGTGAAATAACAATCAATGATCAAACCACAATAAGAAATGGGAAAACAAGACAAAGATCTTTTAACCGTTAAAAGCGGTCTTCGTCAGAGTCAAAAACCCAACCAGTCAGTTGGGTTTTTGACTCTGACGAAGACCACTTGTTACGGTTGAAAGATCTTTGTCTTGTTTTCCTATTTCTTATTGTGGTTTGATCATTAAATAATGTTAAATGAAAAAAAATTATCACTATATTCCGAAAATTGGAGCCAGGGTAGCAAGTGTCTTGCGTGTTCGCCGATGACAGTAGTGCAAATATATTATATATAAATGTAACAAAAATATTTTTACTATTGATGAGAAATATCAAAAAATTATACTTAATTCCAAAAAGTACATATAATAGTAGTGTTTTATAGTAACAGTTGTTAAACTGTTATATTGGGTAAAATATTTTCCTTTGATCTTGTGCATTTGTCTAAAATAATAAATGTGTCGTATAACTTTATCTACTCTGGCCTTGGTGTGAATGAATATTCTTAATTAGCGTCAAACGATTTACCAAAATACAAAACTACGTTCTCTCCTCTATCCTTCTACAAATAAGGGTTTTCACTTTTTTTTATATCAGTTCCTATCAGTGGAGAGCATTTCTGATTTCATTGATTATGCCCTCAATCTTGATTATTGAGGTCATAATATAATGGAATTAAAGAGAATATAAACATTGAATAAAAGAGGAATAATGGGACATTCTTTTTTAATTTTTGAGCATGAAAACAACTGAAACTATTTATACTAATGAGCATAAAGCTCCTCATTGGTGTTCTAGAGTTTTGAATTGATGCAACCATATTGACCATAACTTTGAATAGAAGAGACTGCGTAGAGCAAATCAGCTATCCTGAAAAAAGACATCCCAGATTTGAGAGCTAACACATGCCGGCAGTGAAAAGGAGTTCATTATATGTAGCTAATAGGTACTTTGATACATGTGCTTATCCGATGAAGCGAATGGTAATACAACATTCTTGTGTTTCTGTAAACATAAATAATCAAAAAAATTTTGCCAGCTTAAAAAAAATTATTTTAAATTGATTCACAATATTTCGTTTTAAGCACAGGTAGTAGATTTAAATTTACACCGTATTTTTTTTTCAGGGTTACGATACAGTAACAGATATATTCTTCACATATTTGCAAATTAAATGACTTTAAAGTACTAAATGATTAAAATTACTAGTACAATAATTTTAATAAAATTAAAATAGTTTCTATACTTAGCGTGACTTAGTAAACTTGTAGAAACAATGAACTGATTTAAGCTAATTTACAAAGCATCATTCTGCTAATGATTTTGAAAATGTATTCACAATGTACTTAAATTTGTTATGTAAAACCAATCTGCTGATAGTTTTAACTTTTTCTGACTTAATTTAAAATAGTTTTGTGATTACGATATTGTACAGATTAAAGCAAGCGTACCTACACCCTTTTCGATAGATAATGACAAGAATTCGAGAATCATAACAAACATTCAATACTTCAATTATTTCTTTCGCAAATACACCGCATCTGACTCTTAGAGAAGTGAAATTAATATAGATGTAAAAAAAAAATTGCAGAGAAGAACTTGCATTATTTATTATAACGTAAATAACAATGCCCTGAAATTTATACTTTAAAATGAAAACTTCCATTCAATTAAATGCCTTTGATCAAAGTCTTTATAAGTGATAGAATTTATAAGAAATATCAAATGAAAAACAATGACTATTGTCTGACAACAGGAGAAGGGGCAGTTTGGAATAGGAAGGGGTTATCAGAAGACTACCATTGGCATTTCACCCCACACCTCCTCCCGTATTCATCTCCACAATGTACTTCTCGCTTTTGGCTATTTATCTATTCATCATCGCTATCTCTGGTAATTTTTTTTTTCTTTTAATACTCTGGTACACTAGATAACTGTATTTGTTAATGCCAATAATTTATAATCAATATTAAATTAGTGTATAGAGAGACTGCAGCTGTTAAATGAAAAACCAAAAATTCTCAGAGTTTCAACATAGTCTATATAACCATACCTAAGATTTACTAAAGAACACACATATTAAATGTTCAGTAATGTAAAAAAAAATATTCTTAAAAATAAAATATGACTTTTCAAATAGGGGTTTTCAACTTTTTTTTAATAGCTTGGTCATCATTTTGACATATAAATATGAGACCTGTATGAAATAATCATAATGTTTTGAATATTATTATAATCATAAAAATTGCAATCCTATTTCTTACATATAAATATTCACACAAGTATTTTAGCCATGAATGAAATGATTATATCATAATTTTATGATCATATTGTTTTATTATAATTTTATTATCATATTATTATCATAATTTTGATTTCTATAAATACATGTACAAATAAATGATTATTTTTTTAGTTCGTAGAATCAAATCTCTCTCTGAAGATCGTGAATGCTGAGAATACGGTTCACTTTAATGATACATGTTTAAAAGAAGATCAGCTACTTGTTTATACCAAATAAATATTTATATGTATGAATACAGAATACATAAATAATGAAACTCATGAACACCTAAAAGGAGGGGTAATATACTGTATGGCTATTAATAAAGGTAGAAAAAATATTTTGTCATATGATTTAAGATAAAATGAACACGCCAAATATAAAATAATGTCTAAATGACAATAAACAGTTCAGAAATGGTCTTTCCACGAAAGCTACTCGAAAACTCTGTCTTCGTTCAGAGTCCCAATCGCACTGAATCAATAGAACATCTGGTGTGTTACTGCACTGCACTATTAAATCATTTAATAAACTTATGGCAAAGGTTAAAAATAAAGGATAATTTAATTGATAATGTATATGCTCTTAAACTAAATAATAAAGTTTGAATTAAATTCTCTCGATATTTTATTAAATGTGGTCATACGGAGTAAATTCTTGAAAATTTGATTGAACTTCCTGCCTGCACTGACATAAAAAAAGTTTCTCCTGCCTTGGCGAACATCAGATATGACTCATAATTTAACATGTAAATAGTAAAAATCAATAAAACAGAAAAAAATGTATTTGAGATTTCCATATTATTTGATTTACATAAATAATAGGCCATTATTATTTACGAACCGTTTTTTGGTTCATAATATAAAACAACCAAGTCATTGAAGCACTTCAATTATATGCTTAATATGTCTACACTAACACTATGAAACTATTTTTAATACTGTATTTAAAGAAGACATATTTTCAGGCTGCAAGCAAGGAGAAGTATGGGAAAAAGGCTGTAACGTCTGCTTCTGTGACTATTCTGGAGTGGCGGCCTGTTCTGAAATGGAATGTGACGGCCATACAATGATACTGCGCTCACACGGAGACAACCTCATATAATTTTGTTATTTATTCAACCAATATATAAATTTCCTCCACCAAAATTGCAATACTTTACCCTACATTTACGAAATATTTGAAAACTATATCCATTAATTTTGCTATTTCAAGGATATCATTCTAATATACTATGAGTAGTATAAAGTTGCCAATACTGGGACAGCTCATGCGTGGCCACGCCTAATTCCCCACCCCATCTACCCTGAGCAGCCTCTTGCTTAGCTCACTACGCCCCCCACCCCACCACACCCATTGTCCCCCCCTCTTGCTCCGCCTCACCACACCCTCTTCCGGCCAATACGAGGACAGACTCTTCCTTGTTTGACCCCCATTGTTTTGGTGCCATACTGACCTACTTTCAAGGTCACCCACCGCCCACGGGGTTGTGTTATGATTGGAAGTTGAGGTCGAGTCCATGGCAGCACCTGTCAGAGTTGTTATTATTTTATATTATTTTAAATATTATTAGAATAATATTTGTGTTAATGACATGGATAGTCACAATGATAAGGGTCCGTATTATTTTAATATAAATTCGAGTTGTAATAATTTAATCATAATTTGAATGATTGGGATGAAATTATCTCGCACGACAAGCAAAATGCCATTATTTGATTGAATGTATCACTGTGTGGTGATATTGCGTCCGATTAATATAAACAATTTTAATTTTAATCATCCTTTAAACAATTTTAATGATGACTCATGCAACCAAAGTGAGAGATCATGGACCTTAGCCTGTTCTGACTCTGGCTCAAGGTGGATGCGTGGAAAGAATAATTTTAATTCGATAGTGTTAATCGGAGATGACTCATCCGACCAAGTTCGGTATGTCATTGACCTTAGCTTGTCCAGACATGTATGCTGGCTCAAGGCCAACAGACGGGTCTACTCCAGTCCACTAACCTTCTCCACAGCCTCCCTCCTTGTTCAGTCACGCATGCTTGCTCAAGGTCAACCGGTGCCCCCCCCCCCCTACGATGGAAATTTTCAAAATCTTCTATATATAATTTAAACATGTTGAATAAAATTCATTCAAGATGCGAAACAAATTTGGACAGCACATTGCTGTTCATCGAAATAATAGTACAAAATATTGCCTTACAATATTTATTGAATAAGGTGGAATATTTGTAAAACAAAGAGAATAATACGACACTGATATCGAAAAGCGACATTGTCTTATTCGGTCTTTTAAAAGACTATCTGCAAAATGTATTTAAGAATCAGATTCTGAGTGAATTATCATAGATAAAATTTCACGGAACCAAACACACTGACAACGACAAAGACCAAGTCATAGCAAAGCTGAGTAAAAGGAGAAGGGGATGAGTTTCCTAAACAGATGGATCAATAATAGGAAGAAGGAGATGCATTTGAAAATTGGAAGAGATCATTATCACTTCTGCGTACCCGGACCTGAATTAGAGCAACGTCTTGAACGTGGAGATGAAGGAATTAATATGCTAGATGATGCTTGCAAAGAACATGACATTGCCTATAGCCAGCGCAACAAACTGAGTGATAGACATGCCGCAGACAAGGTGTTACAGAAGAAGGCTTGGAAAAGGGTTAAGTCCGTGGATGCAAATTTAAATGAACGTCTCACATCACTCTTGGTGGCTGGTGCTATGAAGGGAAAACGAATGCTTGGACTTGGACTCAATATAAAGAAGAAGAAAAAAAGAGAAATGTAAATAAAAAGAGGAGAAAAAATGTAACAAAATAGTGTTTCTTAAAAAAAATATATTTTCTCATTGTTTCGTTAAATTTTTTTCAATTAAATACACATTGGGTACATTGGTTTTTTGCAATTAATGCTGATAAAAGCTGCCTCTAACGTCCTATTCATTTCCATTTCGCAGCTGGTAAGTCACAGGTAGGGTGAGTAAAATGTTGTTGATGTAGAAAACCTCAGTTGACCAATTCCTCGTGTAGCCTCTTTCAAATGTAGTTCAATATTTGCTACTTCTCACTGGAGTGTTAAATGCAAGCTTGCCAGGTGTTTTCAATTTTTGTAAAAAGGTAAGATTAAATTATTTAGCAATGAGGTGCTAGCGATCTGGGATTGGAGCAAACAAACGGACAGATGTGCTCGCAAAACTCAGAGCCTCTCTTTCATAGACTCTAGCACTATCTTCTCCACCATCTGTCACAGATACAATAAACTTTAGATTCTCTCCGTACATGGGGACTTTGGGTCATACCTTTCCAGGTTCAAAAAGAGGGAGGATGGGAGGTGGATTTGTGGGGCCCTCTCAGAGAGTGTAGCTTACGTTCTAGAGTTATGCCCCAGATATGCCAGAGAGCGTTTTGAATATGAATCTAATACGGGTGAGTTCATGGAATCCACATACAGAAACGCTTTAAAGAAGCACATGGCTCCGTTTCTTAAATTTTTCTATGCTATTGGAAGATGCAAGAGGACAGCAGTATTGCCCTCAAGTGATCTTCATGTTGGTTAACGTCCATACCATGTTGAATACACCGGTTCTCGTAAGATTTACTACGCATGAGAAACGTTAATGTTCTTGTTTTTCTTTTGTTTCTTTTGTTTTCCTTTTCATGAAAGCCTAAAATAATGGGAGTTTATTTTCCAGTTCTGTGCTATAATACTAACTGTTAGAAGTTAAAAAATATCAAAAAATATGCTTCTTTTTAAATTTTATTCAGAAGAATATTTTTTGTTTAGTGGGACCTTTTTGCTTTGCTTTTATTAAATTGTTATAAGATTTTTATTACTTTACTATAAGTAAAGTAATTCGATAGTGTTAATCGAATTTGGCTGTAGAAAATGAAATAACAATTAACTTACAACAATAAGTATGAAAGCAGTAATAAATATTTTATGGAGGATTGAATTACTGTAGTGAAACCGCGTCACCAGTTCGGGAACACTTGCTCGTAATATCTGAATCCCTCTGATAACTGTAATATGATTTAAAACCTTATTTTAACAGTCTAAAATACAAAAAAAAATATACAAAATAATACCAAAAAAAAAAAAAATAAAGTATAGTGATCGTGAAAAAATTCGATCTCGAGATTTTGACGGAATTACATGTTTTGAGGTCCCAGAAGTCGTTTTATGAAGTTTTTACGATGATGTCTGTGTGTGTGTGGGTGGGTGAGTGTGTTAGCATTGCTTCTTACCAAGCTATGGTCCAGAATCTTTGATGGATCAAGTTGATATTTTACACAAAAATGGACCCCATAAAGACAAAGATCCCTATTGTTTGGGAAGAACTATGCATGATGAGAAAGTCACTTTTTTTGCCAAAAACCGTTTTATAGAAAACATTTATTCTCCTAAACTGATAACCCTAGAGTTTTGAAATTTTGACAGTATCTTTAAGGTTACAAATGGAACAAACGAAAAATATATTCAGAATTTTAAAACAACAGGACATATTTTTTTTCAACAAAATGTAAAAATTTTGACTTATAATTCAATCTCAAACCTTGTGAAAGCGATACAAGCCATACTATTTGACGGATCAAAATGAAACTATGCCTAATAATAGAACTTTATGTGGAGAATGAGTTGAGATATTTTTTTTCAAAATTACATTCGCTAAAGGGGCGTTACAGTACGATTTCTGTTTTTAGAAAATGTTTTTTTGACGCTAAACGGCTCATTAAAAAATAATGAAAATTTTACCAAAAATGGAAAGAAAAATTAACAATTCATAAAAAAACAATCATGAAGTTTCAATTACGGGAAAGAGCAATAACGCTATAAAAACTGTTTGTTTATCCTAGAGTAAGAGATCACCTGCTATACTTGTCGATTTTTTTATATTTTTTTACATTGTTTACATTGACTTAGAAATTTTTTGAGCGAATCCACTGAGATAAAATTGATATTTATAAAGGAATAATTTAAATTGTTTATTGACTTATATGACATGTAAGAGGAATAATATTGTGCAGGAAAATAAGAACACTCTCTGTGAAAAAATTCGTATATATGTTATTTGACAAGGGGAAGGAAAATGATCTTATTAAATACTAAGAAGCTATAAAATTCCCAGTATAATAATTCTGTTAAAAACCAAAAATGTAAAAGATAATTCAAAATTGAAATCTTTCGTTTAGAGATTAATAAATGTAATTATCGTACATCTTTAATTAACAAATCACCTTAAAACAACATTTTCTTCGCTGTTTAAGATGTTTTTCAGAGAAAAAAAGGGTATTTTCCTGTTTTAAATTTGAAAATTTTACTTTAATATTCAATGTAGAAGGATGTCAAGTAAACGATGTAAGAAATCTACTAACTATTTGAACAATAGCCATGTTCACTTGTAGGAGAATATTTCGTTTCAAGAAATGTTCACTTTGGTTTTTCAAAAATGTTATTACTACTGTAGTTATACTAATGAAATTATTTGCAAATAATAAATTATTTGTGATGTACAAAATAAGGTTATAAATTGATATGTCCTTCAATCACTATCTGTACTACCTCACGAATGAAATGCTAATAATTATATCCCATTTAGATATTTATGTTATGCTTAAATGAGACGTTATGTTTTATATACTCAAGAAATTTGACATTAAGTTTCTTATAGTAAAGTAGAGTGGAGGCCACTCCCAGATTTTTTTTTGATGTAGAGTCGTAGAAGCTTTCCTCCGCGTAGTTAACCTCGGGTGTATCTCGGAGATTTTGTTTGCCTCTATCCTAGGCTAGAGCTTGTAGCTCCCGAGATGCGGCAAAAGAGCTTTCACGTAAAAAAGGCATCAGTCTGTTTTGTTGTTGTTTTCAGCGATATGGCTGAATAAGCTGGGAGCGCTAAATAATACCAAAACAGATATAATAAACTTGATATTTGTGGATTAGGTTTAATTCAACTGTAGAAGAGCTGTTGAAGGGATTAGAATGAATAAGAAGCAACAGACCAGCAGAATTAAACATATATTAAAGTTGTTTACATGCGAATAATGAAATGGTGAAAATTATCTCATAGTTATAGGCTAAGCTGAAGCAAGAAATCTAGAATAAATCATTGTGCAAAACCGAAAGCCTGGAGACTGTTTTCACCTAATAATACTCTGAATTAATCACTAAACTTATTTACGTCAACTTAGTTTTGGCTGTAGAAAATGAAATAACAATTAACTTACAACAATAAGTATGAAAGCAGTAATAAATATTTTATGGAGGATTGAATTACTGTAGTGAAACCGCGTCACCAGTTCGGGAACACTTGCTCGTAATATCTGAATCCCTCTGATAACTGTAATATGATTTAAAACCTTATTTTAACAGTCTAACACTTCACTTTGACTGTGAATTGGTTGATTCCAGGTAACAAATTATTTAATCCATTTATTCTTTTATCTAGTACTTCATAGTCACATATTTATAAAATCTTTATTGAACCAATTTCCTTGATTCTTTTAATGATTTTTTTCTTAATCAAAATAAAAATGTGTTAATCTTTTTATATATAAATTTTAATGTTAAATTTAGAATAAAATCCCACTCAGATCTACAAGACATTCTAAGATCCCTGAATCGCTAGCAATAGTTACATCAAACGGCTGTAGCTAACAGATTTCAAAAATTAATTATTTGTCTAGTGGGCAGATTGTTGAATGATTATGGTACATCATCTAACAATATCTATCTTTTCATTATTCAAATATTCTAAAATCTTCATTTAAATCCCACCTAACAGAATATATACGATATTTTTATAGATGGCTATATTATGATTTATAAATTTCTGTTTATGTGTTTACTTATGAGCAAAAAGAGGTTGATAAGATGAAAAGATAAAACATTATAGACAGCGTTTCCCAAATTTTACATACGCGGGCTATCATTTCAACACTTCTCAACTCAAACCGACTCTTTTTAAAAGAGAATTGGTTCTCAGGAAGCACATTGTGAACAAAAACCTATAGCTGGTAAAATATTGATTTCTATGAAAGAGGTAAAATTAATATAGATATTATTATGCAATTTTGTTTTTCCAAACTGAATATCAGAGTGAGTAGATGATAGTCGCTAAAAATTAATTACTTCATTTCTATGGTACATTATTAAATAATGATATTAATTTATAAGTATAGCTGATTACCAATGTGCTTGTAATTAAATTTTCCTTGTATATATTTCCTTGAATTTGATGAAAATACATTAACAATCCTTTAAGTACTAATGAATTGTTAATTATAACGTAGTTTAGCAAATAATATTTAAAATGACACAGTCAAGTAAAATAAAACGCATTAAGTGATATTCATTAACAATTAAATAAAACTAGATTGTTTAAGCAATTATCAAAGAAATAATTTAAAATCTGTTTCTCTCTATATGTTTATATAAATTACTATGTGCTTTAATAAAAAGTAAAATACTAACAATAACTATTACATTTTACTGCACTGAAATATTTTAATCCAATTTGCGAAATCATTGTTCCAAATAGTATCAAGAGAAAACAAATTAATGATGTTTATTTTGTTAAAAGAGATCCAAATAGAAAAAAAAATCTGGAGTGGCCTGCACTCAACTTTACTATAAGTAAACTTAATATCAATCTTCTTGGGTATATAATATATAATGATTTATTTAAGCATAATGAAAACATTTAAATGGAGAAATGCTTATTAGTCTTTCATTTCTGAGGTTGTACAGATAGTGATTTATCGACTTATCAATATATAAGCTTATTTTTGTATATCACACAGGTGATGCAAATAATCTCACTAGTATAACTACAGTAGTAATAATATTTTTGAAAAACCAAAGTGAAAATTTCTTTATACGAAATAATCTCCTACAAGAGAACATGGCGTTTGTTCAAATAGCTAGTCGATTTCATATATCGGTTACTTGACCTCCTTCTACATTGAATATTTATGTCCAATTTTCAAATTTAAATCAGGAAAATACTCTTATTTTCTCTGAAAAACATAATAAACATCGAAGAAAATATGTTGTTTTAAGATGATTTATAATTAAGGATGTACGATAATTACATTTATTAATCTTCAAACGAAAGATTTAAATTTTAATTGTCTTTTACATTTTTGGTCTTTTATAGAATTATTATAGTGGGAATTTTATGGCTTCTTAGTATTTATTGAAATCATTTTCCTTCCCTTTTGTCGAAAATTATATTCTAATTTTCTCTGAGTGAGTGTTATCTTTTTTCCTGAGTCTTGTACTCTGTTATAAGCTTGCTATGAATGTAAATTGAGAAATCTGGAGTGGCCTACACTCAACTTTACTATAAGCAAACTTAATATAAATCTTCTTGGGTATATAATATATAATGTCTCATTTATGCATAATATAATTCTCTAAATAGGAGATGTTTATTAGTCTTTCATTCCTGAGGTAGTACAGATAGTTATTGATCCACTTATCAATATATAAGCATTTTTTGTATGCCACAGAAATAATGGATATACAATCATTAGTATAACTACAGCAGTAATAACATTATGAAAAGCCAAAGTGAAAATTTGCTTATACGTAATAATTTCCTACAAGATAGCATGACTTTTGCTCCAATAGCCCTTGGATCTCTTACATAGATTATCTGACCTCCTTCTACATATAATACATAAGACAAATTTTCCCATTTAGAACTTGAAAATATTTTAAGTATTTTAAAAACATTACCAAGTTTTTGTCTGAAATGTCAAAAACATGTAAGAAATAATGTCGTTTTCAGATAATTTTTAATTTAAGATTTGGATAATTTCATTTATTATTTTTAAAAGAATTTTTTTTTATTTCTGAATAATCTTCTACATTTTTGATATTTTATCAAATTATTATACCGGGAATTTCATGGCATGCTTAAATTTTTTAAAAACTAAGTTTTCTTTCCCTTTGTCAAAAATCATAAAAAACTAATTTATTGGTAATTTCTGAGTAACATTCTGAGGGAATGTTATTTTTTCCCATGTGCTTTACTCTGTTGTAAGTTTGCTGTAAATATATATTTAGAAAAAATAGATTGGTAATTAGCCCCCTTTGCATTCTTAAATCAAGTTCAAAGCCAACTTTTCTGTATAATTTTAAAAGTAAAAGCTGGAAGATTGAAATTTTTAAAAATATTGGTATGAATTATTAGACTAGAATAGTGAACAAACTGGAAATTAGACAAAAACAAAGAAACCCTCCTATAGGACGTAAAAGTTCATTCCAAAAACTTCAATATTATCCAATAATAATGTTATTCATAAACGTAAAAAAATCAGGATCTGGATATTAAGCTTTGTAGAATTGTGCAACATATAGATTGATTAGAACAATTTGTCAGACAAACCCATCATACTATAAAAAGGAGCAGAGATTATATGTTTTCTGTATCTAGTGTTTCAGTTGGGTTTTTGACTCTGACGAAGACCGCTTGTTACGGTTGAAAGATCTTTGTCTTGTTTTCCCAATTCTTATTGTGGTTTGATCATTGATTGTTATTTCACGTGTTTATGTGAAATGTTTTTATATAAGTCTTCTGTATACGTTTAAACACTCCTATCTTGTAGGCATCAATTTTATTATATTAGCCACATTAACATCAACTAGGAAAACGAAATCAGACAAATTCACGTCACGTAATTCTGAAATGCTGAAAAATAGTCACTTCACTTTGTTTTTATGCAAAGTTGACGTTTAGATTAAGCATCAACTATCAAAATGTTTCACACGCAGGCTATGTTTTCTTCACGTCATAATTAAACCGGATCTTTGAATTTGACGATTGACGGAGGTATACCAATGAATACTAAACCTAAAATGAATCAGGTGCATTATTTGTCATTAGCAGAAATCAAAATAACTGTAAAACACATGTTTACACTAAATAAATGTTCAACAGTTGTATTAGTGCTAGAATTGGAATTATTTCATTAAGAAATATTTAGCCATTAATTAAATATCTGCCACATAGTCGTTACTTTTACATTAGATACAATTCTTTTTGTAAGAATCTCTATTTTTTTTATCCTACCTATTTGATAACAATAGTATTTATGCTACCCCCTTACAGAAATTAGTTTAACTAGCTTCGTATAAAAGCAATATAAAAACCTCATATTTTGATTTGAGTTGAAGTGAATTCTGTTAACCTTGCTTATATAAATATCAACGGAATTCATTTCACATCTACATTGATATTGAGTCAGCATGCACAAGATGTTTTGTAAGTGGTGTAGAAATAGTATTGATTATAGTTGTGTTGCCATATTATCTAGTTCTTGTAAGTAATTCATATTTTTAATCAGATAGAAGATGAAGCTGCTTCTCATTGCACTAACGGTAGGAGTAATTCATAAAAACTTGGTTCATGGTGACTTCGTTTCCCCAAAATTTACAGTCAGCAACATCACCACTAGATCCTCGTCATCCTCTTGTAACGCTGCCTTACAGGTTCTTTTCTTGTATATGTACCCGCATATATGTTTCGATATATATAAAATATCTATATGAAATTTCAATATGTATTATTTTTATATTTTTACCACTTTCTTTGAATTTATAGACCAATAAGATAGACGTGTGCCTCAATTCAAGGCGTTATGCGATCCGTGCTGAAGGATGGATGATACGGGGGTACCAGGCGACTCTCTTGAGTAAATAGCCTTACTCCGATAAGTTGATCTCTGCTTGAGCGGTGGTATTAATACCACCGATAGAGCTACAGGGATTTCGCTCTGTATGGAAATAAGGAGAAAGTCCAGAGACCATCCTCCGGAAGCGCAGAGGAACCAAAAGCGTTAACTAGTGGGAGCCAAACTCCCACAAGTGCATCTAAGGACCTGAAGAAGGAGAAAGGAAGTCGCTTTCTTCCTTTAGGGAGCCTGAATAGTAATTATCAATGATGGTAAAGTGCAGATTCTACGAAGAGTAAGAAACACCGTTGCACCTACTGACTGACTGTGGGGCAACTTTGCTGCGCAGAGGTAGGTGCTTCGGGACACTCAGCAAAAACATAGAAAAACTTTTACCGCTGGATCCAGCAAATGTGCTGAGTTTCTTGGAGACGTTGAAGCTAACTGTTGGAGTACTT
Source organism: Hermatobates lingyangjiaoensis (assembly GCA_026182355.1). Taxonomy (NCBI): domain Eukaryota; kingdom Metazoa; phylum Arthropoda; class Insecta; order Hemiptera; family Hermatobatidae; genus Hermatobates; species Hermatobates lingyangjiaoensis. Next base: position 586,817 of record JAPFBL010000023.1, read on the forward strand.
TAGTACCGAAGGGGGAAGTACATACAATAGTTTTTAAAACGCAGTACTACAGTCACTCTTAAATAATAATAATAGAAAAAAAAGATAGAAGTGTACTTTAAGTTTTTACGAAGTTTTACAATGAATTTGTAGCATTAACTAAATCATTAATCTTCAATGCTGAATAAAAATTAAATATATATTTGTACCAAATTCTATTCTCATCATATCAGCATCATATAACTACTACAATATAATAGTTGTACGACACACACAGTGTTAAATAAGAAAAACATATTAAATAAGAAATACCTTTGTTTTGTTATCAAGTAGATCCTTCATAATTTTAATTTATATTGTTCCAACATTAAATAGGTGTTCTAGTTATGAAGGAAATTAATAATCTGTCAAACTGTGAAATGGTTAGTGTGGTACTTCTCGGGGATACCACTAAAAGAATATTATTACTCATTCTTAAATAAAGATTCAAGATATATAGATAAGGTGAAAGTGGAATTAATGAAACGAGTGTTGTCTTGCAGAATCGTATCGTTGGAGGTGAAGAAACTATTCCAAATGAATTCCCTTTTATGGTCATCGTTTTTAAACATATAAACGACAAGTGGGTTATATGCGGCGGCAGTATAATTACTAAACTACACATTCTGACTGCTGCTCATTGCACTTATGAAGCTGATTATATCATGGTCTCTGTGGGTGCTCACAACCAACACGAAGGTAAGTAACCGCTTTTGCATTGTAAGTCAAATGTAAACGTTAAAACAAGTCTAATTCATTCCCATAAAGCATATTTGATTATTACCAGACATCTGTCCGAGATAAAAATTGGTCTTCTCTAATGAGTTATGGCACATGAGGAGGAGGGGGGGGGGGGGCAGTTTTGCAGGTTAACGGACTCACCTATGAGCTGGTAGTTCTGTGGTTCGATCCCTACCCCTGGCTCTCCATTTATTAACACGAGAGCTGAATAAATCTGAGTGCGTCGTTGAGAACGTAAATCCGTCGGTCCGGAGTCTGTACGATGTCAGATACTCGTTAAAAACGCACTTGTTTTATGCAAAATTTAGGACTCCCAAAGCAGAATCTGTAGAATCACCGATCAAAGCAATAGAAAATTTAAAGCAGGTTTTTATTAATAATTGCTACAGTAACAGTGAATTTGATAAAACTCTTAAAAACTATATCAATCAGAAAAATGAAAGAAATGGGGGAGGTGAAGTAACAAATCAAACTACCTACAAGATATACTATGAAAACCAACTTTCTGACAGCTATAAAACAGACGAAAGAATACTTAAAACAATATTAATGAACAATATCAAGGTCAAAAAGCAAGAAGACAGGATGCTGCTTATTATTTTCTATAAGAACAAAACCACTATGCAACTGATTAAAAGGGACCAGCATGAGAAGAAACAGCCACTGAAACAAACGAACCAAGTATATGAGTTTCAATGTCCACTGGGAAACTGTGAATTCCTAAATTACTCATGTATAGGATCAACGAGTACTACCCTTTCTAGGAGGCTGACAATGCATCTGGTTTCAGGAGCCCCTAAAGAACACTTCCAAAAGATACAAAAAACAAAAATTTCAAGGGAAACTATGGTCAATAACACTAGAATAATAGCAGCGGAAAAGGATTGAAAAAGACTCAGGATACTAAAAGCGCTATACATACTGGAAAAAGCTCCAAGTATGATCAAAAAGATAACTTAACCAACCAGTTGCGCTTGTTTGGAAACCTAGGGCTGGTTATGCCAACGCTGACAACCCCTAACCTGACTGTGTAACCTTTTGTTTACCTGTTCATTTATATTGATTAAGCAATGTGGTTTTAAGTATTAGATGAATTTGTTAAGTGTAGTTTTAATTCTTTTAAAAATTAAAATATTTTTTGCTGAAGATGGTGGATGTAACACCGAAATATGTCCAATAATAAATTAAAAAATTATAGTGATTTAATTTTTAAGTTGATCTATGATTTAAAAAAAATTTTTCGTAATTTGGAAAAATATAAGACGAAATTGAACCAAGTGGAAACAGACATCCAGTTTTTAAAAGCATGCATTGAAGAAGGACTGCTCCCAACTTTTACAAATATATATATATATATATATATAATTATAATATATATATAATATCAATACATATATATATGTTGAATGCCAGATTAGATATTGTAAAAGACGAGCCAATCCCTGTTACGTATTACTTTGGGCACTACGTAACGGGGAAAAGGTCTACATACACCCACATCAATAGAATTAACAGAAAACACCAACAACCAGTATCTAATGAAATCCACTAAGCCCATAGTAAACACCGAGTTCCACGAGGTACACTTCCAAGCCAGGACGCCAAGACCTTCATCCAACTCTATTGGAAAATTAAGTAGGGACTGCGAGCCCTCTCCCGGAGTGAAGGCTGAGGCGGCCGAGCAGACGGAGTGTGCTAAGGAGAAACGTGTTCAACGAATAAACACCCACAACCAATAAGAAGTGCCCAAAGTAATACGTAACAGGGATTGGCTCGTCTTTTACAATATATATATATATATATATAAAGATTTCACATAAACACGTGAAACAACAATCAATGATCAAACCACAATAAGAAATGGGAAAACAAGACTAAGATCTTTCAACCGTAACAAGCGGTCTTCGTCAGAGTCAAAAACCCAACTTTTGGGATTATTATATATATATATATTAATATATATATATATATAGACAACAGATATATATATATGAGTAACAGTTTGCTTCTCAATGCGAGTACTTCGCACTTCTTCCTGATAACGACAGATATCAAAATATCGAAGTGAGTTCTGTAGTGACTTCCTATGTTTTTTTCCTATTTGTTAAAGTTAACGTTTTTTTCCTATTTATTCCGGTGTTAATTTATAGGTGGTGAAAAGTACGCGGTACAAGAAATCATTGAACACGAGGACTTCGATTATGACCGAAAAAGGAACGACATCTCCCTACTGGTGCTCGGAGAACCCGTCACTTACAGTGACTTCGTGTGTCCAGTGTGTTTGTCCAGTGCTTCTATGGATCTAGTAGGACAGGAGTTTACAGTTCTCGGTAAGGTTCTTTTATTTGTCTATGTTAAACAAAATCTAACATGAAAGTCATTTACTAGGTATATTGAAAGGCAAAATGACTCATATTTTTTTATGAATGTTTTATTCAATCTATTGAAGAATGCCATTTTACCTGCACAGGTTGGGGTTTGCTCTCTAACGTAGACCCTCCGAGTGATGTCTTGATGAAGGTTGACGTGGAGGTTGTGCCTTTCTCAAAATGTGTTTCCAAGTTGAAAGGTGTCAGTGAAACTGAAATTGATAAAGCAATCTGCACATTTGAATCTGGGAAGGACGCTTGCTCGGTCAGTATTTTGTTCTTTTCTTCCAGAAAAATGATATTCTAAGTATTTCTATAATACCTACTTAGTAATACTAATTAAGATTTTTGAAACAAGTAAAATTACCTTTTTTTATTTTGGTTCAGAAAGAATTTCCAAAATTGTAGTCATTTTTGTAAAAGTAACTGCTTAAATATAATTGAAATTAATAGCATGTGTTAAGAAAAATCAAAATTTCCTATACAATTTAATACATTTATTGATCAGATATTTAAATATAGTCGTTGAAAATTGTTTAAACAATATGGTTTAAGATAATCAACATGTCTTATATATGAAGTTTAAAAATGGTTTTAATCTATTGTGATAAAGCTCCACCACCAACAAGCTCTCTTGGGAGGTCAATTGTAGATTCTACAACACATTCATGGACTTTTTTTAGGGAATGTTTGTGTATTTTACTATCTCATGTATGTTGTTTACTTTTTAACGTAGTACATTTTACGTTTTCCTTAAAATTTACGTTTTCCTTATTTAAAGATAAGCTGCTCTTTCACGTATGTCCTATGGATTAAGAGGTCAGCCTTGATCGGAAGTAAATGAGTTTTCGGTCGAGATAAGAAGAATAAAATGATCGTTACCTATACAAATAGTAGACCGCAATCTCAATTCTGTAAAGATAGATTGTGGCTGTAGATTGCATGACAGCTAGACTCTAGAATAGAATAGTACAGGTTAGTTCTGATAGGCTTTTTGGCATATCTTTCCATTTTTATGGGGTAGGGGGCGCTGGCAGGCTATTCTAGAAGACAAGGGGGCGCTGGCAGTCTATTCCAGAAGACAAGGGGGCGCCAGCCAGAAAAAGTTTGGGAAACCCTGGTGTATATGTTTCTAGAATTACTCTTTAGAAGGTCCTCTGAGAATACCTTTAAACCTTTTTGATAGTGTCTATGTGTTATGGATGGATGATGGTTTATCCAAAGGATATGTACTCCATAAAAGCCACATTGCATTATAGCTTCTTTTGATTTAATATCATGAAACAGCACCTAATATATAGAAGAATTGAATAACTTTTGAGATAAACAGTACTACAACAAAAAAAAAAGTTGAGTTATCCAGAATATTTATTTGAAACACTTTACCTTAATTCTGTAACAGTTATAGAAGAGATATGAAAATGAAAAAAATAATGATGTGAAAAATATTAACAGATTTTATATGAAAATATAAACAAATAATAATACTTTTTTATAGTTACCGTAAAAAATAATAATTTTACTAACACTTCAACGCTTGAATTTGTATGAAGATTTTTTTTTAATTCTACATTGAGATACTTTTTATTTTTCTGTAATACACATTGTTAAACTTCTTTATGTTTCAGAAACCATGTGTTTGATAGGTAGCATATGTTTGTGCATGTGTGTATGTCTGAGTTATATATTTGAGACTTGCAAAAAAGCTAAAATTCCACTACTAATACTGATTATTGATAATTTTATTTCCAAAGGGAGACTCTGGTGGCCCATTGATTAGAATAGATGACCAAAGCCACCGTTACATCCAAGTCGCTCTTGTTTCCTTTGGAGCTGTTAACAATTGCGGTGGAGATACTCCTAGTGTCAACACAGATGTGGCCTATTACTTCCCTTGGATCAGAACAACTGTAGAAAGTAAATGATTTCATTTTAAAACTCTTTAGTCATATAAGATGAGTCTGAAAAGTCACTTTTATCTTCTAAAAAACAAAAATAAAAATTACTCTACAATCATTTTCAATTTACTTGACTAACTATATTTTGGTCACAACTGCTTCTTTTCTCGTTGAAATATGTCACAGTATATAAAAAAATCATTCTTATTTTTATATTTTTTTTCCTGTATAAGTTCAATATTTTCCCATAGTTCAACCTTTAATAACATAGTGGGAAGCCCTTCATGAAACATTATTCAGACCATGTCTTCATCTAATCTGTATAAGCTATAAATTTATAGAAAATTGATAAAAAAAAATACATACAGATTCAAACATTTTAAAAGCCTACAATAAAATAAAACAGTGAAAATTTGCTTTTAATATTAATTGATAGTATTTATTTTAAAATTTTATTTTTATCAAAAACTGAACTGAATGAAAACTCTATGAGTGTGTGATTATATTGATAAAATAATGTTTAATATAAAACAAAGAGTATTATATACTATTTACTATGACATAAATAAACAATAAAAAAGATTTGTTTTTATATGTGGCTACAAAAGAAATGGACTTAAAAATTAGTACTATTTGCTTTGAAGAATCTTATTTTTTTCTATCTGATTACAAACATTGTTCAATATTTTTATATTTTATATACTAATGACATTTTCTAATTTAAAAAGATTTTGTTCTACTATAAAAAGTTGAAAATGCTTTAGTTTTAATCGTTCAGATTAGTAAGTACAGGCACGGTTCTGTTTTTATTCTTTTAATTAAGAAAACATTAAATGAAATAAAATAGATAAAAACTGCTTAAATTTATTTTCGTTAGAGGTATTTAAATACTGAATTGATCATCAGAAATATTATTAAAATATTAATTTTATGTAAATCATAGAACTATTATAAGTTTATTACTTAAATTATTTCTCTGGAATCCTTTTAAATAGACGTAGCAGTAAATATAGAGTGTGACTCTTTAAAATAGAACAACTTCATTGGATTCCGTGTTTACTTTATTTAATGTTTTCTCAGCAGATATTGTCTTCATAAAGAACTTGATGGACTAATATTTTCTTTTATCTTTCAGGAACAGGAGGAGAAGATGTCTGCACTATATAATAGTGTTCGGATATTCTTGAAATTTCAATTCACGCGAACAATAAACTTGACGTAAACTTAAAAAAATTAATTTTATTTCGTTTCCTCAAAACTATTGGTTTTTACGTAACTTTTTCCACTAGTTTGTTGTTAGCATAGTTGATATAAAATATGTAATAATATATAAATATGTAAATATAAAAAAAATTGTTAAGCATATATTATATATTTACGACTAAAATGAGTTAAATTAAAAAAATAAGGTTATAAATCCGAATCTTGTACTATAGGAAAGTCAACAGTAGTTTGAAGGTCAACACGACTTCAAGTCAAGTTATTTTGAAAATGTGATTTGATAGTACATACTACAAAGGAACAGAATTACACTAAAATTACAACCTTTACGTTTTAGCGTAGTCAAGAGATAGTGTCCATTTTGACAAAGGGAGGTTTTTTTTACCTGTATAAGTTCAATATTTTTCCATGAACACCTAGTGAAATATTTTTAATGACATAGTGAGAAGTTCTTCATGAAACATGTTTCAGACCATGTGACATCTAATCTGTATAAGCTATAAATTTATAGAAAATTGATAAAAGTTATTTAACATGAAACATTAATACTACAGTTACACATATAATTTTTGTGTTTGAGTGTGTTAAAAATTTCCTAACACACTCACATTACAGTAGCATCAGAAACGCATTTACAGTTTCTGTGGTAAATAAATTAATTCAAAAATTCTCAACGGGTCTCAAAAATGTAAATAATTAATATATAAAAAAATATGATTTTATTATTATTCAACACACTTAAAGTAAATGAACAAGTTTTTGATTCAGGAAATGTATACGATATTACGGTCGCTTGTATGTGCGCGTTATAGCACTGCTTTTTTTCTCTATTAATAGCGATCTAGTGAAATAATATTAAGAGAAGTTGAAAAGTTTGATATCATTGGAAAACCATTTTGAACATGTTGAATGAGTTTACTACACAACCAAAAGTATTTATCAGACTGAATAGTTATAAATTATTAATTCACTGCATTTATTAATTAAACGCATTTACATGTGTTTTGAGTAACCATAACATGGAATACCTCCCTTTTATGACCTTCCTTTAAACATTATGAAAATAATATTTTAACTGATTTAAATGTTTTGAAGTTATAATTTTTACTTTCTTACTTTCCTTAAACTAAAGTAAACTATTTGGAAAGTGAGAGAAATTTTATTTCCTTCTGATATCAATATATATGTTAGTGTACATATATCCAGAAATTGGTTTAAAAAAAAAAATTAAAAGAAAGTTGAAACAGAAGTTTAGAAGTATGGCAGATTTTAGTTGGAACACAGCTTCTTTCAATTTATAACATTTTCATAGCATTTATTTGTTAATTTTTTGTAAGAGATTAAACCAGAAAGAAACTCTTTCCAAAATCTGGAGAGGCCAAACTCGACCTTACTGAATATCAAACTATGTAGTGAAGTTTATTATCAGACAAATATACGAACAATTTCATAACTTCATTTGTTTTAATCTGGCAATATCCATATTATTAGTAATAAAAAAACATTAAATCATTGATCCAAAACAATCAAACGTATTAATATTATTATTATCACTATTATAGTCAAGGGCTAAATCTCATCGGAATTGCGTGCACAGTGGTCATTTTTGTTTTTCCCTTTGTCGTATCTAGAATCAACATAAACCTTATACACTTTAATGAACTACATAGTTACTCATAGATAAGAATCCTTCACTTCATTAGCTCAAGAAGTCATCGTTATGTCAGAGTAGCGATTACCTTGTATTTATATAGAATATGTAAACTTTCCAATCTCTGCCGCACATAATTTGCATCATTCATATCATGTTAACGCAGTGACCATAAATGCTACTTAAGAAGATAATGTCCTGTTAGGTAAGTTACATATAATTGCAAACTCCTTCTTTGAATATTTATTATTTCCTTTACAAATTTAAATTCTATCATAATAAGTATTTTAGACTAAATTAGACACGTATGTTGTAGCACCCTTTTATCTGCTAACTTCTTTATTCATAAATTAACTGTTTGGTTTTTATTGTATTTAGTTCTTTATTAAAATTATTTTCATTGATAAAAAATCGTATTAGTCGATCTATTATATAACGAAAGGCTAATATTTTTATACTAGCGTCTTATAAAACGTATAGCGCGCCAAAAATTCTTTGGATAGATATCTACACTTTACACACACCTACAATATTCTTTGGATATTCTTTGGATACACACTACAAGCACACACACAGACACACACACACACACACACACACACACACACACACACATACCATCGATACTATGTCAAAAATGGACTTGCGAACCCATAAAAGATGTAAATACGTCAAAATCTCGAGAGTAATTTTTGCTTGATTTTTACTAGTACGAGTATTAAAGCACAAATATGTGTATGTATTTGTGTGTGTGTGTGCTTGTAGTGTGTGTGTTAAGTAGATGAAGTTCATACCAGTATTTAACCTATTGATAAGTACTATAATGTAGATAACCTTCATTGTCTTTGAGCACAATTGCCACATGGAAGAGTCACTTCTTAACCAAAATGTGATGTTAGCCAACATATTTTACACTTAAACTACTATGTTTAGGATATTGATAGTTTAAAATTATTTTTAATTAACTGCATCATCAACAGAAATAAAATTGTATATATAACAGCAAAGTTTAGTACTGATAAAAAAATAACTTTTTTTTACTTATTCTCGATTGTGAAAACTGTTTGTCGGATCATTATGAAATTATAACCAAAAATAGTTCCTTCTGATTGAATGAGCTGGATAGTTATTGTTGAAATAACGATGGATTTTATACAGATAATAAAATATCTAATTACATAATAGTAAAAATTGATAAATACAATTAGCTACATCCAGTAAGTCATAAAAACTAATTGGTAGGACTCCTATCATCCCAAGTAGCAGTATAACTGTAAAAACTGAAACTCAATCTAGAATCATGAATAATCTGTTTTCCTGGTTGGTTTTGTTTATATTAACTTAGTGAATGGACTCTTAATGAATTGATATTTAAGTATTACAAAATGTGTAATGAATTATATTCATAGAAAGAACTCACATAAAAGAGATCACAAAATCTCACTACATTTCACAACCTGGAAATATTGTACGAGAGGCAGTTCAAAAATAGTAGTGCGTTTTTGCGATACTTTTTATGCGTGTTCTTTTTGGAAATTTAGTTTATTTAGTTTTGTGGACTCACTTTGTTTGAGTGCTTTAAATATCTTTAAGATATTTTAATCAGTGGAAATTGTGGCTTGTTTATTATTTGTTACCCATTTTAGTAATGGGCGAGGCTTATTAACTGCTGGTTATACAATGGGAGTCCTAAATTTTGCCTAACTCAAGTGTATTAAAAGTAGAGATCTTTAAGGAATACTTGACACTGAGTCCGGTTTAACTTCCTCTAGTATCGTGTAGCCACCTATGCCAGGTCCAGTTTGGACACTCTTGGTTGTTTGTAGACCAAGAGTGACTAAAGAGCTACACGTTTATTTAAAAAATAAACGTCTCGATTCAAGTGATATAGCCTTATATGTGTGTAAAAGGCTTGGGCACATAAAAAATTAAAACAGGTTTAACTTCCTCTCCGATGTACGGAGAGGTACGTGCTCACAAAATTCACCTCCTGCCTGAATAAATCGAGGGTCAGGTGGGTATCAAACACTGGACCTACCACTTCAGAGGCGAGTACGTTAACCACTGAGCCAACCTGGAGTTCTTACCTAAAAAATGTTCTGTAAACAGTCTACGTTTCCTAACCTGTAAAAAATCTGAAAGTTCGATATACAACTCTTAATATTTTTAAAACCTCCACTCTTTTTGTATAATATTGTTGCATAAGAAAGTTTCTTTATCATTGTTTGTAACAAACTAGATCCTAATATTAAACTACTTCCCATACAAACAATATTTATACAAAAAATAATCCCATACAAACAATATTTTACTACGAATATCTTATAAGCTTCAAATAACGGAAGCCTAAAATTAAACAAAAAATGACAACCTTAGGTTCTGCCTATAGTTACATGAGAAATGTTTTGTAAATATGCACGTAAAAATGATAACTTACGTATCAGATAGTATATCAACAGAATCAGTTCCAAAAACTTAGATTAACTATGTAGAAACATTATGTTTTGAAGAAATCACTCTGTTCTGTTTCTTAAATATTAAAGGAACTTTTAATTACATACCATAGAATTCATTGAATCAAAACTAATATATAGATGTTATAATCCTAGAAATTTAGAATGAATTACAATAATGTGAGCGAGAATAATTAATGGTATTGCAGTGCTTGGGGGTCAGGCTAGCTCAGTGGTTACATGCTCGCCTCTGATCTGATAGGACCGGGGTTCGATCCCCACCTGGCCCTCGATTTATTCATGCGGGAGGTGAATAAATCTGAGCACGTCGTCCCTCGGAGAAGGACGTTAAACTGTCGGTCCCGAGCCTGTACGATGTCAGGTACTCGTTAATGATCCCTACTCTAAATACACTTGAGTTATGCAAAATTTAGGACTCCCACTGTAGAATCAATCTTCATTGTGTGGTATCACAAAGGGCCAATGCTCGGCTTAAGTGTGTTCCCTTGTGGAACTGCCACTGCAACCTAACCTAACCTAACCTAGTGCAGTGCTTCTCTCAGGAAGGTATCTGTTGCCCCAATTTTGGTAACTAGTGTTAAGTATAACCTGCTGTATACCAGTAACGTAGCAACTATTATTGCCACCCGGAGCTGCCTAAGATAATTTGTGTTAACTTTCAAAATTCTAGAAAGTTTTCAAAATATTTATTTTCATCAAATGACAATCAAGGATTTAATATCAGACTGCTGTTATTAGTCCCAGACTTTCGTCTTATTACTGTACTCGTATAGATATACAGTTGTCATCAAGGAAAACTAAAGACTTTTCAAAACAAAAACGTATAATATAAAACATCAAAAAATGGTTAAATTAAATTAAATGGCTTGGCAAACAAATATAACAAACTATTAACCCCTTTAAAATAGTTCTGAAAAATTTTAAATTCAATTGTTTTTTAATTTGCAAATATTACAGTTCAAAAATTCGTTTAAAAACAGTATTACACACATAAAACGTAAACAGATTAAGGGCTTAAAAACTCATTTCGGTATAAAATTGTAGTTTTTTTTTTCAACTTTTTATCTTCATAAGTTTACTAAAATATCTTCTTTGAACAAATGCAGCTTAGTTAAACTTCTTTGACTGATGTTTTAGACATTAGAATGGGTTATAAATTTACAACAATGAAGTTTTCCAAGCAGTGGTAAATGTTTTAGGATCTATTGAATCGTCACGATGAAATGCATTACCAGTACAGAACAATTGCTCGTAACAATTGAATATCTTATAAGACTGTTCACTGTGTTTTAGCACTAAACTTTATTCAGTTGTGCACGTGAATTGGTCTATCTTAGGTAAAAAATTCATTCATTCCATTCATTCATAATATATGTGATACTTCATAATCAAATATGTATCAAATTACCTTAATCACTATATTATCAATAACACTATTGATATAAATTTATGTTATTGATAATAACATAAATTATCAATAAAACTACATTCGCTTTAAATTATTTTCTCAACTTCAGAGAAAGAATGTTTTTTATTTGTATAGAAATGCGTTAATATTTTTAAGATTTATATAAACTAGAGAGAAATGCTAATTATATTTTTGCAAAAATGACTATATATAAGGAAAATTGAAGGAAAATTGTTCCAGTAATGTTGATTGATTACTAAATACAACATTGTCTAACATGGAATCTGTCATTCAATTTTTCTAATGTTTTGAAAGTTTTATCAAAAATTAAATTCAACTGTCCTAGCCGAAAGTGTATAATATTCATTAGTATGATAAAGTTAATCATGAAATTATTGCTGTTTATGTTTTTATTATCCAACAAAGAAGTGACAGGGTGAAAACAATCAAAAGATGAACAATAAGAAAAGGTGAATAAATAAGAACTATTATTCCTGGTATCGTTAGTTTTTAATTAATAATAAAAAAATGCATTTAATAACTGTTTGTAAGATTTATGTATGATAGTGGATTACATAAGCATATTATCACTATATAGTTTTGTAATATGCATAATAAACATTTCATTCTTTTACTTATTTTATTTTAGCTGAGCTTAATTGGTTTTAAAAAAGTTTAAACAAAGTTTACATTGATTTCTGGATATTATTTCTTTGATATAATCAAAATTTATGTAGTGAAATATTTACAAAATTTTTGTTGCCAGTCTTTGGTAAAAATATAATTCATCTGGTAATTTAAAGAAATTAACCATTTATCATTCATTCATCAAATATGAATACATTTGGAAAAGGTTATGAAATGATTTATTGGCGTTTATTTATGAATTATACCAGATACACAGCAGAATCCGTGTGTTTCTGGTATCATATCCAAATTGGAAACACAAAGAATGATTAAAGAGAACCTTGCCCTTAAAACTCATGCATTCCCTCTTAGGAAGGCAATTAAAAATTCTCAACTAGTTGAATTGATTTAGTTTAAAATGAAATTAAGTTATATATTATTACATTATAAGGTGTATTTAACTTAAATTCCTTAAAAAAATTTATTTAAAATAAAAATTTTTTTTTAATGGGGTCTATTATGCTATGTTACCTTAATGCAGTGCTTCTCAAACGGTGCGCTCTGGAAGGTAGCCAGGTGCACCCCAAGATAATGGAAGATTAAGTTTATATAACAGATTTATATTTTAGTTTTTGCATCATTTTAATTTATTTGAGAAAACACCAAGTATGTGGTTTTCAAGTCTGAGTCAAATCTCGGCCACTTGATATTTTGAACTGGAAGGTAAATTTCTTTAATCTTTAAGCATCAGTGGATAATACTTCCTCTTTGCCTTTACTCGGGGATTTAAATCATTTTTAAAGCCCTCCCTCCCTCCCTCCCTCACACTCTCTCTCTCTTTCTTTCTTTTTCTTAAAAAAAACTATACATTTTAATTTCCAATCACTTTCCTGTTAATCTCAAGACTAAATTTTCTATATAAAAATCAGTGACGCGCCCCAAAGTTTTGGTTTGGTTTCATAGGTGCGCCCTGAAGTAAAAAAGTTTAAGAAACACTGCCTTAATGTAACAAGGGGTACTTTAATCTGTATTTACACATCCAAGACTACAACTATCGCCTTCTATGGAATATGTTTTAGCACAATTTATATTCTTGTTGATATATTAGTGAATATGGGGGCCCCCCCCCCCCCCCCCCCCCGTTGACATTTGCTACCTTTAACGGGAAACTAGTGTTCAGGCCCACTACGGTTGATTTTACGAAAAATGTTTTATACATTTAATATTTTATAACTATTGTTTAGATTTCTCAAAAGTCAAACATATATAGTTTTAAGATAAAGTCTGCTCCTTCTGTCCCCCTGGTCACCCTTTATGAAGTGTAGGATATTCAGAACTACTTTCTCTGAATTTTTCAAAAATTTATTTACATAATTCAGTTTAGTATACCTTTCTAAAATTTGACTTATATCAGCTTTTAAAGAATGGTTTGGGTCATCCACCCATTCTTTTTTCCACCCTCTTATTGAAACTCTCAGATTAAAAATTATTTTAAATAAAGTCCATTGTCATTTAATAACAAGATTTTATAATAAACACGTAAATAGCAATCAACTTCCAAACTACGATCAGAAATGAGAAAAAGGCTAAAACCTTTCAACTCTAACAAGTGGTCTTCGGTAGAGTGAAATCTACACTGTGGGTGTTACTTAGAGATCTTATAAAAAAGACATCGTTTTTACATGACTTAGTGTGTTAAAAATATGGACTAATTTAATCGAATCTACTAATGTTTTTTTATGTAGTGCCTGTTCACTCATGGCACCTTAAGGATTATTAGGATTAAAAATATGTTTAATATAAATATTAGTGTATCTCCGAAAATGTATAAGAATGGAGTATTGATACTTAAGTATCTTCTATTTACTTTCTTCACAACATACACACACTCACACTCTCTCTCTCTCTCTCTCTCTCTCTCACAACACACACACACACACACACACACACACACACACACACACACACACACATACACACACATACAAACCACACTCACAACACCACAACACACACACACACACACCACACACACCACACATACACACACACAACACACACACACACTAACACACACACACACACACACACACACTCACACACATACACACACACCACACACTTACACACACACACCACACACACACACACACACTCACTCACACACACACACACACACACACACACACACACACACACACACACACACACACACACACACACACACACACACACACACACACACACACACACACACACACGAAGATGTATACATTTATAAATACTTTGATTTTAAAATATTTTTAGTCCATGGAAAATATAGGAACATTACTGAGCAGCTTGGATACTGAGACAGTTGGCTATTATGTTATCCTACTCATCTCATTCCGTAAACTTCTCCACAAATAAATTCTTATTATTCTCTCAATCAATTTTAAACTCAAAGTTTTGGTTGAATCGTTCTAATGAGAGATAAGACCGTCATTTAGGTTGCACTGGGCTTGCTTCCCTCTAGGGATGTTTTTTTTTACCTGTTTAGTAATACAAAAAGTGTTGTTATAAACAAAATTTTAGTTATTAGTAAATGATATATTTTTACATAGAGTTAATTATTAATCAACAAACATGCACAGTCGGAGTCGTAGTCATATTAAATTTCTAGTTAGATTTGATTTACATATTATTAGTAAAGCAGAAGAATCACAATAAATACGTGATGAAATCAATGAAGTTTAAACCACAAGGAAAAAGGTAAACAATAGATATAAATCTTCTGAGGCTTTTCACTTGATGTCATCAAAGTAAATGCTAAAAAAGGTACATAAAAGTTATGCTGAAGGAAAAGTTAATCCTTCATGTTACCTTCTTATTGTTTACTTTGTTTCCTCTTTGATGACATAAAGCGAAAGGCCTTAGAGCATTTATTACTATTAGTTTTCTTGTCTCATCTGGTTTAAACTTCATATCATTAATAAATACATACATATTGTTAGTGCCTTATAAAATAATCATATTATTATTCCTTAGTCTTGGTCCATGTTCATTATTTTCTTTATCTTAGCTAATTGAAGATAAATATTAGAGTTTATCAAACACATTCAATCAATAAATCTTATTAATGAGTATTATTTTCCTTATAATTATTAAACTAATTACTATTACAAATATTATTAATAAACTAATAATACAGAGTAACGTTACTTAAAGTTATATTTCTTTTTGTATCATTGGTTAATATTTAATAACTCAAATTTTTCAACAGGTAGAAGATGAAACTACTTCTCATTACACTAATGCTAGGAGTAATTCATGGCCACTTCGTTTTTCATGGTGACTTCGTTCAATCAGAACTGAGCAACAACACCAGTACTGGCAACTCTTCATGCTCCTTTAACACTACCGACATGGTTGTTCTGTGGTATATGCACTTATATATATTATCTCTACATGATATTCCAATATGTAATGGAATGGGTTAACCAGCAGGTTTATTAGAAAAGAGTCATACCTATCTAAAATTGTTATCCAACTATTTTTTTTTTTTTGCAATTTTTAGTTTACATGGAATAAGGCTGCGTGAAAGTCTGGCAGGCCAGCTATAATTCAAATATAGTGGGCAGTATGGAGCATAGTCTATCGGAAGGAATGGTTTGATAGAGTAATCAAACTCAACTGCACTTGAAGTTGAGTTTATTTTTGAACTCACGGATAGATTTAATACGTTGAATATGTTAAATATTAAGTCATGTACGACCCTTATAAATAAAACCCGTATTAGCAATTACAATACGACGGTGATGTACACCAACAAAGTGGTTAATCAACGATAAAGAATCTATGGCAAGTGTTTGGAAACGTCTATTACAAATTTCCCATCATAAGTTCAACCTTAACCACATCAAACTTGAAAATATAAAGTTGTTACTGCAAAGTGTTTGTAATATGTTTTCACTAAAAGGTCCCGTCAAATTAAGTGAAGATAAATGCATAGGTCTGTGGTGGGTATGATGTTATGAGCCCAATGCGCCTGCATTGGGAGTAGTGCGCAGATACCGGCTCGTTAGTGACCTTCTATAAATAATATTTACTTGGCTATGCCAGTAGTGCTTGAGTAATCTGCTCCTTGGATATTTAGTGTTTAATGTGTGTTCAATATAATATGTTTGTAAAGTGAAAACAGTGTGTTCCATTGAAGTAACTGCTATGCAATAGGTCTGAGACTGTTTTAATAAGAAATCTTTTTTCAAAACATAAATTAGCACCAAGTCCCAATGTTCCTATGAATACCGCTCTCCTTCCAACGAGAGATGTGGTCAGGTACTTAGGTCTCTTTATTGACAAAAGACTAACTTGGAATCCTCATACCCGACTGAAAAAACTTGACTTAAAACGACGATTCTTACTACTGTACAGACCTATAGGGAAACACTCGAAATTGACGCTACATAACAAAGTACTACTCGTACTATACAAAACATTACTGCGACCAACCTGGACTTACGAACTTGAACTATGGGGTTGTGCAAAACCATCCAATATTCATAGAATACAATCATTGCAATCTAAAATCCTCCGCACTATCACAAATGCTCCGTATTACGTCAAAAACTACACCCTTCATAAAGACCAAAAATTCCATTCATCCAAAACCCTGCCTCTGATCGTTATTTCACAACAACCTTTCCTCTCACCCAAATCCATTTGTACGAATCCTTGCTTCCTCCTCACCTTCCCAGAACCCACAAAGACGACTCAAGAGAAAATGGCCCAGGGATCTACTATTACAATAATATACTTTAAAAAAAAAACCGAAGTGAGAAGTTGAACCAGTGGGTTTCATTCTTTCCTCATGTGCATCGATGTCATTGTGTAATCTATTACTACATATGCTTGTTACGCATAATATGCGTAGTTGTATGTTTGTAAATAAAGATGAAAAAAAAAACATAAATTACAATTACCTCCTTGGCTTGCACGAGGATGGATGATCTAAATCACCGACCATTGATCAGTTCCTGTTATATTTCTTGACCTCATATATTGGTAAGAATGTTAGCAGTTAATAGCAAAATAAACTAAAGTTTTGTGGTTAAAACGAAATCACTTCCTGTTGAAAAGATGTATCAGCAGCTTAGTCTCTGTAGCTTACTACAAACTTCTTAGGTAAGCATCCTTACAGGCTAATAATAGTAGTTACATCAGTAATTTTTCAAATCAATTCCAGTCAAGACATTGAATCAATTTATAATGAATAAATCTTGTGTTGCTTTCAGAATCGTATTGTTGGAGGCAAAGAATCTGCACGCAACGAGTTCCCTTTTATGGTAGTCATCTATAGGTATGTTTACGGTGAAAGAAATCCCCATTTATGTGGAGGAAGCATCATCAGCAACAGGCACATTCTGACCGCTGCACACTGCGCTAGCAACCCTTATTACATTCAAGTGCTTCCGGGTGTCCACAATCGGCACCAGAGTATGAACATTAACATTATGCTTACGCAATCAGAATAAAAAAAGAAGTTCGATATCACAAACATTATTAGCATTACAGACTTTAGAACAAATTGTAATAATAATGAAATAACTATCGTCATCATATGAGGAACTGGGAGTTTCTGAACCAATATAGGTGTTGCATTATTGAAGCTAGACCAAACCTCGATAGGAGAAAAATAGTGTTAAACATATGTGGTCGAGATTGGAAAACATTCGTATATATATATATATATATATATATATATATATAATATTTGTAAGTATTAGGAGCAGCAACCCTTGCAAACCTGTATATCAAAAACTTGATGCCAATCTCACATTTTATGAACATTTTTCTATTCCTCTGCATCATTTTATCCGAAATTTAAGAAAAAAAAAATTAATTCTTAAAAATTTTTCTTCATATTTACTCGTTTTAACGCTATTTTTTTTTAACTAAAAAAATAACCCGATTT
Organism: Hermatobates lingyangjiaoensis; assembly: GCA_026182355.1. Taxonomy (NCBI): domain Eukaryota; kingdom Metazoa; phylum Arthropoda; class Insecta; order Hemiptera; family Hermatobatidae; genus Hermatobates; species Hermatobates lingyangjiaoensis. The sequence goes on from JAPFBL010000023.1 coordinate 605,177, forward strand.
ATTCCAAACAATCATCAGGTTATTATTGCTACTTATATTTGCACAAAAGGAAGTAAATATAGGAAAATAATATAATTAGTAATATTATAATAAATAATATACTAATTTATTTATTTAAATAAATAAATGAAAGCAAAATAATAAAATGAAACAGAAAAACTAAGTATTACATTACATGCTTAAGTTATATATATACAGGTTTTGAGATTTTTTTGAGGCTTTGGCCAGGTTATTATGCACATGAAAAACAAGGATACACAATAGACTTCCCAGCCCTGAAGAGGACATAAATATATGTCGAAACGTTGGCAAAGAAGCGTTTTTAATATCCTGACCAAAGGCTCAAAAAAATCTCAAAACCTGTGAATAAAGAGTGGTCAAGAAACAAACAGCATGATATATATATATATATATATAATGATCAAATCACAATAAGAAAATGGGAAAACAAGACTAAGATCTTTCAACCGTAACAAGTGGTCTTCGTCAGAGTCAAAAACCCAACTGACGAAGTCAAAAACCCAGTTAAATTTAATTTATTCTAAATTTATTGCACTAATCTGCCAAAATAGCTTAATTTAAATCAATAATAATAATAATAATTAGCATAATTGGTCCTTTCGTCAAAATCGTCGTCAGAGTCAAAAACCCAACTGACGAAGTCAAAAACCCAGTTGGGTTTTTGACTCTGACGAAGACCGCTTGTAACGGTTGAAAGATCTTAGTCTTGTTTTCACATTTTCTTATTGTGGTTTGATCATTGATTGTTATTTCACGTGTTTATGTGAAATCTTTAGATATATATATAGTACAATATAGACAAAGAAACATAGAGAAATCAAAAGAACACATTTACACACTTGCAATCTAAAATCCTCCGCACTATCACAAATGCTCCGTATTACGTCAAAAACTACACCCTTCATAAAGACCTAAAAATTCCTAATTTTTATTTATTTTCGGTTTGAATCGTCTTCAGGAGAGATAAGAGAGGGAAACCAAGCGCACCGGTTCAAAGACGGTTGGAGACCCAACGGTTCAAACCAAAAATTAGAGACTGTAAGTGTGTTCTTTTGATTTCTCTATGTTTCTTTGTCTAAATTGAACAATTTTTGTCCGTTTTGGATCGTATTTACAACGGAAAAGTATATATATATATATATATAAATGAAATTACTAAACAGTCCCAGCTGGACAGATAAATTAATGGAAAAGACAATCCACACCCACAGCCAATCTTGTTCTTCTCTTGTACTCTCTTCCTGATGACAAACTTTGGTTCAAAATATTGATCATGTAAGTGGTCCATTTATGTGTTTTCTTTTTCATTTATATTATATATATATATATATATATATATATATATATATAACTTAAAATTACACAATCACGACACAGAAAAAGGAATAAAAAGTACACGTACTGAATTCTCAATATTTCGAACTGTTGTTCGTCATCAGGAGTAAACTAGAAGAGAGAACGAAATGAGAGAGATCACCCCACGTCGAAGGCCAGAGCATGAATAATATAAAAAACAACAGAAATTTACTCAGGCATCAATTATGTGCATATTATATACATATTGAAATTTCTAGCTGATGAAGCGGTCAGCGTAGTCAAAGCTATTGTGCACGAGGACTATGTCTCCACTGGAAATGATATCGCTCTCCTGGTTCTCAAAGAGCCTCTCACTTACAATGACAAAGTCTCACCTGTGTGCCTGTTCAGCGCTCCAAGGGATCTCGTTGGAGAACAGTTGACGGTGTTGGGTATGTCCTTCTGGCATTTGCCTGCCCTCAACTAATCTATTAAATAACTGATACAGTATGTACATTAATCTTCAATGTTAAGGATGTTGGCTGCGTTACAGAGGAATCAAAAAACCAATAGGTTATTTCAGTAAGTTCATTAAATAATTGACTTTTACCTCCACAGGTTGGGGAAAACTCCATAATGACGGACCTGCTAGCAATGTGTTGATGAAGGTTAACCTCACGGTTGTGCCTTTATCAGACTGTAATTCCGCATTTCACTTTATGGATAAAAGGGACGAACCAAGTTATATCTGCACATTTACAGAGGGGAAGGACTCATGCAAGGTCAATAATTTGAATTGTAGACTAGAATTTGTATGATAACTTTTTTAAATTTTTTTAAAATTTCACTAACAGAATTTTTAAAATTTGGGATAGACGGCTGTATCCAGGCCGTGGGAAACAAAATTATTACATTAAACTCCCTTTAATACCAATTGAAAGGTGTAAGTTTCAGTTTTTCGAAAGAAGTTATATTACTGATCACAATTGATTGCTTAATACCAGTCCACATTCATAACAGTAATGACATCAGAGTATCATGAAGTAAATAGGCTTAAATTTAGCTTGTTTCTAAACTGCTCACTCCAACAGAAATGTCAAATCATTACAAATTCGTTTTTTTTTTGACAGTCTACTAATGTCTCCAGTAAATATTGTTTTGACTGTTTTAATCCAATAGTTATCTGAAGAAAAATAATTATGAAAAAATATTCTAACGATTTCATTTGAAGCTGGTTCTGTATTTGCTTCCTGCTTACTAATAAGATTTAGGAAGCATACAATGGTTGATGTGGCCATTTGAAACCTTCCAGTCCTAAGAAAAAAAGACTAAGATCATTCAACCATGACAAGCGCCCTTCGTTAGAGTCAAATTGCAACTGAAAACAAAGATGTAGAAAAAACATCTGGCAAGGGACTGAGAGGAGCGGAAGGCAAAAGAGTTATTTTAAAGGGTGCAAAGTGCAGAAATAGTCTAGGGAGAGATGTTAGAGTAAACTAAAGAATACAAGAAGAAATAGTAAAAAACTATCTGCATTTACACCTTTTAAAATAGCCCTCTTCCTTCCTACTCCACTCAACACCTTACCAGATGTTCTACATCAGTTGGGATTTGTCTCTGACGAATACTGCTTGTTACGGTTGAAAGGTCTTAGTCTTTTCTTCTCATTTGATATTCTAGTTTGAATGTTGATTTTTATTTCACTCATTTATTGTGAAATCTTGTTATCAAAACCTCTTAAAGGGATGGAGAAATATAATCCTGTCCTTTGGAAGTCATGAAATGGACTTTAGTCTGTTGGACTGAATTCTGTTGAACTTATTCTTTACAATTACAAATATTTGCTACTTATAAATTGGTTCATATTTTAGTATGTTGTCATGTTTTATTAAGGTTCAAGATTAATGAAGTCATTTTTAAAACCTTGTTCAAAACCTCAATAGTGCAATTCTCAACATTCGTATCTTGTAGAAATTTAAAAAAATATAGTTAATGGATTAGTTCCACTGAGTTGTAATATTAAATTAGTAATAATAAATTCCGAACCCGAACTAAGGGTCTAAAAGCTCGCGTTTTCGGGTCCGTCTGGATCCTATTAGAGCACCTAACTGTGAATCTTTCCATATACCTACCTATAAATATAGCATCTACTTGATTATTTGCGTTTTGTTAGTTAATTTTTTTCCCTATTTCTTTAATTGCTATTTTTTCCTTTTATTTCTTATTTCATTATCTGTTTCAGTTCCTTGATGTTATTTAATAATTATTTAATTAGTGGTTTTGTTAAATGGTCGTTTGGTGTTTGTTTGTTCATTGATTATATTGTCTATAATATTTTAGTTTATTTCTAATAGTGAAAAGAGCCCAACAGATAAATACATAAATCCTACTCTCACAGTCCAACCAGCCCTCAGCAAGTGGGCCCTAAATCGTAATGGAGTGCTGGCAGAAGTTGTGGAAGGCACCAATGCTCAACTTACAAAAAGATTTCTACCATCTTTCATTCAGAGACAGAAAAAGAACCTCAAAGTGGACTGGAGACTGACCCAGTTTCTAACAGGGCATGGGAGATTTGGCCACTATCTCCACCGCCTGAAACTTGTCAACTCTCCAGGGTGTAGCTGTGACGGTAGGTCACCTCAAACAGTTCAACACCTCCTGTTCGACTGCGTTGAGTTAAACTCAGAGAGGAGTAGGATGGAGAGAAAAGTGGTGACTGCCGGAGGTGCGTGGCCCCCGCAGCTTGCAGCTTTGTTGGAGGAGGGCCTAGTCGGTGCCTTCGGGGAAGTGGTTAACAAATATTTTAATTTACTGGGTTGATTATGATAGCCTGTATTATCTGTGTGCTCTGATGGCAATTGCTCTGTTGTCATTGTGGTTATTTTCTTGTTGTTAGTCATTATATATTTAAGCTGTATTTGCATAGCATGATGGAGATTGTTGTGTAGCATTGAAGATTTTGATGCATGTGGTGCCTTCGGGTGGAGCATGCTGTTCTCTGACAATAAAAAAAAAAAAAAAAAATTTCTATATGTTCCTGTATGTTCATTCGTTGTCCTTTTTGTCCCGTCTGTAGTAAGTCCATTGTGTTTTCCATACTGTCTGGGTTATGTCCAAATTTGTTTAAGTGGTGTGCATAGTTTGATCTGTTTGTGTTGTTGGTGTAGTCTTTAATGTGTTCTTTGAATCTGTCTTTTAGTGTCCTTCCCGTTTGCCCGATGTAGTTTTTACCGCAATCTTTGCATTTAATCATGTATATTCCGCTTTTTTTGAATTTGTTATCTTTGTTCTCTGTTGTGTTGTTTGTGATTTGGTTTATAGTGTTATTCGTTTTATAACCTTTTTTAAATGAATATTTTCTTAGAAGAGTCGCAATTTCTTCTCTAGGTTTACATATGTAAGTTAAAGATGCGTAACTGTTCGTTATTCCCGGTGTTGTACTGTTAGTATTGTGTTTATTTCTTCATTCGTTTATTAGTCTTTGTATAATTTTTTCCTTAACCCGTTATTTTTTGCTATTGTTTTTATGGTATTTAATTCCTTATTGTAGTTAATTGCATTCATGGGTATGTTTAGTAATCTATCAATCATATATCTATACGCGGATGTTTTTTGTTGTGGTGGGTGGAGTGATGATAACACAACTATACATAAATCATCATAATGTGCATGTCTGTGTGTGTGTGTGTGTGTGTGTGTGTGTGTGTATGTGTGTGTGTCTGTATGTGTATGTATATGCCTGTGTGTATGCGAATACGTGTAAAGTGGGTTGGGTAAAGTGAAACTTTTTGGGTAAACTGAAGCCCAGATAAGACTGAGAAGACTGATTATTTGTGAATTTGTTTCTAAAGGCTGACTCTGGTGGCCCTTTGGTTGTCTTTGATTCAGCAAGTTGCCTCTATGTCCAGACCGGCCTTGTATCTTTCGGAGGTGAGTGCGCCTCTTCCATGCTGCTGTCAGTACTGATGTGGCCTACTTCATACCCTGGATTAAAGAAAACATAGAAAGTAAATAGCTTGCCTGCATTTAAAAACACATTATTATTTTATTTAGAACAGAAGTATTTATTATTTATTTATTTGTTGAGGGTGATTGTACTACTGAGTTCTAAGAACTATTATACTTTCCTCCCTTCTGTACCATAGTACCCCAGTTAGCTTCATCGCCTCCAAGAAGCTCAGCAACTTTTGCTGGGTCCAACAGTAAAAGCTCTTCTATGGTTTTGTTGAGTGTCCCGAAGCACCTGCATCTGTGTAGCACAGTGGCTTGACAATCAGCCGTCAGATGTAGCGGTATCTCTTCCACAACTTTGCAGACCCTGCATAAACCATCATTGATAATGCCCATTTTGCCCAGATGGCCATCAAGTTTTCAGTGACCTGTTAGAAAACCGGTTAAAATCCTTAGATTATTCCTGCTTCTTTCCATACAATCCAAGATTTGCCTATTCTCAAACTGCAAACATTTAAGGAAAAGATTAATTTTAATAGATCCATAAATGACCAGTTTATGATATGAAAGCGGAAGGATTTTCCTTAAAATGTATTCTTTATATAAATCCACCACACTATTACCATGTTGACTGATTAATTTATTTTAAAATTTATTTATGTCAAATTCTTTTAATGGATGTTCACTAAAAATAAAATTATAAACCCTTACTTTCAACATAATTTTATTTGATTGTACATTTATTTTTTTTTGAGTTTCCCCAAACATACAAGATTGATAAAGAATTCTTTTCAATATTTTTTTTATTTTTCAGGAACCAATGGAGATAGTCTTTGCACTATATAATAAATACTATTAAAACTGTAGTTCACAGTAACAATAAAACAAACCGAAACTATACTATTTCTATTATTGTTACATTTCCTCAAAATTCTAGAAATTTAAATAATATTCATTACGAGAATATCTTGAAATTGTTTGAGTATTTTGGGTCTAGATATTAAAAAAACCTATTTGCCCTACGTCTTGACATATATATATATATAAAATTGAAGTTATCATTAAAAAACAAAAAACAGACTAAAACCTACTATTATCGATCATTTCGGCTATCACGCCGTCCTCAGGAAAAGTAGGAAAAGGTACACAGGAAAGGAGAAGTGGTAGTGTCCACCGACTGACACAAAGTGACACATCTTTATATATATATATATATATATATATAATATATGTCTTTTTCAGAGATAAAAACATTGATACATTCAGCACTCGTATTACAACAAATTTGGTCTTAATTTGTTGTAATAATTACGTTAATTAGGTAACTTTGTAAAACGTTGGAAAAGAAGTTTGTTTTAATATCTAGATCAAAAACTCTCAAAAAATCTCAAAACATATGAATAGAGAGTGATCAAGAAAAGAACAGTATGATGGGTACAGATAATGTTTAACTATAATTTTGGGTAAAAGAACATCTAAGGTCTCTGAAATGTCTTATTCATGGTGCCAGGACCTGACCAGTGGCTATCTTTCCATCAATTAGTCTAATGCATAAAAGTATATTTACCGTGAAAAACAGTGAATAGCTGTAATCGGTCATTCATGACAACACAAATGCCACAATAGTTGATTTGATCAATTCATAATGAATTTGTTAAGAGTAATACCTTAAATACCATATAGGATAGTAATCTGAGTAAAATAATTTGTCAAACTAAAACATACAACAATGGCACTGAAGCAGAAATACACTCCTTTCCCATGAAATGAGTAACGTGCTCTGTATGCTTCTTATCGTATTAATAATGTCAACAGCGTCATCATCTCATTCAAATTAAAACAAGTGATTCTTGTACTGATTTATATGGGCCACTATCTTAAAGTCCACATTTTACTCGTTCCTGTAACAACTCATTATTAAAATATGAAACATGTTCTTTCACAAACAATCAAATAAATGTTCCCCATCATTATTTTGTCCATAATTTCTAATGTAAGAAGTACATTATAATAATATAACTAAAACAAAAGTTTTGTAAAATAACACCATTCATAAATGTTGACCTGTACACATAGTCCAGATATATATTATCTCCATTGAGTTTTATTTAGGACATACGCCTCGCTTGACTGATACTATAAATTGTCATTGCCTATTAATGTTGAGTGATAAAGCTGTTAATCGGTATTCATGAAACAAGCAATTTATTGTCATTATATGAATTATTATAGTGAAACTGTATTACCTAGGTGAAGTAGTTAAGGCAGTTGTGAAATGAACTTAAATGGTCTAAGAATCTTATTGTAGTGTAATGTGTAGGGCGATTCTGTAGTAGCAAAGTACTGAACAATTGCCCGTAACCTTCAAATCTCTTATACGACTTACTCTGTATTAAGTTGTTACTCTCTTCAACTGAATCACCAATTATTCAATCTAAGGTAAGAATTCATTTTATTCATATAAAGTCAATAATTTCACGATTCTAATTTGTTTGCATATTTGTATGATCAAATTATTAAATAATATATAAAACAAAATTTTGTATAAATAACATCATTATAATTTACTTAACATATCATATATATTATTCCATTGATATCATAAAGGAAACGCTAGATGACATTAAAATCATCACACTTACAGTCTCTAAATTTATTGTTAAACCGTTCTTTTCATGGTATAAGATAAAATAGGGAAACCAAGCGCATGTGTGACAGAGTACGGTTGTGTATGTACGGTCTCCAGGGCGTTCTCTGTACCACTGCGACATTGCCGTTTCCTTCAATTCTTATCCCTTCTCTGATAAGTTACGGTTTCAACGAAACAATTAGAGACTAGTAAGATGTTGTTTTTAATATATCTATTCGTTCTATTTTTATTTGTTACAATTGATACATGTATTAAAAATGTCCATTTCGGATCTATTTTCATACAAAAAATGTATATATATATCATTAAACAACTGGCCAACTTTAAGTCTAGTATGTTTTTTACATACCATTTCGAGTTTTCTAATATTATTCTTCCATCTTTCTGGTACCATATAAATAAACTCACCCAATGATTTGTTTTTATTTTTATTTTCCATATTTACACAGGGCCGACGTTTCGGTCTAGACTGACTATTATCAAGGAATTCTTTTTACAATATTTTTACAATTCATAATAAAATACTAATTTACATTAACAATCACTTCACTTCATTTAAATATTACTAATAATATTATTATTTTATAATCTGGTAATACTGTGATAATCAAAAAAAGATTATAAAGCAAAAATGAAAACTCTCTTAGAGGATAATGAAACATATTCAATCACAAGACGAGATCCTTTATCAACAGTACAAAATAAAGTAAATAAGGTAGTTGATGAACTGAAGAAGACACTATGTATAGATCTACATCAAGCTTCAAGATTAAAATCTTACAATGGAATAGCACCAAGAATATATCGTTAAGTGAAGCTACACAAGCCAGGTTTTCCTCTCTGTCCTACCGTGTCGTTCATAGGTAGTCCAATTTATGAACTGTCTAAATATATCTTGTTACATTACTAACAAGAGTGAATTGAATGTAAAAAATTCATTAGAATTCAAACAAGCCCTTCAAATGAAATACTAAGTAATGAAGTCATTATGATTTCACTAGATGTTCAGTCGTTGTTTACTAACATACCTTTAAATCTAGCTTTTAATTTAGTAAATAAACAATGGAATAAGATTAGATCAAATGTTGGAATGTCAAAGAAGGTTTTTCTTTCCATATTAGATATTATATGTCAAGCAAGGTATTTCACCTTTGATGGTATTATTTATAAACAAAAATATGGATTACCAATGAGATCGCCAGTCCTTGCAAATATAGTTATGATTGAATTATTGGAAAATAGTATCAATAAATTAGGTACGAAGGTGAAATTCATTAAATTATATGTGGACGATTTATTTTTAATTATTGAAAAGGGAGAAGAACTGAATGTATTAAATATATTTAATTCTTTTCATAATCGTCTACAAATTACTTGTGAAGTAGAGAAAGATGGAAATCTGCCATTTTTAGATATGAAAGTTATAAGAGGTGAAAATGGCAATATCTTAACGGATTCGTTTAAAAAACCTACCAGTGCTGGAAGAATCCTGAATTACCATTCTTCTCATGCTATAAACCAAAAATTAAATTGCGTCCAAAATTTGGTTAAAAAAGTTATTGAAATAGGCAGTCCATGTTTTCTAAATGAAAATAAGAAAAGGGTGAAATTATTGTTACAGAAAAACTGTTATCCGAAGAACTTAGTTAAACGATATTAGTTAAGATATATATATATAATAAGACAGCAACCAGTATATTCAAATGAAGATCATGCTGAACTGGAAATTATAAATAGAAAGTATTTCAATATTCCTTATGTTGAAGGCTTATCACAATCAATTAGAAAACTTTTCAAACGAAACGTACCTGAAGTTACACTGGCATTTTATAATAAAAGAAAAAATAAATCATTATTTTCAAATTTGAAAATGGTAATTATTAAACCTTAGAAATTATTTAATTACAATTTTTGATGACAATTTAATCATTAAACATTGATAATTTGAAGTAAATACAATTAATTTGCAATTGCAGATCAAATATATACAATATAAAGAGCTATACTTTCTGTTATATATTAATTATTTTTCATTTTTTATTATTAAATTTAATACATTGGAAAAAATGTAAAGCTTTTTATATACAATTTGTTTATAATTAATTTCCATTAATATACTCCCGTAGAAAAGATAAGAGCTTTATCTAGTAGTTTTTACTACTAAAATATTTCTGGAAAAATATTTTTTCAGTTTTTTGCAAATACATGTTTGAGTTTATTAGTATGAATAAATATAATCAAAGAATTATATTTGTGAATATCCGTATCTAGTTTTTATATTGTAAATATGATCATGCTAATAACGTACTTTAGGCTTATAACATGTGTTTCACCACTTCCATATCAGCTATAGGGCAAAAATTATGACTCGTCTCCCATTTATCAAAACAACCATTACCATTCAGCCATTATATTTACCGAAAAGTTGAAGGTACGCAACATAGGTACAGTAAGACAGAGTGTTGTAGAATATTCTTTTGCACTTCCTCGTTCGGAAAATATCAGAACAACTATTTTGCAACTTTCAACGAGCAGTATACACATTTTGCACAAAAAGAAAAATGATCAATTAAGATTTTTTATGATTTCAATTATTTATCAAGGAAATCTCATACCACTTCTAAAAAATTATTTTTAATCTCTTTTCATTAAATGTACAATAAGAAGAATATCTTAAAAATGAATTTGTTTTTTCTCAATAACATTCAGGTTTCACTGTTTTTACAAGTAATATTTCTGAGTTTATTGATATGGTATCTATGATTTAGCGTTGTAAATTACTGCATATTAAATACTGACTTAACTTACGTATTAAATACACCTGTGTGTAAGTCATGTTTACTCTATATTGGATATAATAGTAAGTTAAGATTCTCTATGTAGCCGTAAAGTGTCAACTTTGATCTGAAACAAGAATAATCACCTTCCGTTCACTTTCACCTGTGAGTAACTCATGTCTACATGGGTGATCACTAGCGGGCAAAGTTCAACTGTAGTGAAGATGATGACTGCATCATCATCACTACAACTACAGTATTTGTTTACGTATAATTTGCTTAGGTATTTGAAAAAACTTAATTTTTGAACAGATAGAAGATGGGGCTGCTTCTCGTTACACTAATGCTAGGACTAATCAATGGCCACCTGGCTTATGCTAACTACTTTTCCTCAAAACTTGGAGCCAGCCACACCAATAGAAATACTTCATGCTCCTGTATCTCAGACAGAAAGGTTGTTCTGTACTATATGTATCTATATAAATTATTATATGTAATATGTAAATATGTAATCTTCTTTTTTTTTCACAAATGTCTGTTTGAAATTAAATCTATAAAAATTGCAGATATCTTTCTTTTGAAAAATAATTAAATAAATATTTAATTTATTATTGTACAGATTGTACAGTAGTAAAAAAACCTATTAATGTCTATCTGCAAGCTACGTAATCTACCACATTGATAGAAAAAAAATTAGCTAAGTAATAACACAACAGAGTTAACTCTATATAAAATATTGGTCAATGATTTAATAAGTTATTATTTCCCAACAAAGCGATATATCCATATAATAGAATATCTGGAGTAGCCTACACTCAACTTTGGTGTAAGTGAATATAGTATCAAACTTGTTAACAACCAATGATGTTTTGTTTTAATCAATGTAGTTATTGATACATATTAACCAATAATATATCATTTGTTTACACGTGGTCATAAATTTTATCAGTAATAGAAACTTGAAATCATCGATAAATTGACATTTTTTTAAAATTATTATACTCAAGACCTGGGTATTATCGGATTGGACACACCTGTCGTATTTTACATTCCACTCTTTTAACTATATTGAAATCCTGTTTTTAAGTTTTTTTAATGACCTTCATAAATTTACATAGAGAACTATCTATAAAATTGTAGTTTTAGGTTTGATTTGTCAAAGATTTTTATCCATTCCAAGAAGAACACCCACTCTGGCCTTCCATTTATTTACGTAAGTAATGAAATAATTTGACCATATTGTCTCTCGGGGAGAGAATGTTAAAGCAGGTACTCGTTGAGGACTCCTACTCTAAATACACTTGAGGTAGGCAAAATTTAGAAATCCCAATGTAGAATGTTCATTGTGAATTATCACAAAGGACCAGTGTGTGGGTATTATCAAATTTTATGTGTGTTCTCAAGTGGGACAACCTCTGTAACCTAACAGAACTTATCTTTGATTAATTTATTACCAATGTTTATTAAAATATCTCAGGTATAAAAAAGCATAAAAATTAAAAAGATTTTGGTACTAATCAAAGATTAATTATCAATCAAAATAATTCATATTTGAAGATGACTACTTAAAATGTTACATAAACATACACTTATTTAAAAAACTGGAGTGGCCTACACTTAATTTTACTATAAGTAAACTTAATATCAAACTTATTGGGTATATCATATATAACTTCTCATTGAAGCATAATGTAAATATCTAAATGACAGATGTTTATTTGTCATTCATTCATGAGGTAGTACAGATAGTGATTGATCGACTTATCAATATATAAGCTTATTTTTGTAATCACACAGCTGATGCAAATAATCTCATTACTATAACTACATCGGTAATAACATTTTTGAAATGCCAAAGTGAACATTTCTTGATACGAAATAATCTCCTACTAGAGAACATGGCTTTTGCTCAAATAGCCAGTGGATTTCTGACATCATTTACTTGACCTCCTTCTACATTGAATATTTAAGTCAAATTATATCGCTCAAATGTTTCGAAGTCAATGTAAACAATGTAAAAAAATATCAAAAATTCGACAAGTTTAGTAGGTGATCCCTTAGTCTAGGATAAACAAACACTTTTTATAGCTTTATTGCTCTTTCCCATAATTGAAACTTCATTAATATTTTTTTATAAATTGGTAATGTTTTGTTCCATTTTTGGTCAATTTTCATGATTTTTTAATGAGCCAAAAAATTTAGCGTCAAAAAAACATTTTCTGAAAACAGCAATCGTACTCTAACCCCCCTTTGGTGAATGTAATTTTAAAAATAATTATCTTTAATCATTCTCCATATAATGTTCTACTATTAGGCATAGTTTCATTTTGATCCGTCATACGCTATGGCTTAAAAAGTCATGAAAATTTGACCAAAAATGGAACAAAACATTAGCAATTTATAAAAAAATATTCATGAAATTTCAATCACGGCAAAGAGAAATAAAGCTATAAAAAGTGTTTGTTTATCCTAGACTAAGGGATCACCTACTCTAATTGTTGAATTTTTGATATTTTTTACATTGTTTACATTGAAACATTTGAGCGAATCCACTGAGATATAATTGATGTTTTAAATGAAAAAAAATAAATAATTTATTAACCGATATGAGATATAAGAGGAATAATATTTTTACATGTAAAAAAATCACCACCAATAAACATAAATAAATTTCCTTTGTCTTCCATGGTACGATGGATTTGTTTCATAAAATGCTTTAATAAATCTATATATTGCACTCTTGAACAAAACTTAATATCAGTTATAATTACTTTTCTTTGTGAATTGTAGTATCTTTCCATGATATTGAAATCTGACGAATGGACTCGTTCCTCAAGAAAGAGGAGCTATGTTTGTTGACAAATATCCAGTTTTTCACTATTCTAGTCTAAGAGTTCATATTTATTATTTTCAAAAATTAGAATCTCCCAACTATAAAAGTTTCGAATTATACTGAATAGCTGGCTTTAACTTTGATTTGAGTATGTAGACTAGCTAATTACTAATATATTTTTTCTCAATATACATTCATTGCAACCTTATAACAGAGTACAGAAGGCAGTAAAAATATAACACTGGCTCAGAAGAAATTGTTACATATGATTTTTGACAAAGGGGAAGGAAAATGATTTTTGATTGTGTTTGATACACTTCATTATGATAAACTTACACTTACGAGTGATACGATTGATTCACTTACGAGTACAATAAAGTTGAGTGTGGACAAACGCCCTTTTATTTTTTTCTTATTTTATTAATTTTTACCCTCGTTACGCATATAGTAAGGTTATCTATATGAATTTGAACCCTCTGTGGTTGAATGTAGAGTGAACAGATTTTTTTTGTTTTTTTTTTATATATTCTAAATAAATAGTTTTAATGTAATAAATATTGTCTAAACATTACAAAATTGAATAATTTATTAAGGAATATTCCATATTGAACTTCATAATGATCTGTTAATCAATGAGATATATCACTTCTCAAAAAACAGTGTTATTTGATTGATTTTTAAAAATATACTTCAAAATAATCGATGAATTTTAAATGAATTAAACGTGGTATTGGTTTGCAGGAACGTATCGTTGGAGGCGAAGAGACTTTGCCCCACGAATTCCCTTTTATGGTGGCTGTCAATGTATACAAACACGGGGAATCGTATTTATGTGGAGGAAGCATCATAACGAAACGACACGTTCTAACCGCTGCACATTGCACTTGGAAAGCAGACCAAGTTAGAATCACAGTGGGCGCCCACAACCGACATCAGGGTATGAGGATTTTTATTGTAATTGCACAGTCACGATTAAAGAAAAGACCAGGATATTAGCATCATCTGCCTCGTGATTTTTATTACTTATTTATATTGCGAACTGATTACTGTAGTTAATGGTTTATTCGTAAGATGAAATATAAGTAATCGTGAAATGTGAATTGTGGAATGCGGCATATGTATGATACCTTTTGATAGCTGTATGTATCAACCATGAAGGCATAAAAGATTGACTTTAATGTTTCAAAAAAATGTTTTACAAGTTTGGCTTATATCAATATATTATTTCTTTAAATAATTAAATAAATGTTATAGAAATTTAAAAAAACAGAAATTTGTTGAAGTACGAATTGTAAATGTAATGAAACTTGTTCTGAATTTATAGATGGTGGAAAGATCAACGTAAAACAAATCATTCCGTATGAGAAGTACAACTACTTCCGTAAAAATGACGATATTGCAATCTTGGTCCTCGACATACCCATCACTTTCAACGACTACGTCGGACCAGTGTGTTTGCCCAGCGCTCCTAGGGATCTCGTAGGGGAAAGTGTCAAAGTTCTGGGTAAGTTCTATCATAAACAGAATCAAACATATTAGCCTTGTACAGTGCATTAAATCAAACAGTGTATTATTTCCATGAGTTTACTGACTAACTTACTGTTGTCTTTACAGGTTGGGGAATGCTACATCAAAATGGACCTGTTAGCAATGTCTTAATGAAGGTTGACCTAGATGTAGCACCTTTTCCAAAATGTTTTTCTTCTTTTTCAAAATACCTCGCTGAAACCGACAGTCCAAAAATAATCTGCACATTTGCACATGCGAAGGACTCTTGTACGGTAAGAACTTTGTATTCCTGAGAGATAATCCCTTAAGTATTTTGTAATGACTTCTGTATAATAGAGATGTAAAATTAGATCACTATAGACTTTCCTTTAGGTAGTCGTATAAAATTATTAAATTTTAAATTTTTTAAGCATTAACTCAAAGACACATGTGTATCATTCTATTTAGTAAAACAAGAAAAATTCCGAGAAACACGTTATTATTGAATTTCAGTTGATATTCATAGCACTAATATTAGTAAAGTAGGATAAAGTAAATCTGTCTAAGTTTTTAACATTTCTAAACACTCATAACATTCTAATAATTTAAAAGGTTTACACATGAAAGTTTTGAAGTGTATCAAACAATATTTATTTTAGATGTTTTGAACAAATAATATATCTTAATTCAAAGCTATTAAAGTGGAAGGTCGGTACAAGGTTCTCCAGTGGAGATAAAGAGTTTCCGTAACTCTCAATGGGTGATCACATCAGGTCACCGAAATGAAATTGTCACAACAATTTAACTTATGAACCACAGGAGACAAATAGCAAACATATTAATCTCTACACCTATCTAGCAGGGCAAACTGCAGGGTTGAAACAAAATTTTAGATTCACGAAATGAATAACATCAATCAATATGAATAAAATAAAGAAATAACAAAGAAAATCAGTGATCCACCTGATTGATTGTCCATAAGTCAAAAAAGTTTAGAAAGATAAATATACAGGGTGTCCCAAAAAAATGTATACACACTTTAAATAATTATAAATTTGGAGTTTATTATAATTCGAATAAATTTCAACATGTAAAAGAATTTACAAATATCATTGTATTATCCTGTTATCGCATGTTCTCAAACTGATGTCCGTTCTGCTCCAGACACTTCTGACAACGCGAAGCGATGGAATGGCACACATTAAATTAATTAAAAAATTTTTTTAATTCAAAAAAATTAAATGGTTCGATTAACAGACACAATGCACCTACTGGGGACCTGAGAATCCACATGTTATGGTTGACCACCATGTTAATTTACCAGGAATTACAGTGTGGTGCGGCCTATCTTCACGGGGATTAATTGGACCTTTCTTTTTTGACGCTACTGTGACTGGTCCTGTTTACTTGAACCTGCTGCAACAGTTGTCATGCCAAGCATTAGAGAAGACTTTGAACAGGAAGAATTTTATTTCCAGCAGGATGGGGCACCGCCACACTACCATCGCGATGTTAGATCCTTTCTTGATAGGATCTTGCCAAACCGGTGGATTAGACGAAGAGGTTTTGTCGAATACCCTCCACGTTCACCAGATCTCACACCACTAGATTTCTTTTTATGGGGATACCTAAAGGACAAAGTCTACGCACAGAAACCTGCAACAGTCGTTCAATTGAGGGCAACCATTGAACGTGAATGTACGAATATCCCAAGAGAATTGTCCATGATGTGTGCCATTCCATCGCTTCGCGTTGTCAGCAGTGTCTGGAGCAGAACAGACATCAGTTTGAGAACATGTGATAACAGGACAATAGAATGATATTTGTAAATTCTTTTACATGTTGAAATTTATTCGAATTATAATAAACTCCAAATTTATAATTATTTAAAGTGTGTATACATTTTTTTGGGACACCCTGTATATCCAATTTCTTTTGATCGTTCGAGATTGATTACATAATAGTAATATATTAACTGACAACATTATAAATATGTAATGCAGCTGTTGATTGTTGTTCACCAAATGCTGCGCCTGTAGAGGATTTACAAATTTTTTTTACATACCCACTTATACACATTACAGACTTTAAACTAATATTAAATTCAAAGGATCTTAATCAGCCAAATCGATTTATTTTAATAATCACAATATTTCCAAAAATGAATTTCGGAGAGTTCAAAATCTGTTAATACGTTAAAATTCCATCAACAGAGTTTTTTTTCTTATGATTTTAATAATATTTTTTCGTAAAAAAAAAAACCTTGTCTATTCCCATGCTTAAAAATTGAAAATACCAGTTTTTTCATTCCCACAACAGTGTCTGTTCAGTAAAATCATTACTTGTGCCTTAAATCATTACTAATATTAAATAAAGTATATAAAACAATTACATTGTTACCCAAAACCAAATCATTATTAAAATGTTGACTGAAAATAGAATCATTTTAATTATTAGCAAATTTACTTTTGATTTTCTTAGAATCTGACCTGAAACTATAGTATTTTAGTCTGTAGTGGAAAATCTAGCCATTAGTTGAATGACTGTCCTTCAAACTACTTTAGGTGATTTAATAGATTCAGACACTTAAAAAAAAGTGAAGTCCAAAAAATAGTCAATGTAATGGTTTATATCACATTTTAGAACATTCTTAATCAATATATG
This sequence comes from Hermatobates lingyangjiaoensis, assembly GCA_026182355.1. Classification (NCBI taxonomy): domain Eukaryota; kingdom Metazoa; phylum Arthropoda; class Insecta; order Hemiptera; family Hermatobatidae; genus Hermatobates; species Hermatobates lingyangjiaoensis. Next base: position 622,857 of record JAPFBL010000023.1, read on the forward strand.
TGAGACAGTTGAACTATAACTGCCCCAACCACCACAGTATATTGTATATTAAAAATATATTTATATATACAATACTTCTGGAAATTAATATTCATAGATCAGAATATTTTACTTTGTTACACAGTCATGTAACAGTTAAAGCTAATTTTGAACACAGTTCTGAAATAAAAATATATTCAGAGAAAAGCAAATAGACATACAGGTTCCTAACCATTGAAAAGAAAAAAAATTTCATTCATAATTCTACTGTAAATAATGAACAAAACTCACTTCATCTTACATTTATAATAATACTATAAAATACATTTGAAAAAATATATAAATATTTGAATTTATATAAAAAATAATATTTTTTAATTTAACTTTAATTTCCTTCTTCCTGATCTACGTAAAATACTAATTGTTGGACCTTTTTGATGTTTAGTAGAAACATAGAACTGCAGGTGTTATTGTGTCTGTGTGTATGAATAAGTTAAAGCCAGTTATTAGATAGGTGTCTAAATAGTTCTCATTTTTGTTTTTAAAGGGAGATTCTGGTGGCCCTCTCATTAAGTTCGAATCAGGTTTCTACTACACGCAGGTCGCTTTAGTGTCCTATGGAGGGGTTTGTGCCTCCCACGAACCCGCTGTCAACACCAATGTGGCTTACTACATGCCCTGGATCCAAGCAATTGTAGAAAGTAAGTGATTAAATTTAAAACTCTTAGTCAAATAAGTCAGACAATACTAACTTCAGCATGTACGATTAACCAAAGCAACACAATCTAAATCAAAACCACAATATTTGATTTATTTTCAGTTTTTACATTTTTCTAATCACTAATTGTCTTCTAGAAAGAAACTCTATCAATATATTATTTTGCCTGTAAGCAGATATACTAAAAAACTGATATATTTTCAGTGCTTGTTTGTTTTATTTACAGCATTCTTCTTAGGGGTTTAGAGATGGACCCTATATCGGTATATATCCTGGTACAATTATATATGAACTAGACTACATTAAAATGTGTTTTATTTAGATATTATGTTGGCCTTATATAGATTACGTTATAGACGGTTTCGACAACAGTTTCAGTGTATCAACGATATCATCTCTTTGTAAGGAATTATTAAACTTAATAGATATTGCTTATTATATTGCAGATATTGCTTATTATATATTGATAGATAAACACTATGTAAAACAACTTTCGATTGATTCTACATATAACTCTATAGATGTGGTGATTCATAAAATTTAAACAAAATTGATAGATTCATAATTAAATTTTAATATTAATTAACTAATAGCTCTAGAGAATATCTAAAACCAACTAACAACTAAATAAAATTCTATAAATCATTTTAAAAAAAAAAAAAAGAATAATTGGAAATATGTATTTCACTTCATTTAAATTATTCTATTAGTTTAAGGTGAAATTAATCAAACCATTGAATGTTTGCTAAATGTATCGCTGTTTCTTGTTGCTGAACATAAAATTAATACTAAAAGAGCTCTTTTTAAAAGATGATAATTATTGTGTTTTACAGCAAATTGTTTTAATTGTCTTTCTTACTAAGTCTTGTAATTGTTTTCATACACTGTATACTAATTATTGTTTTTGTAATAATATGAAATGAAACAATATCAGCGTTTTATTTCATATTAGAGAGAAGGAATTAATTGCTGAATTAAAAGTAAACACCCATTATAACTTTATTATATAAATAAAACAACAAATATTGATATTCATTTAAAAAAAAATAAATGTCTAAGAACAAGTTAAAGGAAAGATTATTTTTAATAACTCTTTAAATTCTAAATTAATTATCAGTAATAATCAGGATTTACCTTAAAATATTAATGCGAACCAATAAGAATGCTACTCACAAACAATTTTTTGTATGTATTATTCAGTTTATTTATCTCAAGAACTTTTAAGAAGAAAAGTATAAATCTGTACTTAAAATATAATGTAACTAAATAGCATATTTATTTTGTTTATGTTTTCTCAAACATTATGGTTTCTACAAACAATTTTGTTAAGTAAAAGCTACCATTTCTTTTTCAGGTGAAGGTGAACTGCTCTGTATACAATAACCATTTTTTACAACAATTTTTTTAAAAAAAAAACAGTAAGCATGCGCAATAAACTCAACATAAATAACATAAGATATCAATTTACTTATTTCCCAAAGTTCTATATATTTAAATAACTTTTTTATTCATACGCTCTTCTTTCTTCTCTCTTTTCTTTATGTTTTCTCATTCTTTGTACTGCATGTCATAAACTTGTTTCAATATATATTTCTGTGGTAACACAAAAAAGTCAATATTGAGGTGAAATAAGTCTGAATGAATAAAAATGTATTTCTGTGGTAACACAAAAAAGTCAATATTGGGGTGAAATAAGTCTGAATGAATAAAAATGTATTTCTGTGGTAACAAAAAAAAGTCAATATTGGGGTGAAATAAGTCTGAATGAATAAAAATGTATTTCTGTGGTAACACAAAAAGTCAATATTGGGGTGAAAAAAGTCTGAATGAATAAAAATGTATTTCTGTGGTAACACAAAAAAGTCAATATTGAGGTGAAATAAGTCTGAATGAATAAAAATGTATTTCTGTGGTAACACAAAAAAGTCAATATTGGGGTGAAAAAAGTCTGAATGAATAAAAATGTCCTATATAAATGCCTTAAATTACTATCTTAGGTTATTACTCTTTTACAGGTCATTTTAAAATTGTTCCTTAAAGGTTAATTTTTTTTCAAACAATTAAAAATTCCAGATGAAGAACATGTTACAGCTGGAAGAAATCGTATCCCACATAAATTCTGATTTCATTATAAACATCATTCTCAAGTTGGTTATAATGACAATTGATGAAGCATTGAATGAGGAACTTTTTAAAATTGGTAGTCTACTATCAGGGATTTTCAAATAATAAACATATAGTAAAAACTAACCGAGAGAGAGAGAGGAGAAGGTCAGTTTCAATCAAAGAAAACATAGAAAGTAAATAGTTTGCTTTAAAATTCTTTTACCACATAATAAGAGTTTAACAAAGTCCTCCGTACATTTCTATCAATCAATATACTGTCCATTTGAAAAACAAACAACAGTCATAATTACTGGAACAATACTCTTTCTGAGTCGGTTGTTTGCTTTTTATCAGCAAATAATTTATTACTTAAATGGACCAATTATATGAAAAACTGATTTACTTTGACATTAAATTATTATATAATTCAATTTGACATGAGTTCATTAGAATAATTTATATTGATTATCATTAGTATAATAATAAAAGCATAAACTATTTTCGGTTAATAGTGTCAATAGTATAAACTAATTATCATGCCAAATAATGATAAAATAAAATCCCAATAAATTTTATCACAAAAATATTCTTATTTTGTTTCCACATTTCAAACCTAAATAATTTTAATAATTTTTGAATATTTTGATCTAGCATTCCTCATTTTATTAGTTCTTTCCATTCAATATCCAGAATTGATATGTACTTACTAAGCTTAATAGAAATTAAATATTTATTGTTCTTCAGATTATTGTTAATTTTTGTGTTTAGTATTTCATATTCACATTTACAATCATATTATTGGTTTATTTAGAAGTGAAGTATTAAAATTAATATTAATAAAAAACCGTTAGGAAAAGATTAATTTTAATAGATAACTGACCATTTTAATCCCTAAATGACCAGTTTATGACATGAAAGCGGAAGGATTTCCCTTAAAATGTATTCTTTATATAAATCCACCATACTATTACCATGGTGACTTATTATTTTATTTTAAAAATTATATTCTCGAATTCGTTTGATGGATAGATTACTAAAAATAATATCATAAATATCTACTTTAGATATAACTTAATTTGATTGCACATTATTTTGTTTGAGTCTCCTCAAACATGTAGTATTGATAAAGAATTCTATTCAATATTTTTTTATTTTTCAGATAGCAATAGTGAATATCTCTGTACTATATAAGAAATATTCTTTCAATGTTTGTGCAAATTGTAGTTCACAGTACCAATAAAATTAACCGGAACTATACTATTTGTAATAGTGTTACATCTCCTCAAAGTTCAAGAAATTTAAACAAGTTTTGTTACAAATATATGAGTAAAGATAATGCATTGAAATTTTTTGAAAAATTTTTTTGTTCTAGATATTAAAAAAACGTCATTGCCAACGTCTCGACATATATTTATGTCTTCCTCGGGGCTAAAAACATTGACACTAAAATTTATAAATAAATTATTCTTAATTATTAAATATAATATATTGTAAAAAATCTGGAGTGGCTACACTCAAGATTACTATAAATAAACATAATATCATACTTTTTGGGTATATCATAAATAATGTTCTACTTAGATATAATATAATGGGAGATGTTTATTACTCTGGTATTCCTGGAGGTAGTACAGATAGTGACTGATCCACTTATCAATAAATATGCATATTTTTTAATATCACATCACTGATGCATATAATATCATTCGTATAATTTGACTTACTTCTACATTAAATATTTAAGAAAAATTTTCCCACTCAAAGCTTAAAAATATTCCTATTTTCTCTGACAAATGTCAGAAACATCTAGCAAAAAAAAAGATAATTCTTAATTTAAGATATCCGATAATTTCATTTGTTTTTCTTCAATGATGTTTTATATTTTTGGTCTCTTATAGAATTACTATATTGGAAGTGTCATGAGTTCCTAGTATTTAATAAAAACCACTTTTCTTTCCATTCCTTAAAATTCATATATACCAATTCACTCTGAGTGAGAGTTATTTTTTTCCTGCCTATTGTACTCTGTTATATTGTTGCTGTGAATGTTTATTGAGAAAAATACATTAGCAATTAGTCAATTCTACATACTCAAATCAAAGTTGATGCCAGCTATTCAGTATAATTTAAAACTTTTATATCAGGAAGCTAGAAACTTTTAAAAATGGTAGACATGAACAACTACACTATAATAGTGAAAATTCTGAATACTTGTCAACATAACTCCTCTTTCTTTAGGAAAGAGACCATTCCTCACACATCAACTTTACCCAATAATACTATAATTTAAAAACCAAAATAATATTAAGTTTTGTTCAAGAGTACAATGTATAGATTGATAATAGCATTTTGTGAGACAAATCCATCAAACCAACGAAAGCGACAAACATTTATGTCTATTGGGAGTGAATTTTTACATGCAAAAATATTATTCCTCTTATATCTCATATCATTCAATGAGTTATTTAATTTTTTCCATTGTAACTGTAAATATCATTTCACTGGATTCACTCAAAAAATTTGTAAGTCAATGTAAACAATGTAAAGAATATCAAAAATTCGAAAAGTATAGCAGGTGATCCCTTAGTCTAGGATAAACAAACAGTTTTTATAGCTTTATTGCTTTTTTGTCCTTATTGAAATTTCATTAATTTTTTTTTTGTAAATTGATATTTCTTATTTCATTTTTGGTCATATTTTCATAATTTTTTAATCAGCTGTTTTGCATCAAAAAAGCATTTTCTGAAAACAGAAATCGTACTGTAACGTCAATTTGAAGAATCTAATTTCGAAAAAAATTATCTCATCTCCACATAATGTTCTACTTACAGGCATAGTTTCATTTTGATCTATCATACGCTATGGCTTGTATCGCTCTCACAATCTTTGAGATTGATTTATAAGTCAAAATATTTACATTTTATTCGAAAAAAAATATTTCCCATTGTTTTATATTATTGCATTTGTAACATCAAAGATAATGCGAAATATACAACTCTAGAATGAGGAGTTTAAGAGAAAAAAATGTTTCCTAAAAACTGATTTTTGGCAAAAAAGTAATTTTCCCGTCATGCAAAATACTCCCCAAACAATAACGATCTTCCACACTATGGGGCTTCTTCTTCATTACACATTTTTGTGCAAAATATCAACTTGATCCATCAAATATTCTGGACCATAGCGTGGTAACAGGCAATGCTAACACACTCACCCACCCACACAAGCACCCTCCCACCAACCCATCCACCCACACACACAGACATCGTAGAAAAAACTTCCTAAAACAACTTTTAGGATTTCATAACATATAGTTTCGTAAAAATCTCGAGATCGAATTTTTTCACCATCACTATACTTTACTTATAGTAAAGCAAAAAAGTAAAATTTTTTATAATCTAATAGTTAGGTTACTGAGATTGCTTGGTTTGTAAGCCCTCAACGTATATTCAGCGCTATTTTTACAAAAAATTAGATCTCAATTTTTTGTAGTAATTAAGTTAAAAAGTTAACTTTGCGAACCGTTGGTAAAAAATTTTTTTTAATGGTGCCAGGGGACCTGACCAGTGGCTATCTTTCCATCAATTAGTCTAATGCATAAAGGTATATTTACCGTGAAAAACATTGAATAGCTGTAATCGGTCATTCATGACAACACAAATGCCACAATAGTCGATTTGATCAACTTATAATGAATTTATTAAGAGTAATACCTTAAATACCATATAGGATAGTAATCTGAGTAAAATAATTTGTCAAACTAAAACTACAAGAATGGCACTGAAGCAGAAATACACTCCTTTCCCATGAAATGAGTAGCATGCTCTGTATGCTTCTTATCGTATTAATAATGTCAACAGCGTCATCTCATTCTAATAAAAACAAGTGTTTCTGGTACTGATTTATATGGGCCACTATCTTAAAGTCCACATTTTACTCGTCCTGTAACAACTCATTATTAAAATATAAAACATGTTCTTTCACAAACAATCAAATAAATGTTTTGATAATAATCACCATTATTTTGTCCATAATTTCTAAGGTAAGAAGAATAATAATAAAACCAAAACAAACGTTTTGTAAAATAACACCATTCATAAATGTTGACCTGTACACATAGTCCAGATATAAACTCCATTGAGTTTTATTTAGGAGATATGCCTCGCTTGACTGATACTATAAATTGTCACTGTCTATAAATGTTGAGTGATAAACCCGTTAAGCTAGTAGTAAACGATTTATTGTCTATTGAGTTATAGTGAAATGTGTTACTAGTGAAGTAGTTAAGGCAGTTGTGAATGCTTTATGGTCTATTGTCTTATTGTAGTGTAGTGTGTAGGGCAATTCTGTAGTAGCAAAGTACTGAACAATGGCTCGTAAACTTCAAATCTCTTATAAGACTTACTCAGCATTAACGTATTACTCACTTGAAGTGAACCATCAATCATTTCATCTTAGGTAAGAATTCTATTCATTCATATAAGTGATATTCCATAATCTTTAGATTATTTAGAACAATTTATTGTTCGATTTCTTTTATCAAATATAATTTATTAAATTATTTATAAATATATAATAAATTTTTTTCAGGACTCGGCCAGTTCTTCAGGTTTAATTTAAATTGAGATTGCCAATGTTCCGGATTTATTTAAAGCGTTTTTCATAGGCAAAACGATAAAATTGTTGAAACAGATAAACTAACTATTACATTAGAGATTATTTTACAAAGAAAACAATTTGTTGATTTCAGAAATAAATATCTAGTTTGAATAAATACGTGATACTGAACTGAAAACACACAAGGCAACCAAACTTCACCAGAAAAAAAGAATCGTTTGCAATGAAAGTTAAATTAGAACTTGAATAACTGAATGAGTCCTGATAAACTTTTATTTTGCCCCTACTTCAGGGTCGAGACTTTTAGACGAATATGTATATATATTGTTAAATAACGGCCCATATTTAGCTTTTGTCTGCTTGTTACATAATTTCTCCAGTTTCTGAAATTCCTTCCCTGTCTCTTCAGTAAAACTATAAAGGTTATCTATATAAATAAAATAATGATTTTGTCTGTACATTGTTTAGAACTGACTCATTTCAAGTTTTCTTTACGTTTCATACATTGGAGAAACCGAATCCACGCTTAGAAAAATTTCTGTCGGTTTGTCTATCTGTTGGTTTGTCTGTAAAACATTGTCACAGCTAAATAATATAAAACACATAAGACATATAAAGCTGAAACTTTTACAGTAGATTTGTGTAGGTCTAACTTAAAATATAGGCTCTGAATCGATTGGAAATTTAACGTAGAAGTGAAGTTATGGACGTTTAAAGCAAAAACGTTTGTCACAAGTAAACTCAGCCACCATAAGACATGGCGAGCTGAAACTTTGACACTGGATTTGTGTATGCCTAACTTAAAATATGGGCTCTAAATAGATTCATAATTCAGTACAGAAACGAAGTTATAGGGCTTTAAGCGTATTTTCCTAACTTCACAGACAAGTTTGTTTTGAAAATACACAGGTGTGGCAAGTAGGTATTGTTAGTTGATTTTAATTTCATTGGAGCATATGAATATATTGTGTATTTGACATCTTTGAAAAGGTGTTTCCAGAGTTGAGGATGTACTATCTATTACGAATAAATAGTTTTGTAAACGAGCAATTCTCAACTCTTAATATGAAAAGGCAGGAAAAATCAACAAACAAGTTCTTACGCTATATCATACCGAGGAAAGAACTTACAAGTCAGTAAAGAGATTAGATTAGTGATGAAGAAGCAGTTCATTATCTATTTGAATTTCTTGACTCTGAATTTATTTCTCCTGGACTGCCTGCTCATGAGTAAAAACTTAAAGTAGGAGCACCAATCATGCTGCGATTTAGTAACAGTACAAATTTCATGTTACGAAACATGAGTGCCACAAAACTGCAATATTGCAAAATTGGAAAATACCAATATAAGACTAATGAACGTGTTTTGAGAAGTATTATAAAAAGCTGAATTAAATGTATTAAGCCTGAAGACTGTTTGACACTGATAACTTATTACGAAAGCTCTTCAATAGGCAGTTTAATAATGAAGAATAGTCCTAGTGTAAAATTGTCAAAAGAAGCAAATCTTGTATATGAGTATGTCATGTTTTATCGGGACTGCGAGGCCTGTAAGAGCTCATATATAGGAATGATAAGACTTTAGTGCTTAGATGAGTTACGATGTACCTTTCTGTGGTGTGCCAAAATGTCAAACAACTTCAGTCCATAAGACAAAACTTACAATAGAAATGATTGTCAATTCCACGAAATTTATGGCTAGAGAAATGAACGATTTTAAATTACAGTTAATATAAGCAATAATAATTCAAGAAAATATACTTCAAGCCAGCCATATACGTCCAACCTAATAATTCTTTTTATATTATTAATATGGCAAACCGTCATACCTCGTACGATAATATTGGAGTCGTTGGAGCACTTTCAGACGTTGTCCATCTTCAATCGCAACTAACCTACTGAGCTGTTATAAAGGGGGTTGGTTTTCGGTCAAGTCCACTGCTATCCTGATATAATTACTTTGATTTTATTTAGTTATTTTTTTATTTTTATTCTTAACTATTATCTAGGTTGATTTTTTTATATTTTCTAACTTCGTCATATTGTCTGTCCAGTCGCCTTTTTATTTTTATTAATGATATACATAAAATATTGGTTTGGTGGTTTATTGGTTCATTTATTAATTTACCCGCATTTTTATGATTATATATTTCTATCTGTTCAGTTATATTGAGTCTCTGTCCTTTCTGTCCTGTCTGTAGTAAGATCATTGTGTTTTCTAAGCTGTCAGGTGTATATCCGTGTTCAGTTAGATGGTTTGCAAAATTGGATTTATCTGTTTTATTTAAATAGTCTTTAACATGTTCTTTGAATCTTACTTTTAGGGTTCTTCCCGTCTGTCCAATATATATTTGATTACAATCATTACATTTTAATTTATATACTCTGCTTTTTTTATATTCATTAATTGAATTTTCGTTCGATCAAGTTAATATTAGACTTATAGAATTATTGGTTTTAAATCATACTTTTGTCTTGTATCGTTTTATCAAGTTCGCTATTTTATGACTAATATTTCCTAGGTATGTTATAGACGCGTATTTATTATTGTTAGAGCTTTCGAATTTGTTATTAATTTTATTGTTCCTATTGTTTAATATTTTTTCTATTAAGCTTGCAATATAATCTTTATTCGTTGCTATTTTTTTAATTATATTTAAGTCCGTATTATAGTTGTTTTGATTCATCGGAATTCTTATTAATCGATCTATCATATACCGAAAGGCAGAAATTTTTTGTTGCTTTGGATAAATTGAAGAATTATATATGTATGGTTATATCGGTTGCAGTTGGTTTTCTATATATTTTAAATTTAAGTTTATTTTCGGTTTTATAAACAGTTAGGTCTAGAAAATTAATTCTACTTGGTGGTGAATGTAATTTTATTATTAATCGAATTGAGATCATTTAATTATTTATTATATTCTGTTTGTTTGGGTTATTTATGATTAGGAAGGAGTCATCCACGTATAGTGGATTACATTGAATTTCTCTTTTGAAATATTAACAAATACTCCTTTTAGTTCCTGTAAGAATATTTCTGATAAAATAGCAGAGGTTCGGTGTCTCATTCCTAATCCATCTTTTGCTAAATAGAACTGATTATTAAATTTAAAATAGTTTTGTTTTAAAGTTTTAGTTGTTAATTTTATTATTTCATCTATATATTTACCCTAACCATATTGTTTACCTCTTATTCGTATTAGTTTTATTACTTTCGAACCGGGGATTGATGTATAAAGATTTTCTGTATCAAATGATACTAAATTAAGTTTTTTTCATTCATATTTATACTTTTTATTTTATTTACTAAATCAACCGTGTTTTTAATATTATAAGTATTTGGTAGGTAACTTTATCTTTTATTATTTCAGCTAATTCTTTTGATATTTTATATGCGGGTGCGTTCCTATGATTTATAACCGATCTAATAGGTTATCCTATCTTATGTTCTTTGATTTGAGCTTTTAACTGAGGGGCATTTGGATTCATGTTTAAATATTTAGACAATTCGTTAGGTTTTATTATATTAAGGAATTTGTTGATTACATTTCTAATTTCGTTCCTCGAATTTTTTAGTTGGGTCGTTCTTTAGTTTTTCGTGTTTCTTTTTATCTATAAATCTGAGCTTTTTTTTTATGTATTCTGAGTTATTTATTACGATTCTAGAGTTACAGTTGTCCACTTTAGTGGTTATCGCGTTGGCTGATTGTATTTTTTTTTTTTTTTTGATATTTCTAAGGATATAATGTTCTTGGTTTTTAATTTCGTTATTTTTGCTGTTGTTTATGGTTTTATCTATTATTTATGATGCTAGGTGCCTAAAGTGGTTTTTGTCGTTGATTGGCATTAATTTTTATGATTAGTTCTGAATCGGTTATGATAGTTTCGACATCTGTAGTATTAATTTTTCGTCCTACGTTGTATTTGAACCCTTTATTTAATTAGTTAGTTTCTGTCTGCGTGAAGGTTATATTCGTTTTATTAATCAATGTGGGATAGAATTTAATATTTTCCTTATTGTTGTTATTATTATTACTTTTATTTAACAATTTGTGAATTTCTTTATCCATTCAATCGTATATCTTATCTAATAGATTTGAATTTTTTCTTTTATATGATTACTCGCTTTTAAAAACGTCTCTGTTTGATGTAAGTTAGTCAGTCTAATAAGTTCCATCAATAGTCGTTAGTTAGCTTCCGTCTCTTTACAATATAGAAATCTTAATTCGTTCTTCAGTCTTAACGTGTGTGCCTGTTTAATAGTCTTTTGTCCTGCATAAGTCATGTATTTGGGCTTGATAGACGCATACTATTGAAATTGTATCATACATGATTGTAATAAAATATATATTGGAAAGACGGGAAGAACCCTAAAAGTAAGATTCAAAGAACATCTTAAGGACTATTTAAATAATACAAATAAATCCAATTTTGCAAACCACCTAACTGAACACGAACATAGACCTGACAGCTTAGAAAACACAATGAACTTACTACAGACAGGACAGAAAGGGCAGAGACTCAATATAACTGAACAGATAGAAATATATAAACATATAAATGCGGGTAAATTAATAAATGAACCAATAAACCACCAAACCGATATTTTATGTAAATCATTAATAAAAATAAAAATACGACTGGACAGACAATATGTTGAAGTTAGAAAATATAAAAAAATCAACCTAGATAATAGTTAAGAATAAAAATAAAAAAATAACTAAATAAAATCAAAGTAATAATATCAGGATAGCAGTGGACTTGACCGAAAACCAGCCCCCTTTATAACAGCTCAGTTGGTTAGTTGCGATTGAACATGGACAACGTCCGAAAGCGCTCCAACGACTCCAATATTATCGTACGAGGGATGACGGTTTGCTATATTAATAATATAAATCATACTAACCTCAGTGGTAATAATATTATGCATGAATTTAATAAGTCTTGTCGAATTTTGTAACTATTTTCCAATAGACCGACACAGATTAGACGAGTAGTAGGTAAGTCTAACCACCCTCCCTGAATCCCCCATAATGCTCCCTGATCCAATGGCGATGTCCTGTGAACATTCCGAAACTAAACCACCTTCTATATATATATAAACTGACAATCCTATTATTCTCATTATTGTCCTGATGATGAATGTGGTACATTCGAAACATATCGACTAGCAATATTGGTGATATGCCTTATAGTTTTAATAAAGAGAGGAAGAATTTATATAAGAAATAGATAAAAGGCAAATATGGGGTGTCATTTAACAATATAGGTTTAATAGCTTTGAATGACTGCTTCAAACTTTTAGATATATATATATATACACTTTTTTGATGAAAATACGATCCGAAACGGACAAATACAGTTCAATGTACATAAAGAAACGTAGAGAAATTTAAAAACACACACTTACAGTCTCTAATTTTCGGTTGAACCGTCTTCAGGAGAGATAAGAAAGGGAAACCAAGCGCACTGGTACAGAGACGGTTGGGTCTCCAACCGTCTCTGTACCAGTGCGCTTGGTTTCCCTTTCTTATCTCTCCTGAGGATCATGTTCTATCGAAAATTAGAGACTGTAAGTGTGTGTTTTTAAATTTCTCTATGTTTCTTTATGTACATTGAACTGTATTTGTCCATTTCAGATCGTATTATATATATATCAGATACAATAATATATCGACCGTTTAGCAGAATAGGTGTGCTCTCTAATCGGGATTCGGTAAATTTTTCAGGATAAAAAATCAAACTCTCGGTGCCAACGTTTCGGTTTTATTAATGATCACATAATTAATTTTTTAACTAAGAAAATGAAATTTACATTATTTAAAGGAACAAAAATGTTAACCGGACAAAACCTTTGACTAGACTGTCTAGTCTAGTCTTCGACAGTCTAGTCGAAGGTTTTGTCCAGTTAACATTTTTGTTCTTTTAAATAATGTAAATTTCATTTTCTTAGTTAAAAAATTCATACTTCTGCCTATGCAAAAGGTTTTAAATAAACCGAAACGTTGGCACCGAGAGTTTGATTTTTTATCCTGGAAAATTGACCGAATCCCGTTTAGAGAGCACACCGATATAGTATATATATATATTTGTAAATTTGGGGAGCAATCCTTCTTTTATACATGTTGTGTTGCTGGGTCTTAAGTTCTAATATTTGTAAATTTGGGGAGCAATTTTTCTTTTATACATGTTAATACACATGAAATTTATTCATGCCACAGTACAAAAGTCGTTCAACAAAACATATATATATGATCAATGTACAATATGAAATGGGAGAACAAGACTAAGAACTTTTGAACTTTTAGAGTCAAAAACCCAACTCTAAAACGATCTTAGTCTTGTTTTCCCATTTCATTGATTGATATTTCACGTGTTTACGTGAAATTTATATATATATATATATATATATATGTGTGTGTGTGTGTGTGTGTGTGTGTGTGTTCTATAGTTTCCTTAAGTTCCAAAAGTTGGCGATAACTTTCGGATATTTTCCATAGGAGTTCTGGTAACTACATGAAAGGAATAAAGTAGAAGGTAGGTTAACACTTTAAAACTTTAATCTAAAAGACAAGCTTTCGACCCACATTAGCCATCATCAGGTAAAAAACGATAAACTAAAATATTGAATAAAACACTGGCTCACATTAGCCATCATCAAGTAAAAAACAATAAACTAAAATAGTAAACAAAACAAAAGCTACGGTACAAAGAGCAGTTAACAACTAACTATGATAGAAAAACAAAATATGCAGAAGGGAGGGAGGTGCAGTGTAGTGTAGTGTAAGTAAATGTAGCCTGTGTAGTGTAGTGTGTAGTAAGCATCTGTGTAGTGACCTTAAAGCTATGCTATACCCAGTTTAAAAAATTTTGATATTACCTGTAAGATAATAAGAGAGGTGAAGGGACACGCAGGTAGTTGGCTTCAGTGCCCTGCCCTGCATGCCAACGCAGGCCCTCCCACTTACACCTCCCTCCCTTCTGCATATTTTGTTTTTCTATCATAGTTAGTTGTTAACTGCTTTTTGTACCGTACGTTTTGTCTTGTTTACTATTTTAGTTTATCGATTTTTACCTTATGATTGCTAATGTGAGTCGAGAGCTTTGTTTTAGATTAAGTTTTAAATTAAAGTTTTAAAATATCTAGCGTTCTACTTTATTTCTTTCATGTCGTTACTAGAACTCCTATGGAAAATACACGAAGGTTACCGCAAACGAGTAAGAAAACTAGAGAACATCAGCATGAAATTGGTTAAGGCAGAAGCTTCTGCCAACTTTAATAATACCTGTTTGAGAGAAGACCTGCTGCCATCATACACCAATATAAATATGTCGATATATATATATATAACTAGAATTAGATAATATATATATAATAGTATAAGAGTCACAATACGGAGTTTGAAATTAGTCACAATACGAGGGCTCTGGAGATACGAGGGTGGGGCATTGTTTTGGTGCCGACCTACCTTAAGGTTAACCACGAAGTTGAGGTCGTTCCAACATTTGGCAGCATCTCTCAGTGTCCTTCTGGTTGTAGTTCATTAAGATGGCAGCACCTCTCTTTAAGCCGGGGTATTAAGTGGCTTTCGTGCTCAACGATGACAGTACTGGAAATGTTTTATATATAAAAAAAAAAATTAATATTTAATGAGATCGTACTGTAATATATCTTTCTCACTTTAATCATATACTGGCAATAACAGTATGTACATTTTTCTAATTGCACTCATCATTCTAGACTTATACAGGCATGTTACCTATACAATATATATATATATATATATATATATATATATATATATATATATATGTAAGTAGTATGAGTCACAATACGGAGTCTGAAATTAGTCACAATACGAGGGCTCTGGAGATACGAGGGCGGGGCATTGTTTTGGTGCCGACCTACCCTTAAGGTTAACCACGAAGTTGAGGTCGTTCCAACATTTGGCAGCACCTCTCAGAGTCCTTCTCGGTGTAGTTCATCAAGATGGCAGCACCTCTCGGTGTGGTTTATTGTGACGTTATGTTATATAGGTTTTAGATTTGAAATGGTTGTAAATGGATAATTAGAATATGATATTAGTGTTAATGAGATGGATAATTCCGATGGTACATGCTGGAGAGGGTGTAGAATAATATAACTAATTTTAATTCGAGAATGTTAGCCAAGGATGACTCTTCCAACCAAGTTGAGGGGTCATTGACCTTAGCCTGCCGAGGCTCCAGGTTGGAGGGGTCTGCATGGAAAGAATATTTTCGAGAATGTTAGTTCAGACACACATCTACAGTCCGGACATGCATGCTGGCTCAAGGTCAACAGACGAGTCTACTGCAGTACATTAACCTTCTCCCTTGCAAGTCCAGACACGCATGTCTACTCAAGGTTCATAATTTTCAAAATCTTCTATATCCTCTTTAATCATACTGAATAAAACTCATTCAAGATGCAAAACAAATTGGAACAGTACATTGCTGCTCGTAGAGATAATACTACAAAAATTACCTTGCAATATTTGTTGGATAAAGTGGAAGAAATTAAAAACAAAGTGAATACTACAACACTGATATCGGATAGCGAAATTGTATTTTCGGTCTTTTAAAAGACTATCTGAAAAATGCATTTAAGAATCAGATTCTGAGTGAATTATCATTGATGAAATTTCACAAACCAAACACACCGACGACGACAAAGACCAAGTCATTGCAAAGCTGAACAAATGGAGAAGGGAATGAGTTTCCTAAACAGATTGTCAATGATAAGAAAAAGGAGATGCATTTAAAAGTTGAAAGAGATCATTATCACTTCTGTGGACCCGGGACAGCATTAGAGCAACGTTTTGAACGGAGATGAAGGAATCAATATCCTAGATGATGCTTGCAAATAACATGACATTGCCTATAACCAGAGCAACAAACTGAGTGATAGACATGCCGCAGACAAGGTGTTACAGAAGAAGGGTTCGAAAAGGGTTAAGTTCGTGGATGCAAATTTAAATGAACGTCTCACATCACTGTTGGTGGCTAGTGCTATGAAGGAAAAACGAATGCTTGGACTTGGACTCAAGAAGAAGAAGAGAAAACTAAATAAAAAGAGGAGGAAAAAATGTAACAAATCGTGATTTTGTTTAAAAATATATATATTTTTTCAATTTACAAAGTCTTTTTTCTTTATCCATTCCTCTTTATTACAACCTTGAAATTTTACAATTACATCACCATTTTTTCGCTTCTTTACAATTTTTTCAATTAAATAAACATTGGGTACATTGGTCTTTTGTAATTCATGCTGGTAAAAGCGGCCTCTAACGTTATGTCCATTGTCATCTCCCAGCTGTCTACGATTCTCCATCGCTTCAGGAAGCCTACAATACACCGGAAGGTAGAAAATAAGTAGCACAATCATTGCAACATTTACCTCCTTCTTTTATACCATTATTCTAAAGAGACTGGAAGAGGGTATAGAGGATTTTGACACAACTTATGGTTTTCGTGTTACCCACACTGGTGTTTTCAGTTTGGGTGATAGTGAAGTTGCATTGGGAGATGCTACTACAGATCAATTCTTTGTCAAGGGAGACTGGATCACAGCAACACCAGGACTATTGAGTTTGCTTTTTTTCAAGAATCCTACCCAATACACGAATGATGATTTACAACAATATAAACATCTGCTAGAGTTTATCATCCATACAGGCGCTACTACTCCCCGGAGCAGCAAATCAATGCAAATCCTGGCATTAAATATATTCGTATAATTAAAAAGTTTTTTTCAAGGAGACCAAATCTCACACCTGGAACACCGAGAAGGCGAGGCAGAGGATTAATGCAAGTTGGAAAACCGGTTTATGAATATTACGACGACGTGAATGAACTCATCTCAAGATTGGATCTTCTCACTGCTGAATATAAAGCTGGCAACACTGCACATCCAATGAAATTGAATCTATACTCGAAGAGTTGAGAGAGAATAATATAATTTACTAATCATGTCGAGCGAGAAACAAATTTTAGTTGACGAACTTCATAGAGGGGCAAGATTAAATTTCCCACGATCTCCCTTCTCATTGAAACATATCCATAATACATAGCAAATGGACCTGGTTGATGTACGCTCCCTTGCCAATTATAACAACAAAATAAACTACCTGCTGACAATTATCGATACTTTTTCCAAATATGCTTGGGTCATCCCTGTGAAAAGAAAGACTGGTGACAATGTGACTAGAGCGTTTCAAGACCGTTTGACCAGTTTAAAAGTGAAACCAAAATACATACACAGTGATGCTGGAAGAGAGTTTTTCAACAAGGATTTTCAAGAGCTCTCCCAAAAGAACAATATATTTCACTATAGGACATTTACCACCATGAAGGCCTCAATTGTTGAAAGGTTCAATAGAAAACTAAGGGGAAGAATGTTTAAACAAGTCTCCCTTCAAGGATCCTATAGGTTTCTTGATATTCTCCCAAAGATTGTGCAACAGTACAATAACGCATATCATCGAACCATTGGAATGACACCGAGTAAAGTTAAAAAGAGAGTGAATGAAGAGGAAATTTTGAAAGAGTTACTAATGCTGTTAGACAAAGACATGAAAAATTGAAACCACCTGGCAAGGTTGTATTAAACACACCAGTGAGAATTAGCAAATTTCGAACTACATTTGAAAGAGGCTATACGAGGAATTGGTCTACTGAGGTTTTCTACATCAACAAGATTCTACCCATCCTACCTGTGACTTATCAGCTGCGAGATGACAATGGACAGGACGTTAGAGGCCGCTTTTACCAGCATGAATTACAATAGACCAGGACGCGTGATATCGTTCTCGATCATACAAGAAGAATCCTGTGTATTTCCTTCTCTAATACTAACTGCTGTACTTTTTTCATTACGAGTTGTATTTTTTTTTATTATGTATTGCAATTACAGTTGAATATTTTTTTATATTTCCTAATTGAATATTTCAGGACCCCGCGAAAAACTGAAACGGTGAACTAGCGAGGTACTTGCCTTTTTCATTTAACAGAACAGGAATTCGATTGGCTCTGTTATTTTAATCCGACTATTTTGAAATAAGGAACTGTTGATTATTTTAAATAAAGAATATATTTTTTTTCTTATTGAACACGTAGCAGTTGAAGCAGTTAAGATGGTCAGAGTGAGTGGAAGAGAGTGAGAACAAGTGGTGGGGACTGGTCTGACGGGTGGTCCAGTCACCGCTCACACTCGAAAACAATTCCAGCCTTTGACTCTTCAATTTTAATTCACTTAATATTAAATACGATTTTATATTACAATACTCTAGTGCATATCACTAGCATTTATTATAAAATTAATACAATGTTGAATGGTAATATATACGTTCTATTTCAAGAATTTCTTTTACTTTTAATTCTAACTGGGTCTACAAAAATAAAATATGAAAAGATTATGCAAATGTCACTATATACACTCTTTCTTTTTCACAAATTCATATTAAATTTCTTAATAAATTGGTCAAAACTTTGATAGGATGTTATAAAATAACATAGAATATTATTGGTGTAACGGACAATATTCATACCTGTTTGTTTCAAGAATTTCTCTTCAGCTAATACGTTCTGAGCCTGTAACCCAGTCTACATCCCTCTCCAGCATAATACCTCCTGAACCTGTACCCCAGTCTACATCCGTCTCCAGCATAATACGTCCTAAGCCTGTACCCCAGAATACATCCCTCTCCAGCATAATACGTCCTGAACCTGTACCCCAGACTACATCCCTCTCCAGCATAATACGTCCTAAGCCTGTACCCCAGAATACATCCCTCTCCAGCATAATACCAGGTGTGTAAATAAAGTAGTGAGACTGATTTTTTTTTAAATTTTCTATTCAAATATAATTACAATGTGATATTGTCACCTTCAAAATAGTTCCCTTCGGAAGCCACACAGCGCTGGAGACGGTCCTTCCAATCATTGTAGCATTGCTGGAACTCGGATTCTGGAATGGCCTTCAGCTGGTCGGTTACAGCAGTTTGTATGTTTTGTAGTGTCCCGAAATGAGTTCCCTTGAGGTGATTTTTCAATCTCGGGAAGAGGAAAAAGTCACAAGGACTCAAGTCTGGTGAATAAGGAGGCTGAGGAGCAACAGGAATGTTTTTACTGGCCAAAAACTCGTTTATTGAGATGGCAGTGTGACAGGGCGCGTTGTCGTGATGCAACACCCACTCCAATTCATTGGTCAAAATGTGATGAACGGAGGTGTGATTCAAATTCAACTGTTCCCCGATCATTCTGACTGTCAAGCGTCGATCTGAACGGACAAGGTTCCGTACTCTGTTGACATTTTCATCGGTGTTTGCACTTGAAGGCCTTCCGCTTCGTGGTTCATCTTCAATCGACTCTCTTCCTTCTGAAAATTCCTTAAACCACCGAAAAACCTGTACCCTTGATAAAACACGTTCTCCATAGGCCTCCTGAGTTTTTCAAAAGTTTCGGTTGCATTATGTCCAAGTCTGAAGCAAAATTTGATTGCACACCGCTGCTCAACTTTGAGGTCACTCATTTTTAAAACGCTCAAGAAAAAACCATTTCACGAAAACCAACGCTACGGACAAACAAATGACTGTGGCGAGTTCAGACTCATACTGGAGGCGCATCACACGTGCACCTGACGCTACTCAAGGCCACGCGTCTCCAGCGTTGTCAGATCGAAAGCGACGTTGCCAGTCTCACTACTTTTTTTACACACCTCGTACGTCCTAAGCCTGTAGCCCAGTCTACATCCCTCTCTAGCATAATACGTTCTAAGACTGTACCCCAGAATACATCCCTCTCCAGCATAATACGTCCTAAGCTTGTACCCCAGAATACATCCCTCTCCAGCATAATACGTCCTGAACATGTACCCCAGTCTACATCCCTCTCCAGCATAATACGTCCTAAGCCTGTACCGCAGAATACATCCCTCTCCAGCATAATACGTCCTGAACCTGTACCCCAGACTACATCCCTCTCCAGCATAATACGTCCTGAACCTGTACCCCAGTCTACATCCCTCTCCAGCATAATACGTCTTAAGCCTGTACCCCAGAATACATCCCTCTCCAGCATAATACGTCCTGAACCTGTACCCCAGACTACATCCCTCTCCAGCATAATACGTCCTGAACCTGTACCCCAGTCTACATCCCTCTCCAGCATAATACGTCCTGAACCTGTACCCCAGTCTACATCCGTCTCCAGCATGTACCATCGCAATTATCCATCTCATTAACATTAATATCACATTCTAATTACCAATTTGCAACCATTTCAAATCTAAAACCTATATAACATAACGTCACAATAAACCACTCCGAGAGATGCTGCCATTTTGATGAACTGCACCCAGAAGGACATTGAGAGGTGCTGCCATCTTGATGAACTGCACCCAGAAGGACACTGAGAGGTGCTGCCAAATGTTGGAAAGACCTCAACTTCGTGGTTAACCTTGAGATAGGTCGGCACCAAAACAATGCCCCGCCCTCGTCTCGCAGCCCTCGTATCTCCAGAGCCCTCGTATTGCGACTCTTATACTACTTATATATATATATATTGTATATGTAACATGCCTGTATAAGACTAGCATGATGAGTGCAAGTAGAAAAAGGTACATACTGTTATTGCCAGTATATGATTAAAGTGAGAAAAATATATTACAGTACGATCTCATTAAATATTAATTTTTTTTTTTATATTTATATATAAAACATTTCCAGTACTGTCATCGTTGAGCACGAAAGCCACTTAATATACCGGCTCCAATTTTAGACGTACAGTGTTCATTTTCTTTTATTTAACATTATTTAGATAATAAATAATATTATTTAATTTGATGTCTCTATCTCGACGGAAAATGGTTGAACAAACAAACAAACACACAAACTCAGGAACTTATATATAGAGATAATAGTAACTTAAGAATCTCTATGTAACTGTAAAGTGACAACTTTGATCTGAAACAAAAATAATCACCATCCGTTCACTTTAATCTGTGTGTAAGTCATGTTTACTCTATATTGGCTATAATAGTAACTTAGGATTCTCTATGCAGCCGTAATGTGTAAACTTTGATCTGAAACAATAATAAACCCTACCGTTCACTTTCACCTGTGAGTATGTCATGTTTACATGCTGACCACTAGTCGGTAAAGTTAACCTTTAGTGAAGACGATAACTACTTCACATTTATTACTACAAATACAGTATTTGTTTACGTATAATTGGAAACACTTTTATTATAGCTTATGTGGTGCTTTAAAACTGCTCAGGTACTTGAAAGGAACTAAATTTTTGAACAGATAGAAGATGGGGCAGCTTTTCCTTACACTAATGCTAGCAGTAATCGGTGACCACCTGGCTTATGGTTACTACTTTCCCTCAAAATTTGGAGCCAGCCACATCAATAGAATGCTTCATGCTCCTGTACCTCAGACAGAAAGGTTATTTTGTACAATATGTACCTATATAAATTATTATATGTAATATGTAAATACGTAATCTAATTTTTATCTTTCACAACTGTCTGTTTCAAATTATATCTATAAAATTAGAAAATATCTTTCTTTTGAAAAATACTAGAAAAAAAATATTTATTTTTATTATTGTACAGATCAAAAGTATTAAAAAAGCTATTAATGTCGTCCTGAAAGCTATGTAATCTACTAAATTGATAGAAACATGATTAGCTATGTAATTTAACAACAGAGTTAACTCTATATAAAATATTGGTCAATGATATAAGCCTACATTCTACTTTAATAGAAGTGAATATTGTACCAAGCTCGTTAAGACCAACTGATGTTTTGTTTTAATTAATGTGGCTATGCATACATATTAACCAAAAATGTATCATTTGTTTACACGTGGTCATACATTTTATCAGTAATTGAAACTTAAAACCATTAATCAATTGACATTTTATTAAAATTGTTATCCTGAAGACCTGAATCTTATCGGATTCGAGACATCTGTTATACTGTACATTCTACTCTTCTAACTAAATTCAACTTCAGTTTTTAAGCTCACTAATGAACTTCATAAATCTACAAAGAAAAGTATCTATCAAATTATAGTTTTCGGTCGGTTTGTCAAAAATATTTATACATAAAAGAAGAATACCCACTCTGGCCTTCCAATTATTCACGCAAGTAGTGAAAAAAAATTTGACCATGTTGTCTCTCGGAGAGAACGTTAAGTGGGAACTGTAGGATGTCGAAACAAATAAGATAATAGTTAAAGATTCCTACTCTACATACATTTAAGGTAGGCAAAATTTAGGAATCTCAATGTAGAGTGTTCATTGTGAATTATCACCTGGACCAGTCTTTATTCTATGTGTTCTCATGTGAGACGTCCACTGTAACCTAACATAACTTATACTTGATTAATTTGTTACTTAAGTTTATTAAAATATCACAGATACATAATGATTAACAATTAAAAACAATTTTTTAAAGATTAGGATAATAACCAAAGATTTATTATCAAACGAAGTAATTCATATTTAAGATGACCACTTAAAATGTTACATAACCGTATTTACATTCACATGTTTAAAAAATCTTGAGTAACCTACACTCAGAATTACTTTAAGTAAACTTAATATCAAACTTCTTGGGTATACAATATATAATGTATCATTTATGCATAATGTAAACGTCTAAATGGGAGAGCTTTAATAGTCTTTCATTCCTGAGATAGTACAGATAGTGATTGATCGACTTATCAATATATAACCTTATTTTTGTGTATCACACCACTGATGCAAATAATCTCATTAGTATTGAAAAGCCAAAGTGAACATTTCTTGATACGAAATAATCTCCTACAAGAGAACATGGCTTTTGTTAAAATAGCCAGAGGATTTCTCACATGTTTACTTGACCTCCTTCTACATTCACTATTTAAGTCAAATTTTCAAATTTAAAATAAGATAATACTCTCATTTTCTCTGAAGAACAGCATAAACATCGAAGGAAAATGACGTTTTAAGATAATTTATTATTAAAGATTTAGGATAATTACATTTATTAATTTTCCAAAGAAGGATTTCAATTTTGAATTATGTTTTACATGTTTGGTCTTTTAAAGAATTGTTCTACTTGGAATTTTATAGCTTCTTAGTTTTTAATAAAATAATTTTTCTTTCCCTTTGCCAAAAATCATATGGTATATACCAATTTTTTCTGAGCGAGTGTTATCTTTATCCTGCCTGCTGTACTCTGTTATAAGCTTGCTCTGAATGTATATTGAGAAAAAATATATCAGTAATTAGCCAGTTTACATTCTCAAATCAAAGTCAAAACCAGCTATTCAGTACAACTTAAAACTTTTATATTTGGCAGCTTCTAATTTTTGAAAATAATAAATATGAACTATTAGACCAGAATAGTGAAAAACTGGATATTTGCCAACAAACATAACTCCTCTTTCTTGAGGAATGAGTCCATTCGTCACATTTCAATATCATGGAAAGATACTACAATTCACAAAGAAAAGTAATTATAACTGATTAAGTTTTGTTCAAGAGTGAAATATATAGATTCATTAAAGCATTTTGTAAGACGAATCCATCGTGCCATGGAAGACATAAAAGGAAATTTATTTCTGTTTATATGTTTATATTTCATAGAAGTCAATAAATTATTGAAATTTTTCCGTTATAAACCTGAATTTTATCTCAGTAGATTTACTCAAGAAGTCAATATAAACAATGTAAAGAAGTCTGGAGTGGCCTACACTCAAATTTATTACAAGTAAACATAATATCACCTATCAATAATTATGCTTATTTTTTAATACCACACCACTGATGCATATAAATAACATCATTAGTATAATCTGACCTACTTCTGCATCGAATATTTAAGAAAAATTTTCCCATTTAAAACTTGAGAATATTCCTATTTTGTCTGACAAATGTTAGAAATTTCCTAAAGAAAATGTTATTTTAAGATAATTCTTAATTTAAGATGTCGGATAATTTCATTTATTTTTTTTCTGTTTTCAATTTTGAATTATGTTATATATATTTGGGTCTTTTATAGAATTACTATACTGGAAGTTTCATGAGTTCCTAGTATTTAATAAAAACCACTTTTCTTTCAATTTGTCAAAAATCATATATTACAAATTCACTCTGAGTGAGTGTTATTTATTTCCTGCCTATTCTACTCTGTTATATGGTTGCTGTGAATGTACATTGAGAAAATACCTTAGTAACTAGTCAATTTTACATACTGAAATCAAAGTTGATGCCAGTAATTCAGTATATTTTGAAACCTTTTTATTAAGAAGCTTGAAATTTTTAAAATTGTTAGATATGAACTACTAGACTAGTGAACACTAGTGAAAATTCTGAATACTTATCAACAAGTATATCTCCTCTTTCTTGAGGAGAGATTCCATTCAACACATTTAAATATCATGGGAGAATACTACAATTCACAAAGATAAAGTAATTACAACTCATATTAAGTTTAGCTCCAGAGTGCAATGTATAGATTTATTAAGGAATTTTATAAGACAAATCTATCATAGTATGGAACTTCTCCCAAGTAATTTGTTCTAAAAATATTTTTAAATGCTCTATTCATCCATGTATAATCCTTCAGTGGACATTGTTAATTTCCTTCAATACATTTAGATTATTGGTTAATAATATCTCATAAGTATGGTTTCACGTCTGCTTTCTTGATTGGAGTATTATTTCCTTAATCATTATATTCAAACTAATGCTGATGTTCCCTTTATTCATTACTGAATCAGAGCAATTAGCAAGCATCATTGTTTTTAAGTAATTGTTACAAAAAATAATCCCTGCTACATTGCCATTATATTGAATTTAAACGATCCACATAAAAATAAAGAAATAATTAACTCCATACTTCATTATGGATACACTTACGGTACAACAAAGTTGAGTGTGGACAAATACTCTATTATTTTTTTACTAACTTTATTAATTTTTACCTCTGTTCCACATGTACTATGGTTATTTATATGCAATTGAACCCTGTGTGGTTTAATGTAGAGTGACAGAATTTTTTTTGTTTTTTTATATATTCTAAATAATTAGTTTTAATGTAACAAATATTGTCTAAACATTCCAAACTTGAATTATTTATTAAGGAATATAATGCATTGGACTTCGTAATGATCTGTCAATCTCTGAGATATTTCACGTATGAAAAAACAGTGTTATTTGATTGATTTTTTTAAAATGTACTTTAAAAGAATGGATGAATTTGAAATGAATTAATCTACTACTGGTTTGCAGGACCGTATTGTTGGAGGAAAAGAGACTAGGCCTCACGAATTCCCTTTTATGGTGTATCTCAAACTCTAAAAACACAGGGAGGTAGATAATTATGGTGCATGTGGAGGAAGCATCATAACGAAATGGCACGTTCTAACAGCTGCACATTGCACTTTGAATAGAGAAAAAATTACAGTCTTAGTGGGCGTCCACTACCTATATTATCCGGGTATGAGGATTTGTATTGTAATTGCACAGTCACGATTAAAGAAACAAACCAGAATATTAGCATCATCTGCCTCGTGATTTTTATTACTTATTTATATTATAAACAGATTACTGTAGTTAATGGGTTATTCGTGAGATGAAATATAAGTAATCGTGAAACGTGGCATATGTAGGACACCTGCAAGTCTCAATCATGAAGCATAAAAGATTGGCTTAGTGAACTTAATGCTAACAAAAAAATGTTTTCTATAGTTTGACATACATCAATATATCATTTGTTTATATAATCAAATAAATTTAATGAAATTTAAAAACAACATGAATATATTGAAGAGTGACTCGTAAATATAATGAAACCTTTTCTGAATTTATAGCTCTTGAAGAAATCAACGTTAAACATAACATTATTCATGAGAAGTATAACAACCACACTGCAGCTAACGATATTGCTATCTTGGTCCTCTACAAACCCATCACTTTCAACGACTATGTCGGACCAGTGTGTCTGCCCAGCGCTCCTAGGGATCTCGTAGGCGAAAATATCAAGTTTCTGGGTAAGTTCTATCATAAACAGAATCAAACATATTAGCCTTGTACAGTGCATTAATCAAAAAGTATATTATTTCCATGAGTTTACTGACTAACTTACTGTCTTTTGTCTTTACAGGTTGGGGAAGGCTATATGACCAAGGACCTTCTAGCGATGTCTTAATGAAGGTTGACGTAAATGTTGTACCATATTCAGAATGTTATTACTCATATATTTACCTCGATGGAACCGAGAGTCCAAAAATAATCTGCACGATGCTATATGGGAAGGGTTCTTGCCATGTAAGTACTTTGTATTCCAGACAGATAATTCTGTATACTTCTATATAATAGAGATGTAAACTTAGTTCACTATAGACTTCCCTTTAGATAGTCGTATAAAATTATTATATTTTAAATTCCCTAAGCATCAACTGAAAGACACACGTGTTTCATTCTATTTAGTGAAACAAAAATAATTACTAGAAACACGATATTAATGAATTTCAGTTGAAAACCATATAATAATATTGGTAAAGTAGGATAAAGTAAATGCGTCTGAAATTAGAACATTTCTAAATACAAGGTGGACATGAAGAGTTTCGGTAACTCTCAATGAGTGATCACAACTGGTCACCGAAATGCGTCTGAAATTAGAACATTTCTAAATATAGGAAACAAATTAACAGGAAAAAAATATCAAACTTATTATTTATACATTCCTACACTGATCTAGGGTGCAACCTGCAGGGTTTGAAAACAATTTTGGATACACAAACAACATATCAATATATATGAATAAAATAAAGAAGAATTAAAGAAAATTAGACATGCACCTGATGGATTGTCCTTAAGTCAAAAGTTCAGAAACGTAATTATATTGCCAATTTATTTTGATCTTTTTAGTGGGATTACATAATAGTAATAGGTTAAGTGACAACATAATAAATATGTACTGAAGCTGTTGATTGCTTTTCACCAAATGCTGCGGCTGTAGAGCATTTAGAAACTTTTTTTACATACCCACTTCTATTCATTACAGAATTCAAAAAAAAAATTCATGCGAGCTTAATCGAGCAAATAAAATTATTTAAATATTCAGAATATTTCCAAAAATGCATTTCAGAGAGATGAAAATGTGTTAATCCGTTAAAATTCCGTCAACAGAGCTTTTTACATAAATATTTTTTTTTGTCAAAAGTAAAAAACTTTTTTTACCTATGTTTAAAAACTGAAAATACTTGTTTTTTAATTCACACAACAATGTCCATGTCAGTAAAATCATTACTTGTACCTTTAATATTAAATAAAGTACTAATTAATATTAATATTAAAACCATTACATTTTTACCCATAACCAAAGCATAATTAAAGTTTTAACTGAATTAAATTATTATTTAAATTACAAGCAAATTTACTTTTGTTTTTCTAAGAACCTGACCTGAAACTATGGTATTTTGGAATTTAGTAAAACTCTAGTCATTAGTAAATTTACTATCCTTCAAACTACTTTAGGTGATTTAATAGATACAGATATTTAAAAAAGAAATTGAGGCAAAAAAAAGTATTCAATATAATGGTTTATATGAAATTTAAAAAAAAAATCTGGAGTGGCCTACACTCTACTTTACTATAAGTAACTTAATGTCAAATTTCTTGAGTATATAAAACATAACGTCTCATTTAAGAATAACGTAACATCTAAATGGGATATAATTATTAGCCTTTCATTCCTGAGGTAGTACAGATAGTAATTGAAGGACATATCAATTTATAAGCTTATTTTTGTACATAACAAATAATTTCATTAGTATAACTACAGCAGTAATAACATTTTTGAAAAACCAAAGTGAACATTTCTTGAAATGATTTATTCTCCTACAAGAGAATGGCTTTCGTTCAAACAGCTAGTGGATTTCTTACATCGTTTACTTGACATCCTTCTACATTGAATATTAAAGTAAAATTTTAAAATTTTAAACCAAAAAAATACCCTTTTTTTCTCTGAAAAACATCTTAAACAGCAAAGAAAATGTTATTTTAAGGTGCTTTGTTAATTAAAGATGTACGATAATTACATTTATTAATCTCTAAACGAAAGATTCCAATTATGAATTATCATTAACATTTTTGGTCTTTTATAGAATTATTATACTGGGAATTTTAATCTTTGAAATAATAATAATAATAATAATAATAATAAGCTTCTTAGTATTTAATAAGATCATTTTCCTTCCCCTTTGTCAAATAAAAAATATATACGAATTTTTTCTGAGTGAGTGTTATTATTTTCCTGCACAATATTATTCCTCTTACATCTCATATAAGTCAATAAACAATTTAAATTATTCCTTTATAAATATCAATTTTATCTCAGTGAATTTGCTCAAAAAATTTCTAAGTCAATGTAAACAATGTAAAAAAATATAAAAAATTCTACAAGTATAGCAGGTGATCTCTTAGTCTAGGATAAACAAACAGTTTTTATAGCGTTATTGCTCTTTTCTGTAACTGAAACTTCATGAATTTTTTTTATGAATTGCTAATTTTTTGTTCCATTTTTGGTCAAATTTTCATTATTTTTTAATGAGCCGTTTCGCTTCAAAAAAAAATTTTCTAAAAACAGAAATCGTACTGTAACGCCCCTTTAGCGAATGTAATTTTGAAAAAAAATATCTCAACTCATTCTCCACATAATGTTCTGTTTTTAGGCATAGTTTCATTGTCATCCGTCTGACAGTATGGCTTGTATCGCTCTCACAAGGTTTTAGATTGAATTATAAGTCAAAATTTTTACATTTTATTAAAAAAAAAATATATTTTCTGTTGTTTTAAAATTCTGAATATATTTTTCGTTTGTTCCATTTGTAACCTCAAAGATAATGTCAAAATTTCAAAACTCTAGGGTTATCAGTTTAGGAGAAATAAATGTTTTCAAAAAAACGGTTATTGAAAAAAAAGTGACTTTCCCATCATGCATAATTCTTCCCAAACAATAGGGATCTTCGTCTTTATAGGGCCCATTTTTGTGTAAAATATCAACTTGATCCATCAAAGATTCTGGACCGTAGCGTGGTAACAAGCAATGCTAACACACGCACCCACCCACCCACGCACCCACCCACACACACACAGACATCATCGTAAAAACGTCATAAAACGACTTCTGGGACCTCAAAACATGTAATTCCGTCAAAATCTCGAGATCGAATTTTTTCACGATCACTATACTTTACTTATAGTAAAGTAAAAAATTAATATAAGTAAAGGAGACAAACTATCAATGCCCCAACCACCACATTCATTAAAATAAATATATAATAATTCTGGAAATTAATATTCATAAATCAGAATATTTGACTTTGTTACACCGTGATGTAACAGTTAAAGACAATTTTGAACACAGCTCTGAAATTAAAAAATATTCAGAGAAAAGCAAATTGAACATAGGTTCACAACCATAGAAAAAAAGAAATTTCATTCATAATTCTACTGTGAATAATGAAGAAAACTGAATTCTTCTTACGTTTTTATAATAATACTGTAAAACAGATTTAATTAAATATATAAATATTTGAATTTATAAAAAAATAATATTTTTTAATTTAGCTTTATTTTACTACTTCTTAATCTACATAAAATTCTAATTGTTGGATCTTTTTGATGTTCAGTAGAAACATAGAACTGCAGGTGTTATTGTGTCTGTGTGTATGAATAAGTTAAAGCCAGTTATTAAATAGGTGTCTAAATAGTTCTCATTTTTGTTTTTAAAGGGAGATTCTGGTGGCCCACTCATCAAGTTCGAATCAGGTTTCTACTACACGCAGGTCGCTATAGTGTCCTATGGAGGTCCTGGTTGTGCCCAATATCCCAGCGTCAACACCAATGTGGCTTACTTCATGCCCTGGATCCAACAATTGTAGAATGTAAGTGATTAATTTTATAACTCTTAGTCAAATGAGTCAGACAATACTAACTTCAGCATGTACGATTAACCTAAATCTAAATTAAAACCACAATATTTGATTTATTTTCATTTTTTACATTTTTCTAATCACTAATTGTCTTCTAGAAAGAAACTCTATGAATATATGTCATAAAAATAGTTTTATTTTGATTTCATAATGGTTTGAAGTTTAATATATTATGTTGCCTTTAAGCAATATATTATGTGCATTAAAAAAAAACTAAGTGTGTAAGAACAAATTAAAGAATAGATTATTCTTAATAACTCTTTAAATTCTAAATTGATTAGAAGTAATAATCAGGATTTACCTTAAAATATCAACGAAAACCAATAAAAATGCTACTCACAGTCAATTTATTGTACGTATTCTTCAGTTTTTTTTATCTCAAGTACTTTTAAATGGGTAGTATATTAAGAATAAAAGTACGAGTATAAATATTTACTTAAAATATGATGAAACTAAATAGCATATTTTTTGGGTTTTTTTTCTCAAACATGATGGTTTCTACAAACAATTTTATTAAGTAAAAGGTACCATTGGTTTTTCAGATGGAGGAGAAAGGCTCTGCATACAATAACCATTTTTTACACCAAATTTTTTATAAAAAAAACAGTAAACATGCACAATAAATTCAACATAAACAACAAAAGATCTCAATTTACTTATTTCCCAAAGTTCTATATATTTAAATAACTTTTTTATTCATAAGCTCTTTTTTCTTCTCTCTTTTCTTTATGTTTTCTCATTCTTTGTAGTTGCATGTCATAAACTTGTTTCAATATATTTCTGTTGAAACATACAAAAGTCAATATGGGGTGAAATAAGTCTATATGGATAAAAATGTCCTATATAAATGCCTTAAATTACTATCTTAGGTTATTACTCTTCTACAGGTCATTTTAAAATTGTTCCTTAAAGTTTAATTTTTTTCAAACAATTAAAAATTCCAGATGAAGAACATGTACAGCTGGAAGAAATCGTATCCCACATAACTTCTGATTTCATTATAAACATCATTCTCAAGTTGGTTATAATGACAATTGATGAAGCATTGAATGAGGAACTTTTTAAAATTGGTAGTCTACTATCAGGGATTTTCAAATAATAAACTGTCACAATGTTTACTGCTAGTTCAAATTAGCACTGATGTTTCATAACAGGCTACTCCTACCCTTTTACAGGTCATTTTTTTTTCAATATTGTTCTTTAAAGTTTAATTTTACCAAAGCATTAATAATTTATGATGAAGAAAATGTTACAGCTGGAAGAAATCGTATCCCACATAAATTCTGATTTCATTTTAAACATCATTCTCAAGTTGTTTATAATGACAATTGATGAAGTCTTGAATGAGGTACATTAAAACTTTATAGTCATAAATATTTAGTCATAGTTAGGTAACATTATTTAAATATTATCAGTAAACAACAAAACATATAAATAAATCAAAATATATTCACGATTAGTTTAGAGAACTCAAAGGAAAAAGATTTCCTTCCACTAAGAAATTTTTTTAAAATTGGTAGCATTCTTTCAAGGATTTTGAATTAATATGTATATAGCAAATACTAACCGATCACAAAGCGATACAGATTGAGAGATAAAGGGGCAGGTTGAGAAACAAAAAAACAAAACTAATCATAAACTCTTGCCAACTAATCACATACATGCAGGTGTATTAGATAAACATAAAAAATGGATTTTGTGACTTGAGTACATTGATATAAAAAACTTAATAGTAATAAAGATTTAGTCGTAGTAAGGTAAATATAGCAGAGTACTATCAGTAAACTCCAAAACATATAACTCAATCAAAATATATTCTCAATTACTTTACTGCAAGAAAAGTAAAAGGATTTCACTAACAAATTATATCTTAGTTAAAGACATTTATATGTGATAATAGAGTGATTTTCTTATCTATTAAATGTGTTCAAGAGAAATAATGTTAGCTAAAAAAGGCCAAAGTATTTGTTTATCACTGAAAAACATTTTATATATACTGAACCTACAAAAAAGTCTTGATGTTTCAAGTTTGAAATTATTATGTGAAGGATAAAAAGTTAAAAGTAATCTCTCAGCCACATACTGCACAAACTAATCTCATTGAATCTCATTGATGTCTCATAAATAAAAACTGAAAACACCTGTAAAAGAATATGTACCTTATAAACAACTGAAAATTTGTTATAAAACCATAACAATGTTTATATCATCAACTTGTTAAATGTGTTTAATTTGATTAGTTTTACTTATAATATTTGTCAAAATTATATAATTTTTTTGCTATATGAAAGGAACTAAACAACTTTATAGTTTTATATAATATTCTTATTCGTACTTTTAACTGATATCCTATAGTAATATAAATTAATAATACATAGTAATAAAAGAAGTCAAATGAAAACGGATTCATAACGATATTAGTAATTTATAAGAGTTAATCATGAAAGGAAAACTAATTCAATCATTGATGAAATCAAAAAACGAAAGGTTAATATTTTTACTAGAACGTAAAATATATTGGATTAATTTTGGTAACACTAAGTTTAAAAATGATTATTAACAGTGTAATATCACTTGCTGAATGGAACAAAATTTACTTACTCGTAATTCACCTAACATTGACTAAACAAATTAAAATCACCCAAAAGAAGAACATAATTTATCATATTAGATCCAGTATTAATGACAACCTTATTTAGAAGAGTTTCATCAACTGCCAGAAATTAACATTCTTATTAGTTGATGAACTCTTTCCTTTACCCTGACTTAACCAATTACTTGATATTTTTAGGCACTTTAAAATAGCTCTCATACTACATTTCACCTCAATACCACACCGTATGTCCGGTTCCACTTGTTAAATTTAGATTATAACTCTGATAAGAGCAGTTTCTCTGGTCTTAACATCTTACTCTCATTTCTTTCTCACTGTGATAACTCCTAAAATACAAAATTAATTTATTTTATAATAAATTATTGTATGAATACAAAATAAACATTTATTCCTTCAATACAGAAATATACTGGAATACAAAGTATAAAATATAAACTATTTATCGAACTTCCCTAATTTAATTAAAAATTTTGACAAATATATGTAACATAATAATTATATCAACCATGGGATTAATTGGATGAAAAATATTCGATCAGCTTTCTATGTTGAAATCAAAAGTTAAAAGCTTGCTTTTTGTTTTTTAATTGTAAAGAATTTCATATTACAAAACAAAATATATGTGAATCTTACAAGAATCATGAATTATAGATACAAAAGAGACGCAATATTACAGTATTACAAAATGGCACAATCAGACTTATATATTTTACTCAAATATTTTTCTACTTATTTTATTGTATACTTATGTAAATGGTAATTAATCCACTTATGTTCTAATCTCATCGACAACATAACAGCTATACTTTTTTTATGCTATGGAAGCTCAACATTCTCAGTATGTAGATACTCAATAGCTAATCTTAGAGGACCTTTGGTATGCAAGCAAACATAATTAAGAAAAAACTTTCATAGCTTACAAAAAAAAAAACAAGGTAAATGTTTCTTTAGCTATCCTGGTGCAGAATATAACGAATAATTAATTATGAATGTATGTAATCTGGTTGTTCTTAAGGAGTTCTTTCATTTATTTCCCTTAGCAAAAAGTTTTTAATTATTATTTTAGTAATATTTTGTATTCAACAAATAATAACATTTTAAAAAAAATCATTCAAATTTAAAGAATCTTTAAAAAATCAAGCTCTCTATGAAAACGTAATTATGATTTCTTAAATATTAATCAATCCTTAATGAACCATTAAATTTAGCAATGGAATTAATATATAAATATTTAAATCAATTGAACCATATTGCCATTTAATGCCAAAAATTGTGTATATGATGCTATATATATATATATATATAATTAAAGTTACAGCTAGAGAACACAAGAAAAAGGACGAACACTCACGAATCTCGATTATTTCGGCGTCTTGCCGTCTTCAGGAGAGTAGAAAGAAAGAAAATAAAATAAAAGGAGAAAGAATGAAGGAACGGAGACGTAAATGCGTCCACTGGCCGATGTAAACTATATATATATATATATATATATATATATATATAGAATAGTAAATTATAGATAAGTGAGTCTTTTGTTATGTTTCAGTCTATGTGTCACTGTTTATTTTAAGTATATAAAAACATAAACGTCATCGGGAAGAAGTGCGAAGTACTCGCGTTGAGAAGCAAACTGCTACTCAAATATATATATATATATATATATAATATATATATATATATATAGATAAAAAAAGGATTTGGATTACTAATCAGATCTCCTTTATCTCCAATTCTTACCAGTGTAGCCACAGGTGAATGATTTTATTACTGGTATAATGTACTGAAAAACAATTATTAAACGGTTTGTAAGTGATTTGTTTTATATTACTGAAACTAGGGACAACATTTTTTATTATAAAAATATTTTAAGAATAGTATAAGAAATATTGTAAAAATTTTTAATGAAAATCATCCCATCATATGAACCAAAAACGAATTTGTGTTCAAAACTTAATGAACAAGAAATTGAAATTTAAGTATCAAATATGTAGAACAAAATTTAAAATTTTATTACAGCAAAAAAATGCAAACAATGTTATTGAACAATCCTGGTTTAAATATCTGATACAAGTTCCAACCCACAGAAGAAATAATGCCTACAGACGCCTGTACGGCAAAAAAAAAGTGCAAGATATTTGAAATATTCCATCTGATCAGGATTCCCTGTTAGCAATTGAAAAAATCTTCATAATAGAATTACTTGAAGTAAATCTTGCCTCTATAATAAAAAAAAGTCAAAATTTGGTTTTCATATATGGAAGTTAAAAAATTTCCAACAAAATTTCAGGAAATTTTATTAATGCAATAATGTAAAGACTGTGAAAAAGTTGATGAAAAAACAAACCGTTTTTTAAGAGAGCGTAGTACCAATATCAATTCTCAATAAGAGTAAACAATTTAATGCCTCTGCAATTACTGCATGAACTTAGTATTTAGAAATATTTCGAAAGACAAAGAAAATTTATTAATTTAATGAATGAACAGCGGTACATGAGTTGCAAATAATTTATATTTATTATATATTTATATTTAAACCAATATTAAATTCATAGGGGTAGGGATTAGATAAATATTTTACAATTGCTAGATTACATAAATAAAAACCTAATTTAAAGAATGAACTGCAGTGATTGTAATAAAACATATTTTTAATTAGTTAATTTAATCAATTAATTTAGAGAAAATATGCTAATTACATTATTATATTTAAGAAATAATGATTATTATTGTATTTTTTTTCCTCGTAGGATGTGGGAAAATCTGTCCAGCAGATCCCTTAGCAAGACGTCTTGCTTAGGGTATGTGGGGTTGGGGGTCCCGACCCGCTAAAAAACCACATCTTATTTCCTGGCAATACCCGACACGGAAACCGTTTTCACATTACTTCATACCGGTGCCTCAGTGCTCCTGAATAGGATTCACCTCCTCGTCCCCATTCGTTCACCTATGAATTATCATTGTCCTTGCCTCACGCTTTCATTCTTCTTATGACGGAGAACCGTATCTACAAAGCTTGCAACTTTTGACCAATTTTCTTCACTCTGGAGCAACTTTTAAACTATGGTCTCTGGAGTAACCTCACCCAGCGTTGCTATTAATCACTGGCGCAGCACTCCCCACTTAGCACAGAAGAAGAAGGTATGCTCTGCATCGTCGTTTTCTCCCGAGCTACAGTGCCTACATTGAGGGCCATCAACTTTATCCATCCTGTGTAAATATTTTCCAAAATACCCGTGGCCAGTCAGCATCTGAATTAAGTGGAATCCAATCTCCCCATGCTTCCGGCCCAACAATTTGGGGAGGTCCTGGATGAGCCTTGCAGTCCACCTGCCCCTTAACTCTTGCTCCCATCTCTCTTTCCATTTCCTAAGGGTTACTGTTCTGGCTTGTCGTTTTGCCGCTTTTTGTTCTACTACCGATATTTCACCTACACTCTTTCTCTCTTGGATCAGCAAGTCAATGAGAATAATTCCCAAAATGACCAATATTGCTGACTCGGAAACAGTGCGGTAGGCACATGCTACTCGTAAACCGCCAATCCTCTGTACTGCAGCCAATTTCCTTCAGCGCCTCAGCATTACAGACTGTGTCACAGACATCAGTAATCTGCACCTTAACTGCCTTGGCCCTCCAGTATTAGCAATAAGCCTACTTAGCTGGGCTGTGGCAACAGCAGCTTTGTTTGCAGCCCTATTTATGTGCGCCCAGAACATCGTTTTCCTGTCAATGGTCATCCCAAGATTTATTATTTATTTATTGTAATAGTTGTGATAATAATATAATTGTATGATTTAATAATGTGATATATTAAAAAATAAATGACGTGTTATAAAATAACGGATTGAGAAAGTATCTTATTCATGAAAAATATTGCAAAAAAATGGTGAGAGTAGGAGTTTTTAAAAGAATGGGTTTTCCAACTACCTTACACATTACAAGAACTTATAGTATTGCCCACGTAAATTGTATTGTTCTGTATTAAGTAAAATTTATTAATATGATTTATAGTTATATAAATAACTATAGTTATATAAATTAATTATAATTATGATTAGTCGGTCATTGGACACTTTGTTTTCTGAAAACAAAAATCATTTGATGTTTTGAGGAAACACCTGATATTATTTAGATAATGACAACTTACACAAAAACAAAAACGTACAATTTATAAAGAAACATTCTTTCCTTATTATCGAACAGACACAAAATTTTGTTTGGAATTCAAATTTATTTGTGACCTAAAATTGTTTAAAGTTGATTTTCTTTGTACGTTATTACACTTATTATATTATTTACTTCACAATTTTCTTTTGTGAAACAGAATTTTTTTGAAAATTCGAACTTCCTGAGCACTAGACAAACAACGGAGTTTTAAAATATATAGAATAAGAAATATAGCATTACTGGCTATTGAATATAAAATGTTGAGTATATAGAATTCATATGTTATTGGAATCTTTAAATTTATTAATTTAGAAATTCGTATTTTATTTTACTCATTTAGTTTTAGAATAAGTATAATAAATAAATATACCTACTAGACATGGAGCAACAGAAGTGGACATAAGTTCTCATTATCACCCAAGACTGCAAGAACTATGGAGATAACAAAATAATTTAATGATGTATTAAATAGTAATAATGATTAAATTCTTATTAATAAACGATGATAACTTCTATAGCAAAATGACACTGCGCATGGAAGTTATGCTTATTGGCACATTTAAGAACGATGAAACACTTTTTAATAAATTAACAAATTAATTACTTTCTTAATCTATAGCTTTATAATAATATAAATTTTATTACAATACTATACTTATTATGTATATTAATTACTATTATAAATATACTTATTTTTTTAAAATCTTCATCTTTATTACTTCACTGAAATCATGTCTACTTAAATTTTCTTAATAAGTAGACATAATTTCAGTGAAATAATAAAGATGAAGATTTAAAAAAATAAGTATACGTATAATAGTAAATAATATAAATAATAAGTATAGAATTGTAATAAAATTTACATTATTATAAAACTATTGATTAAGAAAGTAATTAATTTATTAAAAAGAGTTTCAGCATTCTTAAATATGCCAGTAAGCATAACATCCATGCGCAGTGTCATTTTGCTATAGAAGTTATCATCGTTTATTAATAAGAATTTAATCATTATTACTATCTAATACATCATTAAATTATTTTGTTATCTCCATAGTTCTTGCAGTCTATAAATGTCAAAAATAAAATGTAAGTATGAAACATAGGTAAATATGTAATTGGTTAAATGAATGAGTCTATAAATTATCTCAGAGATAGGTTTAACAAATTAGATATATCATCACCACTGACTCATTGATAATCCATCAGAAGACAGCACCATTCCTGTCATTTCATAATTTTAAATTATTTAGCAATAAGGTATTAATAACAAAAATAAATGATTAAATAATAAATTAAACTATTAAATAATATTTTAGTGATTGTTACAAATCTGACTTATTATTCATTATTTGTGATTCATTCTATGATTGACAATTTTATTTGATTAATCAGAAGATTTAAACTCATGCTACTGTTAAATATATCTTTTCTCTAATCATTCTGACCAAATATTGTTCTAACTGACAAGTTGTAGTATAAAAATTATAATAAACAAATAAGTTAAATTGATTTTTCATTATATTTGATAAGGAATGTGCTTACTGTAAAGTAGTTAGTGCACAACAATCGAGATTTTAGATTCAGTGATTTGATTAATAGGATCTTTCAATGAGTATTATATTTAAAAATTGAATATAAAGTCTTATTTATAGTATTTTTAAACTAAAAGATATATTTATAACTTAAAAGTTTAGTTACTGTTTTTTGTGTGATCCTATGATTGGAAATTGATTTACTAAATCATAAAAATTTAATTCATTTTAATGCTACTTGATTCTTTTCGTTATTGTAACAGCAGTTATTGATGTACATCCCACCTGCACAAATCGCCCTATAGAAGAGCTGTTATTTACATTTTCAAAATGATTTCCAAATGTAGTATCTTCATTAAAGTAACTGTATTAATTAATTTCCCAGTTCCATATGTCTAATAATGCATTTTGTCACATTGAATTTGACATCACATCGATTTTTTCTTGTTTATAAAAGATATTTAAATATATTTTAAGAATATATCTAACTCTAAACATCTGTGACACTATAAACACTAAATTAGTCAAAAAAATTTAATTATTAAGTAAAATTACTAATATTTTAAGAAAACTTGTAAAAATATTTGTATAGCATGAATGTAGAAATAAGTGTAAGAAATCAAAATATTTGATTTCTGTGTAGATAACGACAAACCTGAGCCATGGTAAATTGGCATCATTATCTCAATTGGTATGCATCGGGTAGTGCTATTAAATGAGCTCTTAATAATAATTTCAACATTCATTCTGTTAAGTGTAATTTAACTGAGTAAGTACCGTTTCTTTTTTAACTTATTTTTGTATATATATATATATATGAATACTCAAGTATTTTCATATTAATAATACATGATAGAATATTAAAGTTGAATTAAATACTGATATATATATTAAAGTTATTAAAATACATAATAGAATTTACATTACTATAATTTTGTTACTTAAAAGAAACAAAATAGTTTTTGGTAAACAATCTAATAAAGTTCCAATATGCTACTTAACTATACAAATTTATTTTATACTAATAGGATAGAATCAACAATTATCAATGCTTTGTACGTTAGTTACCAGATAGCAGGGCAGTAATATATGATTTGTTTATTCAAGGGCCATATATTAGATTTAACTATTTAT
The DNA here is from genome assembly GCA_026182355.1 of Hermatobates lingyangjiaoensis. Lineage (NCBI taxonomy): Eukaryota > Metazoa > Arthropoda > Insecta > Hemiptera > Hermatobatidae > Hermatobates > Hermatobates lingyangjiaoensis. The sequence continues at coordinate 662,736 of JAPFBL010000023.1, forward strand.
ATCAATGATTTTAATTGTTTGTTAAACTTTAATGTTGGTAAATACGTAGAGACAGGGGTATTTAAAAGTATCATACTCAGTACACTAAACACTATCTTAAAACTGTACTATTTTTATATATAGATAGTTCATAATTTCGTTTTATTAATTTCCATTCATTTTCAATTCAGTTAATTACATAAATTAATGCATTAAAACCATTTTGAAATTAATTACTTTTAAATTAAGCAATAGTTAATTGCACATCATTGTTATTTTTGAGTAATATAATTTGGTTAGGACAAACATTTAGTTTCTTTTAAGTATCATCACAGTCATTCGTTAAAACCATTTTTTAATTAAATACTTTTAAATTAAGCAATAGTTAATTGCACATCATTGTTATTTTTGAGTAATATAATTTGGTTAGGACAAACATTTAGTTTCTTTTAACTATTATAACAGTTATTCGTTAAAACCATTTTTTAATTAAATACTTTTAAATTAATCAATAGTTAATTGCAGATCATTGTTATTTTTGAGTAATATAATTTGGTTAGGACAAACATTTACTTTCTTTTAAGTATCATAACAGTTATTCGTTAAAACCATTTTTTAATTAAATACTTTTAAATTAATCAATAGTTAATTGCATATGATTGTTATTTTTGAGTAAAATAATTTGGTTAGGCAAACATTTAGTTTCTTTTAAGTAACATCACAGTCATTCGCTTGGTGACTTAAATTTGCAATATATCTTACCTTAAAGATGGTTTGCAACAGACCTATTGTGAGGAAAACTGATTTTCTACTTAAATATCATTTAACATCATACAAACTAAAATTTTAAAATTATTCTTACTTTTGAATTTAAAAGAAATTTCGAATGAAACTTTAATGAAATTTAATTTTAAAGTTAAGAGGTATACAGAAATTTCAAATAAAACTCTGATTATATACTTATAAAATTGGAATATCTTTTAGTTCTTGTTTATATGAATTATTGGAATATATATTAAAGAAATCAGAGAGAAGAAAGCAAATTTTAATATTTATTGGAATAAATGTTAAAATTAATTTGAATACCGTATAAATAGCGGAATTAAAAGGAAGGAAGAATGAACAATATATTCTCTCAAGATAAGTCAAGTAAATTAATGACTATAGATTTAAAATCTATTTATGTTATAGAATAAACCTAATGAGTTTCTCTGCGAAAGATCTTAGTCCCATTTTGGAATTCTGTTGTTTTTTATTCACATACTTATTGTTGATTCTTCTTTAACGCAGACATGAAACAAATTTTATTTAGCAGGATCCGGTCAGCTTTTCAGGTTTTGAATTAAACTTTAAAAGCTAAAGATTTTATTTAAAATTCGTATTTGGAACTTAAGCATTAAACAGATGTATGAAATTTCGAAAGTATATATAATAAACTATTACTTTAGTTATTTAAAATGAATAATTTTAGAAATACAGACTTAAACACAAATGTCTGCTTAAATATGAATGTTCTAAGGAAATATTATAAAGACACTTTCCTATCATTAATGTTATTTTATGTTAAGCAAAATAAGTGGATTATTTATATTCAATCTAGTAAGAGTCTATAGCTCTTTAAATTATATTTAAGTGTGAAACGGAGTTCAAGAAGTTTGACAGTACTGTATGATCTGGAGGTAGACTGTCCATTACAGGAATGCTTTATGGTTCAATTGTTCATCGTAAACAACACAATTCAAGGAGGGGTGGGGGACATAAGGCAGCAGTTTGCGGGTTTGGGGATAACATACAGGATATATAAGAAGTATATATATTAGTGAATCATTTATTTGCACACTGTACACTTTGATTAACGCATTCATATATGTAACTTCAACAACTAATAGTAACTCGTGTACTTAGGTTTCTGCGCTTGTTTCTTCAAATTCTCGTTTTCTTTAATCGCCTCCGCAGTGTCCGTCCAAAAGAAGCCGTTGTGTCTCTTCTTCACTCGTATATCCGGTGAAACCCTTTCGTGTCCAAAAGGACACTACAATTAATATATATATTAACAATTTCTATAATTATAAATAATTAAATACAAATGTTGAAATTTTAAGTTTTACAAGAATGTCATCAGGCCTTCTAAAGTCGTCGGTATAAGCTTTCTATTTAACCCGAGCTCTCGAGTGTCTTTAAGTACTCGTTAGTCCAGATCAGGGTCTATCTGCATGATTATAGTTATCAAAAAATGTCAACAGAAAGAATTAATTGTAGACAGAAATCCTACAATTAATACTAAATCTGGTATCTTCCTAGGAGTATGTAGGTAACCTCTGACTCATGAGCTCTAGGCAATCAAAAAGTTGCCACGAGTATAACACTAATTCGTCATATCCAAGACATACCCAAGAGCAAACATCATTAATAGTGAAAATATTTTATCAACGTTCGGCTCATACCTCATTTTTCTTGGAACCTCCTAAGTCTGTGTGACAGAAAAGAGTGATTTAGTGGTCAGTTTTAAATCGTAAGTCATCACAACTATTAATTACATTTACAATTTAACGCTTCACAATCTTTCTCTTTAAATCAGTGGTTAAAATATATTGGTCAGGGTTTAATATCACTAAAGATTTCTGTTTGGAACACAAAATCAGACAAAAAAAAAAACAAATGACTCTTGTAATGTGAAAAAATAATAAAAAAACGGTTCCAGTAACATTTGTTTCTATTCACTGGTTGTTCTTGTTTACTAACCTTTTAATACAATGCCAATAGGTTGTATCATCTTTGATCATAATACCCCAATTCGAAAGGTTCAACTATCTTTCTCTCAATGCGTGTACGATAGCCTGTAATTGTTGTAAATACAAACGCGTTGCAGTAATATCCCTTAGTATCTCTTAAAACTTTCTACAAGCATACATTCAAAATTATAAACTGATATCTTACACGCACTAAACAGAGGTGTAACCTAAAATTTACATTAATAATTCACTGACTCTACAACCCATAAGATCTTTTTTGGAGAAGTCCGTAAGATGAAGATTTTAAAAACTCCTTTATTAAAGGAGCTATATAATGTTTAACATTTACAATATAGTCTTTTTAGTTGTTGTTATTATTATTATTATGATTATTTTCATTCACTCTTTATATGAAATGTAAAGGTATGGAAGGTTCAATTCGATTAAAAAATTGTACGTAAAATTTTCATTCAAAGACATATTTCGAGGTCCTTTGAGACCAATTAAATAGTCTTAACATATTACCTGATATACAGGTAGTAAGTACAAAATCAATAAACAAAGGAAATTGACATCAAGGATTAAAAATGATCATAGCAAAAATGTTCATAACTAAAAAATGAAAGTGAAAAAGGTATAAGTAAAGTTCTTAAATTCTTTTGATTTCATGTTACTAGATTCACGTCTCTCTTCGTGGACATCATGGCTCCTAGACGAGAGCTTGTTATGCTAATCCAGAAGATAGACGTAATAGAAAGCCAAACTTGCGAAGAAATGAAATATAAATTTATGACTATCATTAGTGAGATCATAATTCTGGCTTAGTTATGCAGGATAGTGCTTGATTATACTAACATGTCGGCAGCCCTCTCCACAACAGCAGCCTGATAAGTGGTGGAAGTTGACAGTTTTTACTCGCCGATTGGTAGTAGGGTCGTTGTAATACAGCTGGCCCTGCCGAGCTGCAATGCTGTGTGCATTAAGAACTGACTCCTCTTCTTCAGAAAGGCCCTCACGCTCTCGTGGACTGATTTTAAACTGTCGTCCTGCTTCGAGCCTGTTCTCAGACAACCGCTTGTATCCCGGCTAGAACACAAATAAAAATATGTTTTTTTTTTCAATTTTTAAAAAGTAACCATATAATATAAAGCCTTACATTAATGGGAAGATTTCAATAGTATTAGAGAATAGCATGAATAAAGGAGGATCAAATTTTGACTGGTATATTTAATGACTACGGAATGCCAAAGATGAAGCAGCTTGAAAATATGCATATAAGAGTGGTAACAGTTTTAGAACCTTTCATACCCAAATTATTTAGTAATCACAGTTTTAAAAAATTTCTGTAATTTAAGACCATGAAATAGTATTTTTTTTTATAAGTATATTGTAAATTGCGCTTTTTAAAGACCTAATATTCTTTTAAGTAAATTTTCAGTTTAGTAATCGTTCATCTGTTTACACTACCTTCGATTGCCATATTTCCCCTGACGTTCACATTGGCTTCTATTTAGTAACAGCTATAATTTTGTTTTTGGTTTTTTTTCTTTTAAAGACTAAATGCTTTTATAATAGAACTGACAAATCTATTTGACAAACATAAAACACAAATACTTGCAAACTTTTCTGCAAATTAATACTGAAGTAACATTGGCTCAGAAACCATTTATAGCCAAACACTTATTCCTAAGAGTTTAGTATAAGTGTGAATTACAGGAAAAAAAATATATTTCAAATCATAGAGCTTAGACTGTAGTTGACCGTCAGGTTGGAAACAGTTTGGAGCATAATTTACTAAGAAAATGATGTACCCTAGATATCTTCATTGATAAGGTTTTTTAGAGAATTATATATTGTATATTATAATATTATTACTGTTCAAAAGAAAAAATTATCACAAAAAGTTTTTGGAGAATTCACAGCAAAAAGAAAACCAACTGGAGAATTCACAACAAAAAGAAAACCAACTTCTGTCGCTAACCAAACCATGAAACCTTCCCCAGTCCTCTTTCTCCAGGGTTCCCACATCAAGTTTTTGGAGAATTCACAACAAAAAGAAAACCAACTTCTGTTGCTAACCAAACCATGAAACCTTCCCCAGTCCTCTTTCTCCAGGGTTGCCACTCCAAGTGTTGCTACAGTTTTTCAGTTCAAGCATAACACAAATTAATGAATGATAAAATTTGAACCCCAGCAGTAAAGTTAATCCCTGACATAGAAACATGGCGTCACTTCAACATCTAATAAAAAAAATGAATTTGTATACTGCAGTGATGATTTACGAATAATTGGAAAAAGTAGAAGTTTGATAACAAGCCACTGGACCACATATTAATGTTGAACCCAGCCTTGTTTTATTACAAAGCATAGTCTTTGCAAACCGAACTAGAATGAATTAATTAGCATATTCTTGTCCTGACCATAACTCAATTAAGTATATTAGAACATTTGGAAAAATCAATCGAAAATACTAAGTGTAGCCGTATTGATAGAAGTTTAAAGTAATCGAAGAATAATTACAAACTAACCCAACCTGTAAATTGTACATAATGTAGACAATTTTGGTGTTTAGTGATCTTCACTAAAAGGTAACTAGATTAATCTCCCTAATTAGATTAACTCAGTTCAATTACTTTCACATAAAAGAAAACTTAGTTTTATTTTTAAAAAATAATTACCCAGTTAACATTACAAACACTAATTTTCCCTCTCTAACACCTACAGGTTAGGTTAGCTTGCATTGGTAGTCCCACGAAAGAACCACAGGACAAAAATTGGCACTTTGTTATACCACACAATGAATATTCTACATTGGGAGGCCTAATTTAGCAAAACTCAAGTATACTTAGAGTAGGGATCTTTAACGAGTAGCTGGTATCATACAGGCTACGGATCGACGTTTTTACATCCTCTCTGAGGGACGATGTGCTCAGATTTTGTTCACCTTCTGCGTGAATAAATCGAGGACCAGAGTGGGTATCGAACCTCGGACCTACCAGTCCAGAGGCAATCAAGTAAGCCACTGGGTTAACTTGGCCCCTTCACAAACACATATACCATAATAAACTAAAGACGTTTTACAAGGTAATCCATACCTCTGGACTCCAGTCTGCCGATGAAATGGAACGGATTGCTGGTGATGTTTTCGACATGACGTAACGTATTAGCTGAAATATTTTATTCGAAATCATTTTGTTATTAAGACTGAAATTTATCCCGTTTTTTTAAAACGATTATATTAAATGTTTAAATTTCCCGACCGATAATTTAGAAGCAGGTGATGACAAGTAATGAGTAATACCATTGAATGGTAAACAATAATTGACTTGGATTTCGGTGAAATTCCCTAAACAGGTTTTAAACCAGAGGTTACTTGGTATACTGGCTAGTGTATATGCCATTTCTACTGATAACATATTGTCGAGATTTTATTTCTTTTTTCAGAGTAGGAGATAAAAATTACTGTGCACACCGTCTTTCGAGGAGAATATAAACCTGTTTGTATCGAGCCTTTCGAGGTTGGACTTTGATAATTTTGGGCAGGATAAAATTTAGGACTCCTGATTGAGAATAATCCTGTTAATATAGCGTGATCGTAACCCAAGTTAGTATGAGTTACAGTTTTCAATGGGACACACAGGCAGAAGTCTATAAGAGTCGATATTGGAAATACACAATAAATAATTGTTTGAACTTTTCAATAGTTAGTTATTTTTACTTTACTATAAGTAAAGTATAGTGATCGTGACAAAAGTCGATCTCGAGATTTTGACGGAATTACATGTTTTGAGGTCCCAGAAGTCGTTTTATGACGTTTTTACGATGATGTCTGTGTGTGGGTGGGTGGGTGGGTGAGTGTGTTAGCATTGCTTGTTACCACGCTACGGTCCAGAATCTTTGATGGATCAAGTTGATATTTTACACAAAAATGGGCCCCATAGGGAAGAAGATCCCTATTGTTTGCGAAGAATTATGCATCATGGGAAAGTCACTTTTTTTGCCAAAAACCGTTTTTTTTAAAACATTTATTTCTCCTAAACTGATAACCCTACAGTTTTGAAATTTTGACATTATCTTTGAGGTTACAAATGGAACAAACGAAAAATATATTCAGAATTTCAAAACAACAGGAAATATTTTTTTTTCAATAAAATGTACAAATTTTGACTTATAATTCAATCTCAAACCTTGTGAGAGCGATACAAGCCATACTGTTTGACGGATCGAAATGAAACTCTGCCTAAAAATAGAACATTATGTGGAGAATGAGTTGAGATATTTTTTTTCAAAATTACATTCGCTAAAGGGGCGTTACAGTACGATTTCTGTTTTCAGAAAATGATTTTTTGACGCTAAACGATTGATTAAAAAATAATTAAAATTTGACCAAAAATGGACCCAAAAATAAGCAATTCATAAAAAAAAATTCATGAAGTTTCAATTACGGGAAAGAGCAATAACCATATAAAAACTCTTTGTTTATCCTAGACTAAGATATCACCTGCTATACTTGTCGATTTTTTACTTTACTAAAAGTATAGTGATCGTGAAAAA